>CM019148.1:83803311-84138997 GCA_009733165.1 Naja naja | reverse complement strand
GTATACAAATAAAAGAGGAACCTTGGTGCTTTGCCTACATTTAGCTGAGAAGTGCCTGTCCATATTTTAGAGCCACATTTTCAATCTTGGCACCAGAGGTGTATTCAGCAGGTTCTGACCAGTTCTGGAGAACCGTAGCAGAAATTTTGAGTAGTTCGGAGAACCGCAAATACCACCTCTGACTGGCCCGCCCCCATCTATTCTCTGCCTCCCGAGTCCCAGCTGATCAGCTGGGTCTTCTTTTGTTGCCCTGCACAGGAGAATGGAGCTGGAAAGTAGGTTAGTGGGGTGGGAGGGGAATGGGGATTTTGCAATAATCTTCCCCAGGAGGCAGGGAGGAATGGATATTTTACAGTATTCTTCCCCTGCCATGCCCACCAATCCACACCCACAGAACCGTAGTAAAAAATTTGAATCCTACCATTGCTTGGCACCCTGAAGATATGTGGACTTCACATCCCAGAATTCTCCAGCCAGCCTGTATATTTATTTATTTATTAAATTTATCTGCTCTCATCATATGATACCAGGAGACTCTGGGTGGCTGAAGTCAGAGCTGAACTCCACAGATCTTCAAGCTATCGAGGTAGATAAACGCTGTTTAGGAGGAATCTATTCTAAATGGCCTCCATTTACATCAGATTCCAGAATTCCTGGCTAGCTTATCCAATCAGACTAGGAAAACATTGCTCTAGAGCAGGGATCTGCAACCTCTAGCTGCAGCTCACTACTGGGCTGTGGTCTGTGGCTACCAGGCCACATGAGTGACTGGCCAGTGTGCATACATCTGCACACACCCCCACTCACACTAGCGCTGTGGCAAGCATTACAGCAAGCATCGTGCAGGTTGTTAGCATCACTGAGAGCGTTGTGCACACGGTCCCATTTGTGTTACATGTGCGAGCTCACGGCCCTGTTCGCGCACACACACATGTGCGCATAAAGGCACCTGGCCCCTCCCCCACTCCTGGCCAACCCAGATAGGTTGTGGAACTCTGCTCTAGAGCAGCAAACATCTTGGATCCTGCAATCAGATCTATGCCATGGGTAGTCTGAGTTGAAACTTAAAAACAGATGCCATGAAACGAAGGCAGTATTCAGAACTGAAAAATGAGTAAAAATTGTAAGATGCCCAAGCAAGCAGGGACCAAGAAGCAAATCGGGAAACAAGTCAAATTACAGCAGCCTCCTGGAGCTGAAGTAAATCTTGTGTCCACCTTGAAATACTTCTGTTAAGTTCAAGTAGCAATTGACGCACTAATCGCATGTCTCCTCCTGCCTTAAGGTATCATCTAAAGGCTAGGGATACAAATTCACCTACTGCTATGAAATTGACAGGTTTTGTCTAAGGAAAGCGTTATGTCAAGGGGAAAGGGAGGCAGACTTTTCTGAACTGTCTCGCTCTGCTCTTCTGTATGTTTTGCAGATACAAGACTGACAAATTACAACACAACTGGGAAATTTGGCTTTCCAGATGTTGAATGCCAACTTTCCATCAGCCCCAATCTCCTGTTATCAGAGATAATGCTAACTATAGCCATTAACATTTGGCTTAAGCACTTTCAGATTGAACACTATTATGATTTGAACTGTTTATGAGTGATGCCTTTTTATTATCAAATTGCTGTTGATACTTGCAATATATAAGCAGCTCTTATGACCATGATGGGGATCAGAATTTGTGTTGCAGTTGTTTCCCATTGACATTGCTTGCCGGAAGCCAACTGGGAGGGTTGTATATGGTGATCCAATGACCCGGGACAGTTGCAACCGTCATACAGTACATGCTGATTGCCAAGTGCCTGAATTTCGATCACACGACTGCAGGGGTGTTGCAAGGATCATAAGTGCGAGGAATGGTTGCAAGTCACTTTTTCCAGTGCCGTTGTAACTTTGAATGGGTCGCTAAACAAATGATTGTTAAGTCAAGGACTCCTTATAAAAAATTGTTGTAGTTAGCCACCAGCTGAGCTACTGAAACTGAGTATCCTCTTCCATTTCTCAAAATTACACCTCAGTTGCAGATAAAAAAAATACCAACAGTCCGTTAACAGTGTCAAACATGAAGTGCTGGAGAATCAGATTCTAGCTGAGCACATTTGGCTTCATTTTATTTCTACCAAACTTTGCACTGTGTGGTCTCAAAAGATTAGAATTTCCCAAGTTAGTGCTCTCAGGGTATTCCTAAAATTCAGTGGTGGGATTCAAAATTTTTACTACCGGTTCTGTGGGTGTGGCTTGGTGGGTGTGACTTGGTGGGCATGGCAGGGGAAGGATACTGTAAAATCTCCATTCCCACTCCAGGGGAAGGATACTGCAAAACCTCAATTCCCTCCCCACTCCTGGGGAAGGTTACTGCAAAATCCCATCCTTTCTCCACCCCACAAACCTGCTTTCCATCTCCATTCTCCTGTGCAGGGCAACAAAAGAAGACCCAGCCAATCAGCTGGGACTTGGGAGGCAGAGAATAGATGGGGGTGGTGCCAGTCAGAGGTGGTATTTGCCAGTTCTTGGAACTACTCAAAATTTCTGCTTCTCTAGAACTGGTCAGAACCTGCTGAATACTACCTCTGCTAAAATTCTTCATGGTTTGGCTATTTAGGAATCATCTCTGGGAGCAGGGCCTTTGCAGCTGGAAGACAGTGGAGCCAAACTGAAATGATCAGGTGGAATACTTGTAATTCAAGGCAGTAAAATTAATCAGCTAAGATTAGTTCATTATGATTTCTCAGTAGGCTCCTGTTTACTGGACCTTTACTTTCAGTGAACAAAAATATGATGAAGGAAAGCAAAATCCATTGATATAGAATTCAGTGAGAAGAAGGGGGGCAGTCAAATGAACTGTCAACTCTGAAGCAACCCTGGCTGAAGTCATCTTGTGCTGCCTCAAAGTTGCCACGAAGCCTGAGAAAGAAGGGGAGGGGGGACGTGGATAGCCCAGCTTACAGTCAAAACAAAAAGTTATCCTGTGGGAACCAAGGTCATCATAACAGGTGGCTGGTTGAAGGAGGACCATGTGATTGATGACACTGGGAGGGGGCAGTTTCATTTTAATTAGGTGAAAACCACGGGAAATTTCAGGGTTGGTTTTTACTGGCTGTGCTGGTACAATGTATGCAATCAACATGTTCTTAGAGGAATCTGCCTGCCTCAGAATTCTGCTTTCGATGGGTGCATTACTCGGAACGCTGACATGAACCTTATACAGGTAGTCCTCAACTTGCAGCAGCTCATTTAGCAACAGTTCAAAGTTACAACATCACAGACAAAAGTGACTTATGACCATTTTTCACAGTTACAACCATGACAACATTCCCAGGGTCTTGTGATCAAAATTCAAATGCTTGGCAATTGACTCATATTATGACAGTTGCAGTGTCCAGGGATCATGTGATCACCTTTGGCAACCTTCTGACAAGCAAAGTCCATGGGGAAGGTAGATTCACTTAACAACTATGTTACTAATTTAACAAGTGCAGTGATTCACTAAACAACTGTGGCAAGAAAGGTCATAAAATGGAGCAAAACTCACTTAACAAGTGCCTCACTTAGCAACAGAAATTTGGGGCTCAACTACAGTCATAATTTGAGGACTACCTGTCCCTGTCCATCCTGTGACATCAGTGGTGTTGGAGTAGGAAGGGATGTAAGCAGCACTGAGGTGGGGAATGGCAGCATCCAGGGTGGAGCAGCATCAGCATCAGGATGGAGAGGCATGGCCCTTCCCATCAGACCTAGTTTTTCATATGGCCCCTTGGGAAAATTAATTGCCCATCGCTGTTTTAGGGCCTCTCAATGTTTCCACTGAAACTTAGATCTTCTAGATACCAGTAGCACTTAGACTCATATCGACTTCACAGTGCTTTTACAGCCCTCTCTAAGCAGTTTACAGAGTCGCATATTGCCCCAATAATCTGGGTCCTCATTTTACCCACCTTGGAAGGATGGAAGGCTGAGTCAACCTTGAGCCTAGTGAGATTTGAATTGCTAAACTGCAGGCGGCGGCCGTCAGTCAGCAGAGGTAGCCTGCAATACTTCTTCTAACCACTGCACCACCAGGCTCTAGATTGTCTATGATTGCTTGCAATTAATCCATTATTTATTTTGCATTTGAATCTGTGATTTTTCCATTCCCTACAAAACATTGGAACCCCACCTCAGAGGTTGTTGACCCTCAGCCTCACACAGGCAGACTATTTTTTTCACAAAGAAAATACTGTGGGTTTTGAATTCCTTCCTCCCACAAAGCAACTCAAGAGATATAAATGCTTATATAAAAGTGTGGCATGCCTATTGTTAAGTTTGCATGAAGAGTCAGACGCGAAGAGCTTCAGTGAAGAGTTTATTAAGCGACTACAGCTCAAATGGACCCGCCTTGGCTGGGCTACGGCTGCTTCTTATAGCCAGCAGCCATAGATGCCAGCCAATCAGAGTGCAGGGTTTCCCACACTTTTTAACCAATCTTATTTGACATTTTACAAGAACAATTCAAACTAAACCAATGACATTCAAACCTACATACATACACCCTCCCCCACTAGGTTCAGTCCATACCAAACCCCAACCTATCTAATGTATTCTTTTAAATAGGTGGGGCTCTTGCGTGTACATTGAGACCTTCGTGGTTCAGAAGTTTTAACATTCTCACCCAGTGAGAGAGGAAATGTGTCTGCTGACATTTCCCCCTGGGACTTCCGTGAAAGAAGACCCTGTTTGATTGTTAGAATCTGGTCTCTCCTCCCAACCCATCTCCAGCCCAATGTCAGCACCCAAGTCAGGTAGTGATGTACAATCTTCCACTTCTAAGGATGGATTTTGG
The DNA here is from genome assembly GCA_009733165.1 of Naja naja. NCBI lineage: Eukaryota > Metazoa > Chordata > Lepidosauria > Squamata > Elapidae > Naja > Naja naja. Next base: position 84,134,178 of record CM019148.1, on the reverse strand, counting down.
CATTGTGACAGGTTTTGTAATGGTTCCTGTCGTAATGGCTCGTTACACATGGGGTTGATTCTTGCTTGCTGATTTTCCTCCTGTTCCTCCCCTTCCCCTAGATTGACATCAGGTGAGGGGAACTAGAGAGGAACAATGCGTGTTCCTGAGAGAACCTGGATCTAAGTTGATCAATGTGCCTGCTCCAGAGGAGTCCATCCTCTGTTTGCACCCTGTAAGAACGAGGGCCTGTGATCTGAGTTATCTCAGCAGGAATCCACAAGGTTCACCTATAAGGTTCTTAGCATAAACAGAATCACCCACACTGAATGTGCGAACTTTGGAAGTGGAATCTAGTGGTGCGTTGGTTGCGTAAGTGGGATGAAGGCGGTCAAGGGAGACCTAAGTTTCCTACCCATCAACAACTCTGCTGGGGATAAGTTATTAGATGGGTTAGGAGTGACGTGCTGAACACTGAGAAGTTTTTCAACTTTCTCAGTGATGTCCCCAGGACCCAGCTTGCTGAAGCTTCTCCTTGGTAAAACCGTACCATGCGTTCAGCCCGCCGTTAGCCGAAGGGTGCCCAGGGGCAGTAAGGGCATGTCTGATACCCTGTTGTGCTAAATAGGATTCAGAAAGGTTGGATGTAAATTGAGGGCCATTGTCAGAGACAAGAACATCAGGTAACCCATGGGTTACAAAAAGTTTTTTGAGCTATTTGATGACAGCATCAGTTGTGGTGGATGCCATGGGGATTACCTCTAGCCATTTGGAATATGCATCTACTATAATAAGAAAGGTGTGCCCTCTGGTAGGGCCAGCAAAATCAATGTGAATCCTGGACCACGGGCCCCTAGGACATTCCCATTCCTGTGTGGGGGCAAGAGGTGGGGCAGGCCTGACTACCTGACAGTTGGGACAAGATGCAACCCAGTTTTCAACCATTTTGTCAATACCTGGCCACCATACATAACTCCTGGCCAACCCCTTCATCCTTACAATACCAGGATGACCCTCATGTAACATTTCCAAAACCTCTCTTTGCAGTTTTGCAGGAATAACCACCCTGTTACCCCACAAAATACATCCTCTTAATACAGATAATTCAGTTTGCCTGGACTTAAAAGGTTGGGCAAGGTGAGGTAGATCTTGAAGAGGCCAACCTTTCTTAATCCAGCCTAAAGCAGGAGCCAACACAGTGTCTTTGGCAGTCTCTCTGGAAATTTCAGCAGCATGAACTGGAAGCTTGGCAACAGTTTCTAGGAAAAAGGTGTGTGTTTCAGGTTCAAAGTCCTCCTTGTGGCAAGGGAGTGGGCAACGACTCAGTGCATCAGCATGTCCAATGTCCTTGCCAGGCTTATGGATAAGTTTGTATGAATAAGCAGCAAGAAATTCAGTCCACCTCAGCATTCTTGGTGACAGGATAGTGGTTGTAGGTTTGTCCCCGCCACAATGCCTAACAAAGGTTTGTGATCTGTAACAATGGTAAATGTTCTCCCATTCAGATATTCATGAAATTTCTTAACAGCTGCAACAATTCCCAATGCCTCCTTGTCCAATTGGCTGTAATTCCTCTCTGCTTTGGTCAAAGTGCGAGAGTAAAATGCAATAGGGACTTCTCTCCCACTGGGAAGCCTGTGGCTCAAAAACCCCCCCACTCCAAAAGGGGATGCATCACAAGTCAGTACAACAGGCAAATTCTCAGAGAACTGTATCAGTACAGCATCAGACATGATTAGTCTTTTAATACTGTTAAATGCTGATTGTTCCTTCCTGCCCCAGACTCAAACAGACTTTTTATCAAGTAATCTGTGCAATGGTTCAGCAATGGTTGCCTTCTGAGGTAGGGACAAGTGATAAAAGTTAATGAGTCCAAGGAAGGCTTGCAAATCTGTTTTGCATTTTGGTCTAGGGGCTTCTTTGCTTGAACCTTGGCATCTGTAGGGTGGATGCCATGCTTGTCAATCATGTAGCCCAGGAACTCAACCTTGTCAGTTTTAAGAGTGCATTTTTCTTCCTTGACTTTTAACCCCACTTTCCTGAATCTGGTAAAGACTTGTCTGAGTCTTTCTTGTAACTGAGTGTCATTTTCAGCAGAGATCAACATATTATCAAAGTAAGGCACTACCCCTGGCAGTCCTTGGAGCATTCTTTCCATAAGGCTTTGAAAGATGCCTGGTGCCACACTTACTCCAAATTGTAACCTTTTACATTTGAAGGCACCTCTGTGAGTCACAATGGTTTGGGCCTCTGCAGTGGCATCATCAACTGTTAGTTGTTGATATGCCTGGGCCAGATCCAATTTGGCAAAGACTGTACCCCCTGCCAAGTGAATGTAACAGATGATGCACCACTGGAACTGGGTATGCGCTTGCTGCAGCGCATGGTTCAGTGTCCCCTTATAGTCTCCACAGATTCTTACTGACCCATCAGTCTTGACTGGTGTGACTATGGGTGTCTCCCATCTGGAGTGGTCAGTGGGCTCTAAAACCCTTGAGCTATTAATTGTCTAATTGTGCATCATTTTTTCCTTTAAAGCAAATGGGACCCTTCTGGGCTTTAAACGAATTGGGCACCTTGGGGTCTAGGTTGAAAGTGATAGGGGTCCCCATATACTTGCCCAATCCTTCGCTGAAGACCTCTGGAAACTCAGACTTCAAGGCCTCCTCCCATTCAGAGTTGCTCACGTGATTGATGCCAGTCACCTCGATGCCTAGTGGCTTGAACCACTCAAGTCCCAGCAAGCTTGGCGATCCTTGTCCATGATGGTCAGGGGCAAGCGTTTGGTGTGCCTTTAAACTTCACGTTGAATTCTCTTGTTCCAACTACTGGAATCTTGTTCCCTTGGTAGTCTTTAAGAGTCAGTGCTTGCTTCTGGAATGTTTCTTCTGAATGTTGGGAAGTAGCCTGTGAATAGTGTCCCATGACACCATAGATAAATAGGAGCCTGAGTCCACTTCCATTTGGCAAGGCCTTCCTTCAATGAGTACCTTCACATGTACTTTTCTGCTTCTCAAGGGTGAAGAATGACCAATGGTGACTGTTTGATGAGTTTCATTCTTCCCATTTGCTTCTGAGTTGCACCCCATTTTCTCACTGAAGTTGTTGGGCTTGAATTCTTTCTCAGGAAATTTCTTCCTACTAGGTGGAGTTCTGGATGATTTGCAGACTCTTGCTAGGTGACCTCTTTTCTCACAACGTAGGCAGATGGTGTCTAAAAACTTGCATTCAGTGCGGGGGTGGCCCCCCCCCACAGCCTCTGCAATAAAATTCTTGCCTCTTTCTTCCAAGGTCTTTCCTTTTCTTCCATTCTGAGTCTATAAATTCCTTCCTCCACCTCACTACAGTCTGAATCAGAATCTATTTGCGTGCAATGGGTTGTTGTAGACTTTTCCACATCAGAATGGCTTGAGGCCTTGTTAATTTTCTTCATGGCTGCTGCTGAGGACTTGGTTGCTTCCGCTGAAACAGCTTCCTCTATGGCCTCCTTAAACGTGATCTTAGGTTTCGTTAGTAATTTGCTCTGTAAGACCTTATCTTTAAGGCCTAGAACAAACCGATCACGCATGGCCTCTTCTAAGTTGGTAAACTCACAAGCACCCCCAATGTCCCTTAAACTTGCCACGAAGTCGTTAACATTTTCGCTTTCCCCTTGATCCCAATGATAAAACTTGTGTCTCTTAATGAGGCACGATACTTGTGGGGTGTAATGGGCTCTTAAAAGCTTTTCCAAATCAGGCCATTCCATTACCTTCATGTCTGCAGCTCCCACCAATGCCTTCGCCATCTTGAAGACTGCCGACCGCCCAGTGTGAGAAATACCACCCTCTTCCGCTTCTCGGGGATGTTGGCAGAGTTGTTTCCTTCAAATACATTTGGAAGCGATCCGCATATGATTCCCAGTCTTCTGCCGCGGATCGAGCGGGGCTGGGGGATGTTCAGTGCAGCCATCTCGCTCTTCTGCTTGTCTTCCGCATCGTCTCTCTTCTTCAGGGAATTCCACCTTCATCGCCAGTGTTAAGTTTGCATGAAGAGTCAGACGCGAAGAGCTTCACTGAAGAGTTTATTAAGTGACTACAGCTCGATTGGACCAGCCGGCTGGCTACGGCTGCTTCTTATAGCCAGCAGCGTGGTTGCCAGCAATCAGAGTGCAGGGTTTTCCCGCACTTTTTAAACCAATCTTATTTGACATTTTACAAGAACAATTCAAACTAAACCAATGACATTCAAACCTACATACATAACACCTATCCTCCCTGTTCTAAATGCCTGAATGCTACTTTAGGGCCTCTCAATGTTTCTGCTGAAGCCTAGATCTTCTAGATCCCAATAGCACTTAGACTTATATACCACTTCACAGTGTTTTCCAGCCCCTCTCTAAGCGGTTTACAGAGTCAGCATATTGCCCCCAACAATCTGGGTCCTCATTTTACCCATCTCAGAAGGATGGGAGGCTGAGTCAATCTTGATCCAGAGAGAATCGAACTGCCGAACTGCTGTCAGCGGGCAGAAGTAGCCTGCTTTACTGCATTTTAACCACTGTACATTGTCTATGATTGCTTGTAATTAACCCATTATTTATTTTGCATTTGAATCTGTGATTTTTCCATTCCCTAAAAAACATTGGAGCCCCACCTCAGAGATTCCTGACCCTCAGCTCATATACAGGCATATTAATTTTTTTCACATGTCCTCTAAGAACATGTTTATTGGAAAGTACTGTGGGTTTTGAATTCCTTCCTCCCACAAAGCAACTCAAGAGACATAAATGCTTATATAAAAGTGTGGCAGGTCTATACTCCCTATTCTGAATGCTTTGCAATGCAATGAAATGCTGCTGATTATATTTCTGGTTGAATAAAACCAGACTTTGATCCATTTTCAGATTTATTTATTATTTTGAAGGTGTAGCCCAGATTAATAGCACATGTGAGTTGATAACTGCAAAGAAGGAAGATATTCTTAAAGACCAAACTACAGGTATGACATATCGTCTATTCTAATTACGTTTAGAAGTGGGATGAGAAAACACTTTTACATAAAACATCAATGCATAGAGACATCCGGTAAAGCCCCTTGTGAACTAATCCATTTTAGGAAGTAGGAACAGATTCTGTGATTGAATATTGCATGTGTAACAATAAAAATTCAATGGGAATGGAAAACACAAAGGAAAACAGCACATTGAAATATAGATTTTGCTCACTGTTCTGTATGATAAACCACCTTTTCATACAGAGTACACTGGAATATGCAAAATAAAATGCCAGAATTGTAAATTGATGCCTATCCTATTTAGATACTCTTTATAAACTTTCTTCTCTCCTCTTTCTCTTCTTTTTTCCCCCTTTTCCTTGCTTTTCATATTTTATCATGACTTAGCTCACACTGCCATCTAGGGGTTTTAGAAACAAAAAATTCCCCATCTGAAAACAGCATAGCAAGAGCTGTTGTAACATGAATAGGATGAAATGCATTTGAAATGCATTTGTTACACATGGTGGATCACAGACACTAGAAGAGGAGTTTCAAAATTGATAAGATACCTATTGAAACAAGGGAAGGTGCCAAATCTTTTATGAAAGAAGACCCCTGGATGAATTTTACCATTCCTGTGGTTTTTGGTCTTTTCAGATGTCTGTGCAATCTTCAAAAGTAGTGCTCTGCAACATTTGGAATAGAATAGAATAGAATAGAATAGAATAGGATAGGATGGGATGGGATGGGATGGGATGGGATGGGATGGATGGAATGGAATGGGATGGAATGGAATGGAATGGAATAGAATAGAATAGAATAGAATAGAATAGAATAGAATAGAATAGAATAGAATATTCTTTATTGGCCAAGGGCGATTAGACACACAAGGAATTTTGTTTCTGGTGCATAAGCTTTCAGTGTACATACAAGCAACAAGTGATAAATCACGATCATATTCATAAAATACAATAATCATAAATCATAAGATACAATCAACAAATGATAGTCATAAGATACCAATAGGAGTAGGTAATAGGAAAGATGAGAAGGATAATATGAAACACATCTCTTTGAATAATTAAAGCAGCCACAACTTTTTCTAAAGTCATGCAGCAATTTCCAGATGCCCCTATATGCATGTTCATGCACAATCACTTCACGTCACTGGGGAAAAACTTCTTAAACGTTGGAGAGAGGTAGTCTTTTTATTAAAATGTTCTTTATTAGGCCAGTATGGCATTTGTCAGCTGACCTTTTATTGTAGCTATCTGTCCTGAATGCCAAAAACTGAAATTGAAACAGGATCACTGACTTATAGATTTTCATATACTTTGGCATATTTTTCATTTGGTATCTATACAAAACAAAAAGAAGACTTCTTCAGTTTTAAACTGTGTACCTTTGATGCATTGAAAATAGTATTTGTTTTATTCCTTCAATTATAGAGAAAGAGTGGCTGTATCAACTAATATATAAAATCAAGGGAGGTCTGGAAGTGACCAAATTATTGGTAGTAAGATACTCCTCCATATTTTTTAGGCAGCTGATAGGAATCTCTGCGTCTTACTTTGGATTCTTTTGAAATATATGTAATCTACATTCTGAATCCAGGGATGAAACATGGAATACTAAGGCCTACTGAGTTCTGGAACAAATGGAATCTGAGTTACACTCAGGTTTTAAGGACACTGCAGCAATGAACAGACCTATGGAATTCGGATCCAATTGCAAAGAACAATAACCATATAACAGATTGCTGCAAGAATCTATGCTGACTCTCTGTCTTTCAGCTATTAACAATGCTCAAACAGGATTACGCTACCAAAAAATGTATTGCTTCAAGAAATCCATATAGAATCTCCTTTCTTCAGATAAGGAACAATCAACTGAGAAAGAAGAACAGCACAAGTAGGTGGCAATCAAAGTTCACAAAATGGTCTGACAGAAAACTAATCACAGATGTTTTCTGTGGACAAGATGACTCAGGGAGATGTACTTTGAAGTCTGAGGCCAACTGGGGAAAAAAGGTGATAATAAAAGAATGGAACATCTGTCTTTGTACCTAGTGGTCTCTTAGTCTGAAAAAGCAATCAAAGCTACAAAATATACTTTTCTCTACATAGCCCTCATCTAACCATGAACAATATGACATTTATGAAATAAAAAGTTATTTTTGCAATTGTGATGATTGTTTGGTAGGATTTCTCAGAAAACTCTGTTGTAATCAAGCATTTTGCTGCAGACAAAATATTTTAACAGGAGAGAGAAAACAAGTATAAACCAAATCCAAACTGTACCTTACACTGTATATTTGAAAACTGGTATCAGCTTCTATTAGCTTTGCCATGTATTGCCAGCAATCATTCTTTATTAACTGACAGTAATTTTATACATTGCTTTAATAGTATATTCTTACATTATTTGTTTCATTTTCATTCTCACATTTTATTCATAAAACAAGAGTTTAAGCACCAAATCAGATTTAAATTAGACTGTGTGACAGATAGGGCTTCCATAAACTGTGTTGCTCTTCTGACGAAAAGGAGATGAAACTGGGGAAAATAAAATTTCCATAATTCAACTTCTGAGCCTTGCAGCACACAGCTCTGTAGCTAAACGTTTCAGCATTTCTTTCCTCCACTGAGAAAAAATGCCAATTCAAAAGAGACATACAACCTCTCTCTCTCTCTCTCTCTCTCCCTCTCTCTCTCTCACACACACACGCACAAGGGATAAACTCAATATATATACACATACACACCTATATATATGAATCTTCATTTATGCAAAACACATAGCATTCCAGGCATTTTATGAGATGGTTCTGGCTTGCTATAATCAATGAGATCGATTTTCAGCTCCTGAGTTAATATGAAGAATTTAAAAATTGGAAAACAGTTTGAAGTTACACAGAACGTATCACTAGTAGGAAGAATGAGGGTCAATAAGGCTACAAACACAGGCAGACAAAATAAATTAAACTTTAATGCAAGGTCTAAGCAGAGAAGTTACCTATTCCTTGGAGACAGTTGGAATCCTGGAGCAAAATCCTCTGCTCCTTTGACCCTGATCTCCCACAGCCTTGGGAGACAATTCCAACTATTTTTAAGGTTTTAGAGAGATAGTACACAATAACATACTGTTTCATTCTTCTGAGTTTTGCACTGGTCTTCAAAGAGTTTGAATCTATGATAAACAAGGGTCAGCTAAACCAAGGTTGTGCTTGATTCCTGTGCATGTGCTTCTTCCACAGATTGAATTGCAAGTAGAAATGTTGGTAAGTATAATTGCTTATAGTCAAGATGCCACCTTGCCAGGGCAAGGATAAGAACAGATAAACATCAGTTAGTCCAGAGCACTGGTAGGCAGTAATGTTAATTTTAAAGTGTTTTCAACTGTGAAATGAAGAGTTCAGATAGTCATAGTACAGTCTGAGTTCTCCCTTGTGATCTCTCATGTTTATCCTCATGCACCTACTTTGCTATCATTGCATCAGAGCCTCTAAGTAATCAAGAAATTCCTTGTGGTTTTCCTTCTTTCTGAAGAATTATGTGATTGATTGATTAACTGATTAATCCTCACCTACAGCAGCCAAATTGAGTTTTGCGGAAGGAATCAGTAAGTCAGTCCTCCTCAATAAACTGAATTACATTCCATGTATATGACATGCTTTTTGCATCGAAGTCATAAAGTAGAGATCCTTTTAGTCTATATAACAACAGAACTGTAATGATACTAGAAATCAAAATGTTTCATGAGTAAACCTATAGAAATAATCACCAACAGAGAACTGATTCTGTAAATTGCTTGTCTTGTATCTTTTTCCCCTATGATTTCTTGGAAGACCTGTCATTTCCATACTTCTCACTAATTCCCCACCCACCCACTATTCATGGAAAATCTATCAGCACTGTTCAAATCATACCCAACTTAGAATATCAGAGTTACAATCTGCATATTCAGTACCATGAGCTATAACTAGATAGTAACACAGAAAATTAATCTTTATATTTTTATTGTCTGTATATCAAAGAGTTGTCACTGAGAAACTTCAAACTTATTGAAAGGACAGCCCTACAAATCATAAAAAATGCCCCAAAACAAAATGATAGCACTAACAATGCAAGAGATCAAATTTAGTAATGGTTATTGCTTTCCCCATATTTCATACTGTTGTTGTTTTTTTCATTAGGGTTGCATGTGGACACAAATAACTCATTGCTGCTGCAATCTTTGGAGTTATTAACTCAAATTAAATTGGAGCAAAAGGTTCTGAAGGACAGAAGCTGCTTTTGAAGTGAACCAACAATGGGGAATTTCCTTTAGTAAGAGGGACAATTTTTAAAGAAGAAATTATGTAGCCTTCAAGGGCCTCTATGGCTGGTGCTATCAGAACATAAGTGAAATAAGCAGAGCCCAATTTTTCATCTTTTGGTGAAGGGGACTGGGTAGATTTAATGGGCTTTTACTCTTCCATGGAAAAACAGGCTGATTGGGATAGAATTGAAGGCTCTTTTGGGAACAGACTGAAACTCTTAACCTCCTCAAATAACTACAGTCTTAGCCATGCTCATTCTGGAAAAGTGAAGGGCCTCTAAGGATTGCAAAAATAAGCTGGAACATATATGGCTAAAGAACCTACCAGTGAACTAAGGAACTTTGTTTTTCTGACAATACTGTTTCCCCAATAATACTACTAGGATTATTAATACAATGATTCCCTGCACCTGTTGAAAGATTAAGTGCATAGTGTATAATTGTATGCTAATTCCAATTATATATTCTATATATACATTTCCATAAATCAAGATTGCTCATAATAAATCTAACAAACATTAACCCACACAAATGCAATTGAATAGATAATTACTGGAAACATCTACTGCAAGAATATGTACCACATTGTGAAACGTCAATTACACAATCAACAAATAGGTGAAAAGTATTAAGAACAGCGGAAGGAGGAGGAGGATGAATTCTTAACACTGAATATTGCATTTTCTTTCTTATTGCCTCCATTGAAAAATATTGAAACGTCTCAGTAAAGTTCATAGTTTGGGCCTGTCAGTCATGTGACTTCTTAAACAGAAATAATTATACTTTTCAAGTATTTATGACAAACATACATGAGCAATCATTAAACCAAATAGGATGGTAGAATCGCAGTCAGAACTGTTACTAGCAATCAGTCTATTTCTAGGGTAGAATGCAACAAAAATTCTACAGCAGCCTTCTTCATTTAGTGCCCTCTTGATAGGTAGAGATCTCAGATTTCTATCTGCTGGCCATCTTCCCGATTGCTCTTTGTTCTATGTGAATAGCATGGTTTAATGCAGTTCTCACACCATCCATTTTTCCATAGGAGCATTTGTGCCTTACATATTAAATCAAATATGTAAGGATGCCTGAGAAAATAATCCAAATGTGCTTCGCAGGATATTTTCTCCAGGAGGTTGCAAGAAGTCCTTCACTAACTCCCACAAATACCTACAAATAAGAGCAATACAGTAAGGGAAAGGCATACTTATAACTAATGCTTATTATTGGAAGTATTTGACAGTTATCTTCCCCAATTGGTTCCTCTTCTGATGTGTTATATTAGCGGTGTTATCATCCCAAGCAATATGGCTACATCAGGAAAGAATCGATCTGGCATAGTTAGTGATTCCATTATTCCCCTTTCTTTATATCCACATATCTGAAAAATAAGGGACGCAGTGGCTCAGTGGATAAGATACTGAGCTTGTTGATCAGAAAGGTCAGCAGTTTGGTGGTTCGAATCCCTAGCACCATATAATGGAGTGGAGCTCCCATTACTTGCCCCAGCTTCTGCCAACCTAGCTATTGAAAACATGTAAAAATGCAGTAGAAAAATAGGGATCACTTTGGTGAGAAGGTAACAGAGTTCTGTGCCTTTGGCTTTTAGTCATGCCACCCACATGACCATGGAGACGTCTTCAGACAGCACTGGCTTTGTATCAGAGATGAGCACCACCACCCCAGAGCCAAAAATGACTAGCACGTATGTGTGAAGAGAACCTTTACCTTTATCCCATATTACACCCCTCCCGCGTGAGCTGCATTGGTTGCTGGTTGCCCTCCTGGTGAGAATCAAGGTGCTGGTAATCACCTATAAAGCCCTACATGGCTTAGGGCCAGGCTTTTTGCGGGAACATCTACTGCCAGCAATGACTGCCCAGTGTCCCGTGCGCTCCTACAGACAGGGCCTCCTCGGGGTGCCGTCAGCCAGACAGTGTTGGCTGGCAACCCCCAGGGGGAGAGCCTTCTCTGTGGGAGCGCCCACCCTTTGGAATCAGCTGCCCTTGGAGCTGCGGATGGCTCCTGACCTTCGATCCTTCTGTCGTGACCTGAAAACATGGCTCTTTCAACAGGCCGACCTGGACTGAGGGGGTGTTTTTATTGGTGCATATTGGCTGTTGTCAGTTTTAATTAGTATTTTTGGGATTTCTATTTAATATTTTTAAATTTTAAATTTTTGTATTATATATTTTTACTGTTGTGAGCCGCCCTGAGTCCTTCGGGAGATAGGGCGGCATATAAATCCCAATATAAATAAATAAATAAATCTGAAAAATACCACCCACTGTCTTTTCTCTTCAAAATGATTAATAATTAAACACTAATTAAGTCATGACTGATATTCTAATGAAGATGGCATATTACAGAAATAATTAAAAATACTTGGTTTGATGATTTGCCAGTATTTTTGTTCACTGCAGATTCCTGTTGACAAGCCTTTATTTCTTAGTAGACATCTTCCTGCAGTGAAATCTATTCTAAATGGTTCAAGGGAAGATACAGGTTTTTAGTAATAGTCTGTGTATGTGGAATCAGTACAAGCCTTGGCCCTTTCCTTAGCTATCACTGATTTTTCTTAAATCCAAATTAAGCTTGGTAGTCTGAAGTTTGGAAAAAGTGGGGTTGACAGACAGCAAATTGGGTAGGGGATTCAACACATGGGAAAAAATATAGAAAATTTTTTTTGTTTCATTGTGAATACATTCACTCTCTTTCACTTGCTTTTCCCCATGTGGACTTTGCCATTTACAATGCTATAATATGTCATTATTTTACTCGATTGTATTTCATTTTTACGCAGATTTTTCACTCACCATTTGGAACGATCTTGAATAACAGAGTTGGAAGGGACCTTGTAGGTCATCTAATCCAAACCCCTACTCAAGCAGAAGACCCTATAACATTTTTGACAAGTGGCTGTCCAGTTTCTTCTTGAAAGTGTCCAGTGATGAAGCACCCTCAACCTCTGAAGGCAAGCTGTTCCATTGATTGATTGTTCTCACTGTCAGAAAATTTCTCCTTATTTCTAGGTTGAACCTCTCTTTGATCAGTTTACATCCATTGTTCCTTGTTTGGCCTTCAGATACTTTGTAAAATAGCTTGACACCTTCCTCTCTGTGACAGCCCCTCAATTATTGGAAAGTTGCTATCCTGTCACCCCTGGTCTTTCTTTTCACTAGACTACCCATGCCCAGTTCCTGCAACTGTTCTTCCTATATTTTAGTCATATGTTTTGTATGTTTGAAAGAAAGTAAAATAAAAAATTCCAATATAGTCTATATTAAAAAAATAAATATATTTAAGACACTTGGAGAAAAACCATAAAACCATTGAGTATTTCAGAACTCAGAAGGAATGAGCCTTATATTGTGTGCTTCGGTCAGTGAAAATCGTAACAGAGCTTAAGAAATTGTAGCTTTGGGGGTGGAATAGATGCACTGTTAATCTCTTCCCTGCTGGTCATTAATATCATTCAAAGACACTTAAGAACAGCCAGGGCTAACAGACATAGGAATTCTGACTACATACAGCAGGACACTAACCATAGTTCTGCTTCCAAGGTGGATGTGGATTCTCCCTTCTACCTGGCTTTCAGAGTTGCTCATCTGTTAGTGTGGAGCAGGGGTCTCCAACCTTGGCAACTTTAAGACTTGTGCACTTCAACGTCCAGAATTCCTCAGCTAGAAAATCTGGCTGAGGAATTCTGAGAGTTGAAGTCCACACGTCTTAAAGTCGCCAAGGTTGGAGACCCCTGGTGTAGAGCAGTGTTTCTCAACCTCGATAACTTTAAAATGTGTGGACCCCAACTTCCAGAATTCTTCTGCCAGCATGCTAGCTCATAGATACTGGGAGTTGGAAGCCCACAGGTCTGAAAGTTGCTGAGAAATACCAGTGAAGCTTCACAAATACTTCACAAACTTCTGAAACAATCATCACAATATAAGGAGAACAAAATTTGAGAGCATTTTCATGTATGAGCTATCTTGTGCAAATATTCTCACCTCATCGTATTATTTAAAACAATGCAAATTTGCACTTTACAAGGAGCAAACTAGAACATTCTCTTAGAAGTTTAGTGCATTTTTTTAAACCTTTAATAAGGGCATTTCTTGAATTGTCTCAGGGCTAGTTACTTGTAATTATTAACAGGCTCTACAAGACTAATTAAACTGGTGTTCCATTATCTGTAACTAAATGACTTGATTATTACTTTTAATAATTTTTGGATAGCAATAGCTCTGAACTTTTAAACTAATAGGGCATATCTTTAACAGGTAAAGTAGTTTGTTTTGGTGTTTTTTGCATTCTCGTCGTAATTATTTTCATTCTTCTTGCAGGAATGCAAGCTGACCCTATCCTCTTAGGCTTCCTCTTGTTTTTATATGTATGTCTCTTTCCATGGTCCAATGGACAATGACAGATGTTTTTCTTCATCCTGGAAAATCCTTCCATTGGCTGAGCAATAATAACTACTAATGGAAATTTGTCATTAATAATTATTCATGTGTTAATTAGTAATTACCAATGGGAATTAGTTCATGTTCAAAGCACTATTGGTGATGTATAATCAACTCATCATCAGAGTTTCGCAACATTTATCAAAAACTGTCATAGAATTATTGCTGAACAACTCATAAGCGTGGATATTAACACCATATAAAAACTTTCAAAAGTCCATATTAGTACACATGATTTTTCATAATCAAGTTTAGTCTTCATAGTACTAAGTGGTGAGATCATTACAGCCCTGCCTTGAGTATATACATAGCAATGTGGTTATTCAGAATGTAAGTAACACCACTAGCACTATCCTAGGCACATCTGCTTAACAAAACATCCATTGAGTGATGACGTGTATAACAGGGGAAAACAATCTTGTGTCCTCCAAATGTTTGATTCTACATAACCTTAGTTTCTTGCCTGTAGCCAGGAGCCAGTAGGGTACTTACTTCTGTAAATTAGTACTAATTTTTAATTATATGGTGAAAAAGGACCTGTGGTATGGGAGTGTGGGTGTGGGGGGGTGTAAAAATAATAAAACATTGTTTTGGAAACAGTATTTTCATATGGAAAAGCCTTTATTCCATTCTGATGAGCACAACCTCTTGTTTAAGCAGAGATAAAGAAAATGTCATCATGATATATGCAGGACTGTTTTCTACTGTTTGTACTACGTTACATGGATCCGCTGTTAGCTCTGGAAATAGGGGTAAATGCCAAGGATGGCCAATAAATTCCAGTACAATTTAAACCTTATCTGGCTTCCATTAAAACCTTCAGACTTACCCCTGGTGTGTTTCATTAAACTTCTGCCTTCTTAGTGCTGCTCTGATACTATATTCAGCGTCCTGTCACACAAAACAATTCAAGATCTTATTATCACATTTTGCGTTACAAAGCTATAAAATGCATCATATTTATTATCTCATGCATCTTTAGTCCTGCCTAACAGGTGCCATTCTTAGTACCCTTCAGACTCCTTGCAAGATCCATTGGAAATACAGTAAAAAATATGCACTGTTAGTGAAGAGCAGGCAGGCAGTACAAAGCAGACCTGTTTATCCCCAGATCTTATATCTAGGATGCCCATGATAACCTGCAGGGCAAAATAAACATATTCTTGGATTTTAATTCTAACATTTTAATTTTTAATATACTGTTTTTTATATTTTTGATGTTTTATTGAGTCCCTCTTTGAGGGAGATGGGTGGTTTAGAAATGTGAAAAGTAAATAAATGTTGGTGACAGCCCATATTTATTCTCAGACTATTAAAAAAGAGAAAGCCTGTTTGATTTTGTGGTTAAGGCACCAGGCTAGAAAGTGGCAGATTGTGAGTTCTAGTCCTGCCTTAGCCATGAAACCAGCTGGGTGACTTTGGGCCACTCCTTCTCAATCCAACCCCTCTCAAATAGAAATAAAAAATTGAACTACACTTTTTCCTTCAATGCATACCAATTTATTTCCACCATGTCAAAGCAAATTTAGTAATGTGCAGAAAGGAAGTTTGGGAACAATTTGTTTCTGAGGTCTTGTCTCCAACTCTAATTTCTTTTCCCTCCCTTCCCCCTCATCTCATCAAGCCAGTAGGGGGGGCTGCGGTGGCTCACATGGTAAGACACTGGGCTTGCACACTGCTGAGGTCAGCAGCTCAGTGGTTCGATTCCCGTGAGCAAATAAACCATGCAAGGACAGGAAAAGAGCCTCCCACGAATGTCTACCAGCATTCAGGCATACTGCAGGTAAAGATAACACCGCCCGAAAAAATTCCTTTCACAGAGGCAGGCAGCCACCTCAGTGATCCCGGGTAAACATGTGCCATATGCTAAATAAATAAATCAAGTCAGTTTTGATCCTGACTCACACTCATCTGGAATCTAGGCATGTTCAAAATGGGCTCCACATTTCCTAAAAGACATGAGTAGCAAAGATGACACGTCTTTCCTAAAAGACATGAGTAGCAAAGATGACATGTCTTTCCTAAAAGACATGAGTAGCAAAGACGACATGTCTTTCCTGAAAGACATGAGTAGCAATGACAATCACAGTCTTCAGGATTCAAAGACTGATATTGTTGTGAGCATCCATGAACAAGGTTACCAGATATTTAAACAAGCAAAGAAGGACACAGACAATTGGAAAGGAGGACAAATGGGTGTCTCTCCATATCTTCCAATCTTGTACTGCTTCTTGAAGTTTTTCTATGCTCTGGCTGGAGTCAGATTTGGTAGTGTCCAGCCACAGACTGGTTTTCTTTTACAGCAAACTCTTCCAAACATAATTGCTTTCACCAGTGAATTCCTGTAACCTAAAGCTGGAAGCTAACAACTCCCAAAGTGCATCATGGTCTAAAATTGCCAACACTTGCTCCAAATGACCTTAGGGTAGTCTATAAGAATGACCAATTCAGAGGGGCAGCTTCATATTATACTTCCACTATTCCATTACTGTGGAATCATCTTTGCATACTTTTCCTTTTCAATCAGAGCAGATTCTGTTGTTACTTTCTGGAAAGATCTTCTCATCTCCCCCTATAAATCAAGCCCCAAATAGGTTGTGTCTAGACCTCTGAAGTACCACTCTGTAAACTTACCCTTATTTGTAGTTTTAGAAACTTGTTTGAGGCCTCGAGTTTGCTTGCTTCTGCCTGCAAAAGCCATGAACACAGGATTTCTGAATTATCTCACTATATCTTTTCATCGGTAAATAATTATCAATCTTTTATCAAATATAGTTTAATATTATATTAGAGTCTAAGAATAAAAATAACAGTGCTATTGTCTTCAATAAGGGAGCACTTTGGTAGAGTGTGTTAAGGAATCAGAAATTGGACAATGTGAGATCTAGTTCCACCTTAGGCTCACCTTAGCTTGTGCTTTAAAAAAAATTACCTGAGCCTTTTCCTAAGAAGTCAGAGATTTTGTGAAATTACCCACAGTTCCCTAGTTTAGATGCTTGTTTACAACAATCACCTTTGGACTGATTTGCTTAGCTATATCTAAACGCTCATTTCCATGTGAGAGAAGTCTTTATTTATTTGTTTGTTTGTTTGTTTATCACATTTATATTTATATAAGATAAAATAACCAATATATAAAAAATCATTATCAAAAAAATAAGAGTCATTCTTAAAATATAAAAACTACAAGGGACAGAATGTTGATCACAATGGTGGACCCATCTCAATCAACCAATCCCCTGGGATCCCCAGGCCAGATGACATAGCCTGATCTTCAGTGGTGGGATTCAAAAAATTTTTACTACCGGTTCTGTGGGCGTGGCTTGGTGGGCATGGAAGGGAAGGAGACTGTAAAATCTCCAGTCAAGAGGTGGTATTTGTCGGTTCTCCGAACGATTCAAAATTTCCGCTACCGGTTCTCCAGAACCTGATGAATATCACCTCTGCTGCTCTTGGGGGACATACAGAACATTAACAGCTAATCTCACCTGAAGGAACCTTTATAGATTTTGAATTGATCTACAGGAGAAAAGGCATTATGAAAAGATGATCATGGCCTGCTTCTGCGCAAGGATAATATAAATAATGTATTATTTTTAAAACTTGAGCTGTGGCTAGTTAAGAATGGAACTACTCCTAAAGAAGGAGAGAATAGGGAATGGTGGAATGTGTAACCCTCAGACTTACCTGGACAGGCTTTTCTTGTAAACAGAAATTGTGGCTAATTGTTAGACCTGAAAGAGACTATAGCATAAGCATAGAGGTGCTCTCTGTGCCTGGTTGTTTTCTTGCAGATATTTCATCACCCAAACTAGATTAAATAGAGAGTACCAAGGATCTTCATTTCAACCCTGAGCTACAAATTATCTCCTTTATCAGTAGAAGGTAGTTTCAAAGCCCTGAAGCATCTTATTTCTAATTACCGAAATTAAACTTCATGCCTTACCTCTAATTCTTTCACAGTCTTTTGTTTAATATTTATAATGCCACTGAAAGTCATTGTGTTTTTAATTTCTTTCTCAACTGCTTGAATTTCCTCCCATTTCATAATGATTTGGCACCTCAGAGATGTCAGCAGCTCAGCTTGGGCCACAGAAGTTTCTTCTACCCGTATTTTATCTTCTTCCTTTTCTGCAGGTGCAAAGAGAGGACAAGAACTTTGACTGAAGGGTTTGTCTGGAGACATTATATGACCTGCTGACAAGGGCCATCAATGTGATGCATGTCGGGGGGCGGACAAGACGTGTGTGTGTGTGTGCGCGCGCGCGTGTGTCATCAGATCCTCATTCCGTGCAGTCTTATTCCTTACCTGCACTTTTGTTGGTCTGGCTCACCCAAAGTTCAATTTCCAATTCATTTCTAAGTCTAAAATAGAAAAAAAAAGGAGAGAGAAACCTCTTATTAAACCTAAGCAAGTTACATGGTTTTTCTACCCAGTGAAGAAGGGAAAGAGCTGACTTTAGGAAATACCATTACTAAGTTTGCTAACAATGCAAGAATTGGCTCCGTTTTGCATGCAATTTCTCTCCCCTTTTTTTTTCTGGGCAGAAAGGTGTTCTTCCAAACAAAAAAAGTAGGCTTGAAGTACATGTCCCTGTAATATGTCCTCAACCCATAGACTGGGTCCAGAGGCATTGTTAGAAAATAAATATGTTCAAATATAGCAGCCACACATTGAACTTTAAAAGAAGTAAGATAATATAGAGTATGATAGGCAATACAGGATGGGCTCATGGATAGATTGGCATCCATAGCACCAAGCTGAGAAGCACATGTTTATGTCATGATGCCCTTGGCTGCCTGGCAAATGCTATGTGAAAGATATAATTTGAACTTGGGAAGGAAGGAAGGAAGGAAGGAAGGAAGGAAGGAAGGAAGGAAGGAAGGAAGGAAGGAAGGAAGGAAGGAAGGAAGGAAGGAAGGAAGGAAGGAAGGGCATACAGTCCATATCTTCAAAAACCCAAGTACAAATGACAATGGCAAACTGTCATTATCTGCTTAGAAAAAGTATGTTTAAAGTATGCACTTTAAAAGTATGTTTAAAGTATGCACTTTAAGCATACTGTAAGTTGGTTCAAATATACATATGGCAAAGGAATGAAGATAAATCTAAACACGTGACTTAATTGCTTAATATTAAAGAATGAATGAGGTGATGAGAGGTTCTGAATGAGGGGCATACCTTTTTGATGTGAGGTTGTTTTTTATATATAGAATCAAATGTGCATCTTGGGGAATGAATGATGTGGGAAAAGATGCTGCACTGGACATAAAAAAAAGAGACCAGTTGACATCTCAATAATTAAAAGTGATATGCAAATAACAAACCAAGGGAGTGGCTTGGATAATTTTCCTGTATTAAGTTTACAAATGAAGCTTGTTAAACCTCTGATTAAATTTGTAAAAAGGGACAATGGGGGGAGGGTCAAGTTCTAGGGCATTCTTTGAAGGGACCTAAAGATCAAGGTTGGTAAAATAAAAGGAAGGAATATAAAATTGGTTTATTTGATCAAGGGTAAAATAAATATATTGTTATCTCTTGTAACCTTTAATGAACTTTTGCTGACCAGGGCTGAACAATTAAGCTTTAAGGATTTGTTTAGATGAGAGATAGGGTATGGGAAGAAGAGACCATTTGTAGTATTTTAAGAAAAGATAAGTTGCTAATACTGTTTTTACATTGCAAGAAAGGGGGAAGTTACTTTAATGACTTCATTTCTTTTTCTTTATTATATTCTTATGTGTCTTCTCTTTTTTCTCCTTTCTTTCTACATATTCTATTTTTCTTTTTGTGTTATTTTTAGTTTGTATTCATTTTTTATCAATGTATATGTACCATTCCATAGTGCTTTTCAGCACTCTCGGAATGGTTTACAGTGTCAACATATTGCTTCCAATCATCTGGGCCCTCATTTTACCAACCTCATCCTATTGATCTTAGAATGATAGAAAGCTGAATTAGGATTGAACTCCAGGCTGTGGGCAGAGTTAGCTTGCAATATTGCATTCTAACCACTATGCCACCAGGGTTCCTACTGTACAATTACAAATCTGCTCACAGCCTATTTAAATCCTGCTGAATTGGATACAGCTTAAGAAGGAAACATGTCCCATGCATTTCTTAGCTGGAAAGCGAAAAAAACGTATTGGTTTCTAACAAGATTGTTATAAGTGAGTAACTGGTAGCCAATCACTCTGAACAACAAATTAGGCATATTTTCTTGGCTGTAAAAATAATACTGTGCATTATGTGAGGATCTTTAGAAGGACCCATTTTGAAAAATCCATTTCAAAATTCTGGCTGCTCATTTTCCCAATATAAATGTTGCACATTTACACAACTCACTCTTCATTTCTTGCTAAAGCCAATTTGCTTTTCTGCACAAGGTCCTGTATTGTCTGTCTGCTCTCTTCTACTTCATGAGTCATCACCATTCTTTTCTTCATGCCTTTGATTTGCTCTTGCAAGGTCTATTTTGTTACACACACACACCCCAAAAAGAAACCAAATGAAACATTTAAATAATAAAGAAAGATTATACTTGTAGCAAAGCCAACTTATGCATTCTTTTTAATTGGACATCTTACATCTTTCCTACCAATAATTAAGATTTAGTTTACAACCAAACTGGAGAATCCATAGATCAACACTATAGATAATGCTGATGGCCAGTCCTTACTTTTCATCTGTAAAGTCAATAAGAAAGAATCTTGGGATTTGCTACTCAAGGACATCTTGATTACTACTTCCCCAACACAATAGTACAACTTTCTTTTCATTTTGATGGAAGAATGTAAATGGCACAATGCTTATATAAAGCTATCATGTAAAAACGTAATAAAAAGTTCTGATCATTTGTCATGGAAAACAATAATATTGTTTACATTATATTTTCACACAGATAGAATAAGTTCTCACTTGTTGTACATAATTTGAGTGTTTAATATAACAGATAACAGATAATCAAAGTTGGAAGGGACCTTATAGGTCATCTAGTCCAACCCCCGCCCCGCAGGAGACCCTACACCATTTCTGACAAATGGCAGTCCAATCTCTTCTTGAAGATCTCAAGTGATGGCGCTCCCACAACTTCTGAGGGCAAGCTGTTCCATTGGTTGATTGTTCTCACTGTCAGAAAGTTTCTCCTTATTTTCAGGTTAAATGTCTCCTTGTTCAGTTTCCATCCATTATTCCCTGTCTGGCCTACAGGCACTTTAGAAAATAACTTGACCCCTTCCTCTCTGTGGCAGCCCCTCAAATATTGGAAGACTGCTATCATGTCTCCCCTGGTTCTTCACTATAGTTTAATATGAAATGAATGAGCACCATTGAAAAGGGTA
Organism: Naja naja; assembly: GCA_009733165.1. Taxonomy (NCBI): domain Eukaryota; kingdom Metazoa; phylum Chordata; class Lepidosauria; order Squamata; family Elapidae; genus Naja; species Naja naja. Next base: position 84,113,101 of record CM019148.1, on the reverse strand, counting down.
ATGTCTGCAATGCTGTGTGATGATTTGAAAGGACTATCAAGCCTGTGGAACCAACTACCCCTGGGGCTCCATCTGGCCCCTGACCTTCGCACCTTCCGTCACGACTTGAAGACCTGGTTATTTGAACAGGCTGGGCTGTGCTGACCTCCTGGGGAGGGGGAGGGATTTCTTAAATTTAATTTTAACTTAATGTTATAAATATTGGGCTTGAGTTTATTTAATTTTCTTTTAATTATTTATTGTTGATTGTCTGGTTTTAGTTGTGAGCCGCCCTGAGTCTTCAGAGATGGGGCGGCATACAAGTCCAATAAATAAATAAATAAATAATAAGCCTGAACGAAGGAGCATTTTCCCCTTATATGGAAACTCTCACATACATAGTCATGGCACGAAGCATTGAGGGGGGGGAGTTTCTTAACAGAAGGTGTAGAAGGTGTACAAGAGCCTGGAAGAAAGATAATCTAATACCTGTTATTATTTATGGAGACAAATACATTAGTTGTGCTGTGTCTGTGTGCACGTATGGAGAGAGAGAGACAGGCAGACAGGCAGGCAGGCAGGCAGGCAGGCAGGCAGGCAGGCAGGCAGGCAGACAGAATGAGAAAAGGCTGCTGCACATTTTTCAAGACTCATTACAAATGCAGAACATCTTGAAATACAACAGAACAAGATATAAACTAAACTGAAAGATGAAGCAGATGAGAGGACTGTTCTTTAGGCAGTGAGGAAGAATGTTTTCTCCACATAGTAAATTTCAAGGAAGAAGTCCAACAATTAGCCTGTTGAATTTGCATGAAGGTGTTCCTCTAAAGAGAGCAGTTCCAACCAATTGATTCCCTCACTAATGATAGTCTAAATTTGTGCAAACTGTTCAGCCCCTTCAGCTGGACACTGAAAGGCAAATGTACTCATAAACAGAATCTATTAGACATAGAAAGAAATCCCAGATCAAAGATGAAAAGAAAATGAGAAATGCTTGGGTGATATGGTCTCTAAAACCAGGGACATCTAGAACATGATTTGTGACAATAAGTCCGTGATGGTGAACCTATGGCACACATGCACATGTGGCACACAGAGCCATTTGTGCGGGCACGCGAACCCCAGCTCTGCTCTGCACATGCACACACCTCCCAGCTGATTTTCGGCCCATTTGCGGCCTTTTTTGGCCTCCCAGAGGCTCAAGGGAAGCTTCTGCAGCCTCGGGGAGGCTGAAAAACAGGCCTTCTGGAAATACCGGAAGTGACAAAACCAGAAGTGACGAAACGGGCCCATTTTTCAGCCTCCAAAGGCTGCAGAGGCTTCCCTCAAGCCTCTAGGAGGCCAAAAAAGGCCTCAAATGGGCCGAAAATCAGCTGGGAGGCGCGCACATGTGCACTGCAGGTAAGGGGGTGGTGGGGGTGTTGCGTGCACATGCGCAGGGTGCATTGCATTGTGGATGCCAGCAAGTGCATACTTTCAGCACACCACAACAAAAAGAATCGCCATCACTGCAATAAGTCATCCATTGCATATTGCCACAAAACAATAAAAAGTAATCCTTTTACAACAAAAGAGTTCCTGCAGTAGGCATTAATTTACATTAAAAAAATAGCATTACTCTGTATTGCATTGCAGGCAAAGAATCCAGCAGGATCACCATGTAGAGTTCATATTCATTCTGTAGAAAACAGCCAAAAAAAGACAAATTGAAAAGAGTTTGCCAGACAGGTAAACAAAATCCAAGTTTAGTGCAAGACACCCTGGAATCAACTGTGATTAAATTATCACCATTCTAAAATAAATTTGTCCACTGAATTACTTAAATATTGTACATTTCTGTCTTTAAATTAACTGATGATAAATTAACTGATTGAAACTTCATGCATGTTTTCAGAGGTAACCACTACTGTATGTACTGTATGTAACTCCTTTAAGTATTTACAGGATTTCTGCTTCATCTTTGTGGTAATTTGTGTATTATCAAGCAAAATAGTTTGTCAGAAACTGCTGAAATTATTATACTATTTAAGTATGAAAATTTAAGGGAAAAAATCACAACTGTTTAGACACAGGTTCCTTCCAGACTGCAATAACATTCCAAAATCTGTATGAGCAAATCACATTTCAACAGTATTCAAAAATCTATGGTGGAAATACATACATTCACACCACTTCCATCATCTGACTAATGCATTCCAAGCTACAAATCAGACTCTAAACATGTCAAGAAGCTATGACTTTCTACTTTCTCCTTCTTTTCTTCACACTGAAGAACATCTAATTTCACTCCTGACATTGCAGGACTTTCCTGCTCCCACCTACCTACCTACCTACCTACCTACCTACCTATCTTTCTTCTATCATCTATCATCTATCATCTATCTATCTATCAATCTAATCTATCTCTATCATTTCTGTCTCTATCATCTCTATCTACTCCTGCCTTTATTATTTGTATAAATAAAACAGCAAACTTACCTAATACTCCCCTTTTCTCCTCTTTTACCCACAACAATTCTATTAGGTGAGTTGGGCTGAGAAAGATTGACAGGCCCAGAGTTACTCAGCTGCCTAAGGCAAGACCAGAACTCAAAGTCTCCTGGTTTGTCACCCAGTGCCTTAACCACTAGACCCAATTAGGCCTTTAATAGAACATTTTGTATTTTATATTTTTAGAAATTTTATAGAATATTGTTTTATAGAACATCACCTTTTATTAATCTTTACATCAAGTTGGCTGAGTTATGTAAGACATTTTAAAATACTAGGCACAACACCTACTTTCACTTCCTTCAATATGTCACCAAATATCAAGGAACTATTACAGATATCTTCAAACACTTGACCAATAGCCTGTAATCGGTAGAAATGTGGACGTCTGCAATCACAGATATTCTGAAGTGCCTGAAAGACAATCCATTTACAAGGTTACCTTAATTGTTTTGGCTTGATTTCTACATGCAGTCTATGAACCAAGTCAAAAAATTATTATGACCAATATATATACATCTTCTTCTTCAGCTGGAATTTCATTCCTGATGATTTCTGAGATACATCCACAATGTTTCCTTGGCAACAGTTCAGAACAATTTGTCATTGCCTTTAGATTGTGGTGCATTTTGTTTTGTTTGACTGCACAGTATAGAAACTTGGTGACTTTCTGGGTGCTGCCCTCAAATGGTACTGAAATACATAAATTTGGCCTCATGGGAACTGTCTTGGGAGATCTCATGAGATTCCAGTTCTTACTTTTTTTTTTACTATCCATAGGAAGTCTTTGGGAAGGATCCTACCTGGATTTGAAGTCACTTTCTAACTTTTCTTATCCTTCCCGGAAGCTCAGACCTAAAGATTGCAAGACCCTTTGCCTACCTGCACATTGTAAAATGTGGTAGATATGGGAGGCAAGTTTGACTTCTAGGATCTGGAACCTCCTGGCAACATACCCATCAAATGCAATTAGGGCTTTCCTTAATTTGAGTGGGAGGAACATTTAAAGCCAGCAGGGATACATGCTTGTTTTAATCCCTTTTTAGTAATTAAACACACACATACACACAAAGAAGGAACAATTTGCAACTATGTTTGAACATAGACATAATTTGTCTTTGAGTCCAATTCTAAAATCTTTAAAAGAAAACACTGAAGGGCAATAAGAATGATTTTGAGCCATCATCACTACTAACTGATGCTGAAAATTACAGTTCATGCACCGGGACTGAACCCAGCATAGAAATAAAACTACTGGCATAAAGTGTGGTTTATCTGTGACTTTTCACATGTCAATGCACAAATATTATAAATCCATTGGACCCACTGATTTACCTGAGCCAACTTTTTTTCATGGCGCTCTGTTGACTTGCTCCCAATGAAATCATTCTCCAGCAAATCCTGCTTGGCAATGTACTCCTTCTGAACTTGCATGAACTTGTTATATTGGTCCTTTTTAGTCACACCAGCCAGATAGGAAGGTAAGAACCGGTATTCATCTGTAAACTCCTTTGTAACACAAAGCCTGCTGTTCTTGAGTCGTCTGAATTTCAACAATTTCATTTCTGGAATATCCAGCTCTTCTCGTATCAGCTGCTTTTGAAATGTGCCGGCTTCATCTTCAGGTTTTTCCGGAGCCTCCTTCTTTTGTAGTTTGAAAGCAGCGGTATTGAGTGACATGCTTACTGGTGCTCTAAACCTGGCCGGGTGGACTGGGGACCGATAACCCAATGGGGAAGCAGATTTGGCACGGATGGGCACTGGAGGAACATCTTTGCTGCTGCTAAATTTTTCCAGCATTTCTTGGGGTCCTCCAAGGGCATCCTTTTTGGCAGACAATAAGGTGGCTTTTTTGGCACTCTTCCAATAGTTGTATTTTGCAGATTTAGTGGGTTTGAAGAGCTTATTATGGTTTAGGTGGCCTGATACATAGAGCCGAATCTCAGATTTGTGAGCCTTTTCCACATTATCTAAAAGCTCTGACAGATGGTATTTTTGCTTCCTTTCTGCCATGTTAGCCTCTGTACACACAAAGAAAATCATCAGCAAGCCACAAAAGGAAAAAACACATTTCAACATCTTTCATTTTCACTTAGTCTGTTTGACTGAAATGTGCATCACAATCTTTACCTTGATGCATATATTTTACCTATCAAGGATAGTATTGGCTAACTATCTATTTGTCTCTGTAGGGCAATCTGTACATAGGGATAAATAGATTCTTCCCTGGGCAACAAAATGATAACTTTTATTTCCCAAGCTTTATTTTATTTCCAACAGAGGGCTTTGTCAAACTTACTGATTCATTTTACATCGTAGTGCAATGGAGGAGAGAAAGCTAAATGCAAAAGGTGAGGCAGATGTTATGAACACACACAATATGTGCCAAAATGTACTTGCATAGGCTCTGGCAACAGTTTTCAGTACATTTTGGCTGAAGCAAAGTTGCACATTTTTCTTCTATTGTTACCATTTGTGTACCATTTGTATGTTTGATGGTTGTATCTGGAGAATTGTATAAGCACTTAGCATTCTAGTCCTGCCTTAGATAAGAAATCAGTTGGGTGAGCTGGGCCAATCACTCTCTCTCAGTCCTTGAAAAGAAGCAAAGGCACTTCTGAAATCTTGCCAAGAAAATTGTAGGGACTTGACCAGAAAGCCACCAGGAATCAACAGTGACTCAAAAAAAAAAAAACCCCAATAACCAAAACTATTGAGCTAGGTATTTTAGAAGATGTATAGATCTATACTCCCAAATGCATCTTTAAAAATGGAGCAAGATTATTTTTCACTCCAAAAAGATCACTTGAAGAACAAAAAGCAGATGGATGTAAATCCATCAGATTTACAGAGCCAATTTAAAACAATTTAACCTGCAATTTTTACAACTAATTTTTCTTGGAGAGGAGCTTTGGATAAAATAAAATAAATTATTAAACTATTACAATGTTCAATTTACTATACTATCTTTTCTATTTACTATATTCTGCGATAGCAGAATGAGAAAAGTCACCACTAATTATTAGCATAGGTTAACTAGTCTCTTCCTAGTCTATTAAAAGGGCTATAAATGTGAAGGAGTTCTCAACAACTGATAATCACATTCTTTATCTCCAAAATAGTTTGATACAAAAGAAATGCAACTGTTAGGAAGCATAATATTTTATTTTCATTTTGCACCCCTCAGGGCAGAGAAAGGAAACAATTTTGAGGCTGTAGAATACATTTGGCCTCAGAGTTTGGTGGGAGGGATCAAAGTGACGAAGAGATTTCATCAGAGGGTATGTAGCTAAACTTTTCAGAACCTTTTTAATTGGGATGGGTAATTTCCATTGAAAGTTTATTAGCACTAAGGGTTCTTCTAAAAAGGTGTGTAGATCCATCCCAAAGTATCTCCCCCCCAACCCCCACCCCACTCTCTCATCCCATTTTCCCATATTCTCACTGGGCATGTGTGATTTCACAAGTCTTAGTTTTCTTGTCCTGCCATCATGCAGTCATGCAGAAAGATAAAAAGTTGTTTCACTTCAAGGACAGAGCTACACTGCCTTCTGGAAGAGCTGTCCTCAAGATTTGAAACATTTTTAAATACTGTGCATTTGAAAAACAAATATTTTTACCATTGAATTTGAGAGGACAACTCTTGGAGGTAAAATAGGGGATAAAATTCTTCATCTTAAGAAGAATAGTAGTATTAATAGACTGGTAGGAATACCACATTATGTAGCGGTAAAAATCAAGTGTAGTTGAAAATCATTTTAGAGTTATCCTGAGGTAAGATCGGTGGCCATTAACTTTTACAAATAATAAATAATAAATAATGATATATGGATTCAAATGTCCATTTGAGGAGATATAATTATGTCCTTAGAAAACATTCTCCTTTCATGGCAGGCATTTTAAGCTCCCTTCTTACAAAAAATTAACATGAATTTAATTTTTCAAAACTAACAACCCACTGTCACTACCAACACCACTATTCTATTGCACAAGCCTTCTATAAGCTATTTTAATTAATTAATTTTATATTGTCATTTTGCAAAAGATAATGCAGTCTTTCCTTGCAATGTATGGGAGAGCCCCTTGCCATGCCATATACATGCCCTCAGCAAGTTGGAAAATACATGTTCTATATCTTCATTATACATGATGATTTGACTAATATTTTCAGAATGAATACATTCCTTCCTACTCAGTTTAGCACCTCTTCTCTTCTGACTTTGATTTGTACAGTTAGGTCCTCCATGATCCAAAAAAGACCTTTTAGATACTTAGCTGTAAATAGACTAAAGTAACTCAGGCTTTCCTATCACGGTCTTATTTTCCTAAATAAAGTTTATCATTGTTGGGTTCTTGGAATTCTCTGAGCTTGAGTCTCTATAGGCATATCTTCAATTTTGAAATCCTAGATCAGAGATTTTCAAACTTGATTTCATTGAGGACTGCATCAGGGTTGTGTTTAACCTCAGGGGGCCAGGGTGGGCATGGCCAGCTTGACATTACTTGTGTCAGACACCCGTACTGGCCAGAGCACTCTGCCAGTGAAAATGGGCTCCCGAGCTCCGTTTTTGGCTGCGATGGCCTCCTGCAACCCTCTGCTAGCAAAAACAGAGCTGTTTCCTTCATCGTTTCCAGAGCAGCCCATGGGCCTTGAGTTTGACACCCCTGTCCTAGATGAATATGCCATCAGACTTTCAAGAGTATAGGTTTTTTTTCCAAACAGAGACTCTTCAAGATTTCCTGGGATAATAGAATTTTTGAGTAATTTTGAAGAATAAGCACAAGAGCTCCTTTGAAACCTGTGGTCAGAACTTCAAGTCTCTTTATCATCTACAAACACATCTGGAAATTAAGGAAAAACTATTCTGCAGAGACTTGCCTATGGACTTCGCTTAAATCTGCAGGGATAGGTGGTGCATTTATATCACTTTCTTGTTAATAAGCAACTAAATGAACCACCAGAAATGCTTTTTTTGATGTTAATGTTGATGTGGACTTCTGAGTGGCGTATACCGCCTGTATTCCAAAAGTGAACAAGATCAGGATTTAAATTAATTTGAGTTCAGTTAATATGATAATCTGATTATTCTGTACTTTACTTTCCTGTTCTGTCAAATTAAATTACTGTTCACAGCAATTTCTGAAGGCTCTCTGGGATTCATACTCAAGACTTTAGAGTAGATAATGCATGTGATTCTGAAATCACAGATTATATAGTTTTATGGTAAGTCCTTCTAAGAGTCTACTATTTTGCTTGCTGCAGTTCTCTAGGCAACCAAATTTAAAAACACTCACTTGGAGTAACCAGAATTCTCTAGTTGCTGCTAAGTCAGCCTGTAGATTGTAAAGCAGAATTGACTTCACTGAATGAGGAGGTCAGCCAAGATTTGAAACATCCAGACACCTTGACAAGCAGCAGCCATCTGAAAATGTCCCTGTTGGTTTTAATATTTATGTCATATTCAAATTATCTCCCATCATCCTTGACTATTGACCACGCTGATTGAAGCTGATGGGATTTGGATGCAAGGGTTATGTGGAATGCTACAGGCTTCCTAGTTCTATTTCAATCAACTTGTCAACAGTTTCTGCAATGCTTTTAGGCACGTCACTTCATAAAAAGTGTGTGTGTGTATGTGGAGAGAGACAGAGACAGAGACAGAGAGAGACAGAGACAGAGAAACAGAAACAGAGAGACACAGAGAGAGAGAGAGAGAATATAATCAACATTCAACAACTAAATGACAATTTGCAGTATTGAGAGGTGGGGGTCACTTTGTGTGAGTGTGTAGAAAAAGGTTAAAAATAAGTCACATGCCTCATCAAGATTTGACACAATAAAACAGTATGATTTAAGAGTCATTTCCAGAATCTAGGAAACCTCGCTCCAGTTTCTATTAATGCAAGCAGTTAGAGACAGAACAGCATCATGTACTATAAATATTATGTCTGCTTTGAAAACATTAAATACTTTGTAAGCATTTACTTCACCTCCAAATGAGCAAGCTGAAACAACAGCTTTGGAACAATCTGAGGCAGAATTTATCTTTTGAATCCCTGTGTTGGGACATGTTTGATGTACTGTATAACTATACATACTGCTATGACAGTCTCAAGGAATTTTTTGTTTGCGGTATTGCTTCTGCCCTTATAAGTAGCAGAAATCATCATTGCTCTAGGCAGCTAGTTAAAATCTCAAAAATAAAGCAAAGCAAAGCAATGTGAAGACAGATGGGGCCACCACATCATTAACGGGAACCGAAGAGTTTTAACCCTAACCCTCATATCAATTATTTCTTTATTAATATTTAGAAAATGGTAAATATGAAAACACATGAATATATTATTTAATTTCTCTGCTTTATATAAATTCCATGGATGCAGCAAAAAACTGAATTTGGTTTTCATCCATTACAATTCACTTCAAATTGACAAATTATATTCTTGCTAACAGTTTCAGTTTCAATGAAAACAGTAAAATCACAGTTCTGTTTTGTAGCTTCAGCCTTCATGCATTAATCCTACTGGTCCTGAAAAATAATTATCCATTCCTTCCCCTCAAGATAATCTACAAAAACTACATAAATTAACACTGAGATTCATTTAAACTGAGCCCCAACTTACATTTCACAAGCTCCATAAAGTCTCTGGCATATGTGCTGTTAGCTTGGTATGTAGGCAAGGAAACCAGTCAAACATTCCAAGTTCTGATCTGTGGCTGTTAAGCAACAGCACAGGACAGAACATCTGATTAAAAAGAAAAGCTTTCCTAAATATCATGTTTCTGCATGGGAACTTTTCTTCAAAGAGACATTGCATTTGAAAAATGAAACCTATTTTCTTGCCAGATCATCTGACTGAAACAAATTAAATCACTCAACATGTGATGATGTGTGCATCAGACAAGGTGAATGACATAAGGAACCAGCCATAGAAATGGTTTAAAAAGCAACGATAAAATTGAAGGCTGTAGAGACCCCCAAGTTATCTATTACATCGCTTGGTTAGCAAAAAGTAACCAACAAAGGATCTGTGAGACATCAGAAATACTTCTTCCTGTTATCGATCCAGAGTACAGTTTTCTATTTTGGCAAAAATGGATGAATATGAGTTCTCCTATGACAGTACTTGATCCGAGGAAAATATAACAAAATATAAAATTTGTGTAGGCAAACTCAGCACATAATTACTTCACACATATTATCATAAATGGAGAGAATTATACTGTATACACATTTTAGTACCCTTTCCCAAGCTGTATAGGGTGTAAGCTCAACTTCCAGAATTACCCAACCAACAAGTGTGCACTCAGTTTAAGGAAATCTGCACTTGGATGTGAAAACCTCACAAATGTGCATTTTACTGTGTGTTTTATATGTTCTGTGAAAGTGTATCTGGTAGAAAGTTTATAACATTTGTATTCACACATCTCCATATGTTTATACAGTTTACCAGGTTACTATAGGGTTATTTTCGTGTAACATTTTGAAAATCTTGGTTGGTGATAACTCTTTGACTGTTCTTGTAAGCTAAGCAGAGTCAGTCTGGGTAAGTATTTACATGGAGGACTATCTGGGAATTAAAAATACTAGGATTTTTAGGAATCCAAAACAAAGCATTAGCAAGCCATTTCTGTACTTCTAAAGATAAAACTTCATGGTTTCAGTGAATGAGTAACATTTGGAAGCGATTGGTTAAAGGTTTAATGTAATGAGGCCAACCAGGGGAGAGATGTCAAACCATTATCTGATATCCCATGTTATATCCACAAATGAAGGCAAAGATATGTGTCCCAGGATAATGTTGTAGGATTCAATCTGGGTTGGTCATCAGGACTAGAGTTTTTGTCTCTCGAGCTTTCAGACCTGGCTAGGCTAGAGAGAAGTTCCCTGAAGATTGGGCTCCAGCACAAGTCCAAAAGTTCAAAAAACAAAAACTCTGGTCCTGGTGACTGACCCAGATTGGCTCCTATATGTTATTTCCCTTTGTCAGAACAGGAAACCGTTCCTTTGATGACTATATGATGCAGGTTCCCAGAAATCTCCAGGAAAACTACAGCAGAGGCCTAACTGAAGATAGGAAGCTAGTGGCAGGGAGAGATAGAGGGACTAATTATCAAAAGACACAAAACAGAAACAAGTTAAAAGAAGATCTTTAAATGCCCAAACCACTGGCAGATTCTACTCCAGGGAAACTCTGTTGGAACAGCTGAGATGGAAAAGGTAGCTGACCAAACTATCTAGTATTCTGTGTGTTTTGTTTACTGCTTTGTTTTTCCTTTCCTCCTGCCCTAAACTCATAAGTTGTAATAGAGGAAGACTAGCTTAGTAGTGTTGTGGCCTGTTGGCCATCATCCCCTCCAGCAGCCAAATCAGATGAGGAGGCAGACTGGGAGTCGGGGCCACATCAAGGCAATCTAAGAGCTCCAAGGGGGAAGAGGGAATAGAGCTGTCAGAGAAGGAGACAGAGGTGAGGCCTGGGCTGTCCCCAGATGGAAAATAGACAGCCCCCACATCTGGAAGTGGCTGATGTGGAAGAAAAGGAACAGCTGGGCCCTGTGCCTGATGTACAGATGCACAAAGGGCAGATGGGAATCTATGGGCCGCTCCTCGGGACGGAAAAGCCACTGCTTCTAGCTAAGCCCCACCCTAGCTCTGGGGATAAAGGTGGGGGAGACAAATAGGTGTGGCAGACCACTATTCGTCTCCCTGTCAATCAGCCACTGAAAGTCCAAATTTCTGAATACTGTTGGGAACTGTATCGGAATCCTTTCTTGGAACCTGCGGTGCTGAATGTGTGTGTGCTCCTAATAAAGGGAACATTTAGTTTAAAACATGCTGGTCATGTTTGGGAGCTGTGTCAGAACAAGCAGCCACACTGACCTTACTCAAATAAAACTCATATGCTTTTCCTATTGGCCACATTTATCTGCTTCCCAAAGCTGTTCTCTTTTTTTTTGCCCTGTATGTAGATCAACATACATGTATATTTGAGTGTCCAAAATGTTCTCCCTTGCCCTCCCTGCAGAGGTTTGCATTAAGCACCAGAAATAATAAATAACAATAAGGAAAATTATGAAAAGGTTTTCTTTAAAAAAAATCTGTATTCCATAATATTCACAACATTTCTGTTTTATCTATATTTATATATAGATAAGTATTGAATTAAAATTATGAACAGCTCTAAATATTTTATATATCATACATATATTTATAATTACATATCCACAGAAGATACCTTGCTGCACTACAGCCAGCTGTTAAAGCAGAAATAAATTTCATGATTGGCTCCCCAGATATGCATATATTCTGACGGTTGGGTTTTTTTCTTTTTTTGCAAATGTATTTACAGTTTACTTGGATCATAATAAATGGTTGTATGCTCTATTATATAAACATAATAAAGATTTGGGTTTGTTTAAAATACAAAGACTGCAAATGAATACATGAAAAAAATACATACCAGGTACATTATTTATAATTTATAAATGCAAAGTTAAGACCTCTTAAAATTATTGCACTTGAGTATTTCTTTTTACAGATTTCTCAGCAGTCATTCATGTGTGTGTGTGTGTGTGTGTATTTTCTTACACATACATCAACATACACATACACACATACCACTCTTCCCCAACTCCTTGGTTGTAGTGGATATTGTTGCCTTGAAGTTGTATGTTCCCTGTATAACTTGGATATACATGGATCAAATTTACCACAGACTAATTATGAATGCTTTGAGTACATGCATTGAGTATACCCTCATATTCTAACTGAGCACAGTTTTTGGTCAGCAAGCGTAACATTTAGAAGAAAATTATTATGATGTGTTTTTGTTAGATTGATGATCAAATTATAATGCAAAATTCTAAATAACAGTTAAAGGATTTTCTGTTCTCTCAATAAATGCAGTCATCTTGTATATGTGGCACAATGTGAAAATTACATCATAATTTCAAATTTCTGCAGGATGATGGGAACTGCATGATTTTTTGCAGGCCTGCTGCATTTTTTCAAAAGAAAATGTCATACCTATTATTTATAGTTTTAGTGCTGGCTGAACAAACGACTGGTACATGCTAATACTAACCAGAAAAGAAAAACGTTTCTGGTTATCTATGTAGAATCATTGTTCCCCTGAGCTCCAACCGCATGCCGTGTGCCAACTGATTTGTATATTTTATGTCCCTTATTTAAAAATTATGTAGTGTACTCTTCTAGCAGTTCTACAGAGTACAAACTAGACAATAATTACAGTGGAATATTGCTGCCCACTTAAAAGTTTTTAACATACCAGTGCAATTTCCACCAAGCAAAATATTTGACCATATTATGTATATTATGTTTTATAAAGGTACCACAGTCATTTCTGTGATCTGCTTTAAGTTGCTTTACCCCAATAAGGTAAATTTTAATATGCACAAAAGTGAAATAGATGCCCAATATGGACATGTTGTATAGAACTTTATCACATTTTACTCAGCTTCTGGAAATCCACTTAAAATGAACTTTTATATAATTGCACTAATCTTGGTGTTCATTTCTTACAATGACCAAACAGTGGGAAAGTGTGTAGGTTAGACACCTTCTCCCAAACTGTGTATAGTATCTTAAGGACAAATAATTCATGAATAGTTTCTTAGAAAACGTTTCTCATTTTCTAAAAGAAATATAAAAATAGAAGTCAACAGTTTTTCTTCTATATTCTTACTGAGAGTATCAAATTATAAGGAGATCTGATCTAGAGAATGAAGGTGGGGGGAAGAAGATTCTTTACCAAGAAAATTGTGATGGTATTTTTAAAAAGATTAAGATTTTCTTTTCTCACATCTGTCACAGCTTGGTGCAAGATTCTATAGCAGACAATAATTGATTTTTGTTGTTGTTCAACACCAACATTAATACTTGTAGCTTATATGATTTTTATATTACCTCTATAAATCATAATTAGCATATAGAACCTGAAAAGATCCAGGTAATTTAATAAATAAAGATGCAGAAGTATCCTAATTTGCAGTTTGAACTGAGAAAATAACCTGGGACAACAAACTTACTTTCATATAACGAAGTCCCAATTAAAAAGTTATACCTACTGGTATACTTCACTAGATATGCAATACGTTCATAAACTTATTCCTGGCAGTATTGTATCTTTGACATACTTTCATATTTCAGTTCTGATAAAACAGACTGTGGGCTGGAACAATAAACAAATATTAAAGATAATTGAAGCTAAAATCCTATGACCCTAGGAACTGACCCTGGGATGACAGCATTAATGGTTAAGTATAGAAAATATCCAAAGGGTTAACAGATGCTGAAGAGAATCAAGTCAGTTCACATTCTGAAAAACAAATATTTGTAAAAGACCTCTGCTGATTGCTTGATGGCAATCTGATTTCTGGCCAGCCTTTTTTCATAATCGTTACAATGTAGTCACATGTGCAGTGACTGGGAATGGGGACTATACATGCTACATAACCTATAGGATATGTAGAGGGCGGTAGGCTGAATCAACCAGACCAATCTATCATATGACTAGCCAACATCTCCAAGTCAGCTATGTCAAAACTTTCCCTTAGTGCTTTTCTAATACTCTACTAGCGAGTTCTTATGATGTGCTATCCAACAAATACACATATTGTGCATGTGCCTTATGTATTCATACACACAGTTATTCAGATAAACCAAATGCATTAATATTTGGTGCATGCTTTCATTAATACTTCCTTGGTTGTGTCACACAGTAATATCTGGATAATGATGAAAGTGAGCAAGCTTAATACCATGAAGCTTAGGCAAGAGAAAGCTTTTTTCCCCCAAGAACCTACACCTTTCAAAATACCTGTTGGGGCACAAAACTAAAATCTACAAATTAGACATATGCTAAAAGCCCTAGTGTTTTTGTGCAATTATATTTCTAACCAGATTGTGCACATTTATAAATAACAATATTTCAACAGTGGAAATAACTACACCACCAGCCCAATGCTACTAATTTCTTACTCTCATCATTAATCATCATGAGCAACATTAGCCAGGGCAGCAGGGAGCTGTTGTTCAACAAGATCTGGAAGGGTATAGGTTTCCCCATCTCTATCGTATGTGCTCAGTTGTAACCCAGATTCTTTGGATCCTCACCAATAAAATAATTAATTAAAATGACATTGAACTGGCACAGAATAACTTGTGTAATATTGTTCATAATTAATCAGCTAAAAATACAATTACATTCCAGAGAGGTAGCCATGGTAATCTTATGCATGAAAAGCAGAAAAGGAACAAAGAGTTGTTTTCCATTTTAGGATCCATATCTCAGTTTATAAAATCAACTATTTGCTTTCCAATACTTTCTTTCGTTTGACTCCTTTAGCATTTGATAGTTATGTTTGGACCATTGTCACATGATGCATGAAAGCTTATGGATCCAGCACATGTCTGCATTTTGAGCATAATGTTGGAATGGGGCATACAATGGTGATGTGTACGTAAGGTTTTGCCAAGAAGGCCTATATGATAGACCCATTTAAATGCTATATCAAGTATATGAATGAAATCTACTTCAGCAGGAAGACTCCCCTACCAAGACAGAGAGAAACTAAGAGGCAGAAAAAGAGAGGGAGATTTCCATTCAAGTCAATAGAGGTGTTCACACTGAGGTCAGTGGTGCTAGGATTAAACCTCATGGCTTATTGAAACATTGTCTAAAACTAGATTAAGGTTAACATATTTGCAAATATAGTTCTGCAAAGAGGTATAGAGATTAGGACTGTACATGGTTCAAAGCTAATTTGGAAGAAGCTCTTTTGGGCCTCCTAGGAGCACAGCTTCTCTCTCCTATCCATTAAAATAACTTAACTTTTTTCAGAATGCCTGGGAGAAAAAAGACATTGCCCCTTTAAGAAGCCAATTTCTTAAACTTAATGCAGCCACAACTTGTTTCAAGCTCACAAGGAAGGCTGATTCTAATTAGTTTCAGAGGTGCTGTTGCTCATCTAAGGTTTATAACATTTCTGTCAATTTCTTTCTCTCTACTTCACATTTTCAAAGTGTGTACAGCCTAACATATATGGAGATACATCACATAATGAAATTATGTGCAAAATTGTGGCCAATATTAATACAGACTTCATTCACAGTATGTAAGAGCAATGGTTTAACATATCAGCTTTCTTGTTCCACAGGCAACAGGTTACAAGACTAGACAATTTGTTTTAAAGGTTTTTGGGTAAATTGAGATTCAAAGTGAAAGGTAGAACAGAGGCTACCTGGTGCTAATGAGCAACACAGAAGCTACTAAGGACATATGGTGCAGTGGTTAGAGTGCAGTACTGCAAGCTACTCCTACTGCAATTTGGCAGATCAAATCCCACCAGGCTCAAGGTTGACTCAGCCTTCCATCCTTCCAAGGTGGGTAAAATGGGGACCCAAATTGTTGGGGGCAATATGCTGACTCTGTAAACCACTTTGAGAGGGCTGTAAAGCACTATAAAGCAGTATATAAGTCTAAGTGCTACTGCTATTATGACTTCTGGAGATTATGACTATGTCTGAAAGGTCCTATTTTTTGTGAACTAGCTGAGAATTGGAGGCATCCATCTTTAATATTTGTTTAAACAATGACTAGCTTCTCCCGACAGATTTCCACTACCACATTTGAAATTCAACCCATTACTGTTACTAGGTTTGAAAAGATGGGTCTTCAGGTACCTAATATGATACTTACAACAAGAGGTAAATATTCTGTTTCCAGGGTAGAAATAGACATTTTCCCTAAATTACAAAATCACTAAAGAAACACTGATATATTTTTCCTAGTGTCTAGTGGGTGCAATAAAGTAGTTGCTTCATGATGCTAATCAAATAATTTTTGGAGACTAGGATCTGGAAATTAAACCTCCCATTTGCAGCAAGATAAATTCAAGTACTGTAAACTCAGTGATAGTTTCTGCCCCAGAGATTTTTTCTGGAGTTCAAAGATCAAACAAAAACATTTACCATATCAGTGTGGAAATGTCCTATTACAGTCTAGACTTCCCCAGGTGAACCTGGTTATTTAAGCCAATCACAGTATTGTGTAATAGTATGTAAAAGTACCAGTGAAACCTCCTTACCACAAAGACACAATTTAAAACCAAGCCTAGGTTAGCCTTCCCAGTCCAATCATTTTGAAATTAAGGCCTCACCAAAATAGCCTATTAAAAAGCCAGTCTTTTATATTTACAAGCCGACTTTTGCTTGAGTAGTTGAATCTTGTGTTCACATTGTATCACCGAGGAAAAGAAATTTCCACTCAGCCTTCCCAAAGTTTGTATGTGCAGAGTTTATCCTTTTAAAAGGCTAAAAATTGTAGAATAAAAAGCCTTAAATGTGGATCAGTCAACAATCTTCACGGGGAAGGAGTCAGAATTACTGGATTGGGAGGGTATCCATCCATAAGCTTCTTCCCCTCGTATCACCTTTTCCCATTGTTTGAGATTTTCCCTGGAGAGAGAGGAAAAATTACTCACTTTTCAGGTACTTTATTGATGTATCAGTATATAGGAAACATTTATAAAAGGGGATGTCATGATTTCATCTGATACAAGTTCTTCCTTCACAGAGGCAGATTGTGACCATTGAGCTCTCATAACTGGGCTTTCAATTTGGGGAGTATGACAACTGTATTGTCTGAATGAATGTTTACTGAATGTTTAATATCAAGTTGAAAAAGTGTGCCTTTATTCCCCTGAATGTAGTAATCTCATTACCATGGCCACAAAATGTCATCAGCATTGCTTTATAATTACTAATCTAGTAATGTTGCATACATTCAAAGTTTCTTTGCCTAGTATTTCCCTTTCATCTTGTCTGCAACCTCTAAACAAAACTATGAAGTTAGATTAATGCATTCACTGCTATTTTTTATTTAGAAATTTAAAACAACAAGAAGAGCAATCAGAATTCCCAAAACACAGTGATTATTGGTGATTGATTGTTTGCTTGCAGACATTTTGTTACAGAATAACAGAGTTAGAAAGGATTTTGGAGATCCTGTAGTTCAACTCCTGCTCAAGCAGGTAAGGCTATCCCATTTCAGACAAATGGTTGTCCACTCTCTTCTTTAAAACTTCCAGTATTGGAACAGCCACAACTTCTGGAGGCAAATTGTTCATTGATTAATTGTTCTGCAGGAAATTTATTCTTAGTTCTAGATTGGTTCTCTAGACTAGGTAACATATTCAGTGACCAGAAACATGTGCAAGCAAACATCCAAGCTCAGAGAGCACCACATATTCCATAGTTCAACTCTGAGCTATATAGATTCTCTTCTGTTGGTAAAATTAAAGAAATTATGAGGCCCTCTTTTAAAGCAAATAGCCCTTCTAACTCTATTAGTCTGTTGCACCTGATATACAGTACATCCTTCTTCTCCATTTTTTACAGTTCTGAAGATTTTTTAAGTCGAAACAATCATTTAATATCCCTCCATATGTAGAAATAAGATTATTTAAGGGTTTTTAGTTGACCATTCAAGTCAAATTCATATTTACCTGCAGGCTCGATGGAGTGGTATTGTGGGAGGGAGGATCTGTGCAAGTGTACTATAGCAGGGCAAAGCTACAGCATTATAGAACCCAATCTTGAAAAAAAATCAAAAATCACTATTAGTCAAATATTATTCAAGTCAAAATTTGCAACAGTTCCTTTGCTAACAGACTGTCATATATTCTTCTATATTCTCTTCTATATTTTACAAATAGCAATAGCACTTAGATGTATATACAGATTCACGGTGCTTTTCAGATCTCTCTAAGCCTAAGAAGCTAATAAGCTATCAATGTTTTTTCCCATAGCTATGGATTTGTAGAGTGAATATTATTCACCATCAAATCAATAACTAACGTTGCATTTTACAAGGCATTATATTAGAATTCCAGATATGCCTAGTTGATCATAATTAATAAATATAGGCTTTCCTTTTACTTTCCCTATTTTTAAGGGTAAGTAATTTGGATCATTTAATTGTTTAATAGTATCACCAAATCAGCACATTAATGCTGAAAAAAATGTCACCTTATTGGGGAGATAGGTGGCATAAAAATTAATAAATAAAATGTTTAGTCTATTGAGAATTATGAAGAGTTTATTACAATGTTCTGTTTTTTTTAAAGAATGAAAATCAATAAAAAAGCAAGCATAGCAATATTTAAATAATGGATATATATATCCAAATTAAATCTATTCAAAACCTATTTTAGACTTACCTGACCCTGAGGAACTTCATCTTTTTTATCTCTGTCCATCATAGGTATAGGTTGAATACCTAACTTCTTCATTTCATCACCCTGAAAGAAAAATAAATTCATTTATTTCTTAAATATTCAGCTCCCAATAATAAAAATTAAAGATATTAAATAAATAATGGAGAAAAAAGGCAGAATTCTGAAGACAAACATTAAGTTCTTATGCAGACACACTTGGTGTCTATGAACAGTTTCTTAATTTTTTTTATTGTTCCTGCTTTTAAAATACAAGCTGCTCAGAGTTGTTTGGAGCCAGGTAACCTCCCAGTTACAAACAAAGGAATACACAAATAACATCAATAGTTCCAATAGTCCAATCAATTTTAATTTTCTGTTCAAGTGTCTACCGATAGATGTGGAAATGAATCAATGATGAAATGCACATACCTCAGCCCAAAATTCTGCGTATATATCATTGGCTGTCAGTCTGGTAACATGCCATAATTTTGTCACAGAACACAAGTCACAAGATGTCATCATCAAGCCAATCACGCGATCCCTGGAATATAATAACTTGTGTAGCTGAAACAATTATTTGCCTTTTCAAATATATCCTATAAGTAATAATTGATATTGAAAAAAATCTTGATTCAAAGGTAAAACAGATCAGTTCAGATAAAAAACACAAAGAAAAAATAAACAATAGCATACTCAGTGCTAAAGATAATGCTATTAAAACCATTCAAGAACCTAACAGATGCTTTTTCACAACAAGAAGGTAACAATAAAGGCATCTGGTAAATCTAGTTTGGAAAAAATACTGCCACAAAGGCATATCATACCACCAAAAAGACTCTAGTCATTAGCTGCTGAAAGGGAAGATAAAAAAGCAACAAAATTGGTTACTGTAGTTTCATACCAACTCAAATATATTATAGCATAACATTGCCAAAGCAGTATGAAACAGTATTCAATAAAAGAACAATGATTGTGTGATAAAACATCCTTGAATCTTGGATTCATATTCACCTGTGTGATGTTTTATTTATATTTGAACTTGTATGCCGCCCCATCTCCGAAGACTCGGGGCGGCTCACAACTAAAAACACAGAACAATAAATATTTTAAAAACCATTAAACCAACAACAAGCCCAAATATTAAAACATAACGATTAAAACCGTCCTTCCCCCAGGGAGGGGTCACAGCCCGGGTTGGTCGAATAACCAGGTCTTTAATTCACGGCGGAAGGTGCGGAGATCAGGGGCCAGTCGGAGCTCCAAAGGCAGTTGATTCCAGAGGTCAGGGGCCGTGAGAGAAAAGGCTCGTCGTCGGGGAGTCACCAGCCGGCATTGACCCGCTGACGGGACCCCGAGGAGTCCTTGCCTTTGAGCTCGCACAGGGCGGCCAGCACTAGATGTCAGAAGAAGACGCTCCCTCAAATATTGAGGACCCATGTCATGTAGGACTTTGAATGTCAAAACTAAAACCTTGAATCTCACCCGGAGCACAACCGGTAGTCAATGCAGGCCACGCAGGAGGGGGGTAACATGGGAGAACTGGGTAACTCCCATCACCACCCGCGCGGTTTTATTGACTTTGACACATTTTTGTTAATCTGATGTTGTATAGTTATAGACCTCTGAAGATCTTAAAAATTTTATTCTTATTATACATCTAACGTATTATGCAAAATATTTTATTATACTATTATATGGCCTCTAAAAATAATTCCCCATAAAGTCCATGTTATATGCCAAGCAAAGCTATAAAAATTGAGGTGGATCTGTAAAACCAATGACATTCTCATGACTGAAACACATATATGCAGTTGCATTTTGCTAACCTAACTTTATCAGAGCATTGATCCAAATTGCAATACGAATTGCTGTTGGGTGTCTTGCTTTCTCTTTTACTTTTATCAGTAATAATTCAGCATTTTCCATTTTGAATAGTGGCCATCATCAGCACAGTTAAAAGGGAAAAATGGACAGGGGTGGCACTGATGACAATTGCTATATATAAATATTTTTTTAAACAGAGCATTAATAAATAGCATAGAATAAAGTAATCCAGACCCATCAAAGAGTCTAGAAGAAGGAAATCTCAACAGGCAACACAATATAATTTATGCTTACTTTACCATCCTGTATTTTATTATTAAATATATTATCCTGAATCAACTCTATATACACCTTAACAAATAAATACAATCAACCTGTTTGGTTATCAAGTGGAGTATTTCAAAATAAAATGGTACAATATAAAAGATAAACATATCAATTCCAGAATGCTTCAATTTTATATAAAATTCAATCTTAAGTCTTACACACGTCGCAGCACTATAAATAATTTTACTTTGTCAACTTCTTTTTCCCATGACTAAGCCTCAGACTTTCAGGTAACTTCAAAGTGCTTTAATCCAGAGTGTGATTGAATTTCAGTAATAACTATGGTTAGTGGAGCATGTCATTGTCTAAGAGGTACATTAAAAGGTTGGAACTACCTGAGATTGGAAAGATCAGTGATTAACTACTGGCTTTGTCAGAAAGAAGGTTAGATTGTCTTTGTCACTAAGACTGTGAACAGATAAAAATAGCAATAGCATTTAGACTTATATACCGCTCCTCAGAGCTTTACAGCACTCTCTGAGCAATTTACAACATCAGCATATTGCCTCCAACAATCTGGGTCCTCATTTTTACTGACCTTGGAAGGATGGAATGCTGAGTCAACCTTGAGCCAGTCAGGATTGAACTCCTGGCAGTGGAATGCAGAGTTAGCCATAATATTGCATTCTAACCACTGCACAACAATACTCCAAACTCAAAATTATCAGAAAGTTCCTGAATGCACTGCTGAATATATACCAACAATAAAATAACTCTTGATTGATTCCTTTATGAAGGTTTAGTGCACAGTCCTCAGAACATTTTATATATTAGACTAGTTGTATATCCAAATACAGGAAGCTAAATACAGCTAAATAGTTGTGTATCCAAATACAGGAAGCCTTCAAAACAAGGAAATATGATTGAGATTTCAAACCATAAATATTCACTTGTATTTTACCTGTGTGCTTGGTTTTTAAGATTCAGTGATCTTGTTTGTTGTAACTCTTCCAGTTGTTTTCGGTTTCCAAAGTACAGAGCAAGGTCTGTAGCAATAATGGCTTTGCGGATAATTTCCAAGACCTGTTCATACTCATTGGAGTTCAAATTAGAGAAAATATTGTGGCCTTCCAGCTAGAAAAAAAGTAAAGCATACAAAGATATTGTTGTGTATAATTTAATCCTGGTTTTAAGTCTATATTGGGCCTATAGAGTAGCTATTAAAACAAGACATTGGAATTACCTATAGGCATTCAAAGAAACAATTATAGTCATCAACCTTTAAGGACCTAGGACATTTTAAAGTGGTAAACAGATTTAGAATTTTGAAAACATGTGATGAGTCTGTTGTCAGTTTTGAGTGTAAGTCAAAAGCCAAAACAACATTTAAACGAGTTCCTAGTTATTTTTATTATTATCACAATAAAATAAAAGTAGAAGGTAAATCAACTCTTCCCACTGGGTATGTTTTATCATCTCTGGTAGACTTGTGACAAAGCAAAGAAATGTTGGGACAGATTTTTGTCTCGATTCAGATGATTATTGAATCAAATATAAAATTGAAACCTGACATTTTCCTTTAAGGACCGTTTGATAAAGAATTTGAAAGAAAATTTTGAGCGTTGTTATTATATATGTGCAAAAATGGAAATACAGCTCAATTCCCACAATAGAAGAAAGGGTGAAAAATGTGATGGAGTTGGCAGAGATGGCAAAATTAATTGAAGAGAAACAAAGTTGGCAGAGATGACAAAATTAACTGAAGAGAAAACCTTATCCAGAACACCTTGTTTCCACCTGGAAATTACTTTTGGACTTTGTTTGGGCAGTGGGGGAGTTTGATCTTAGGTTTTGATGACTAAAATAATTTTGTTGCTATAGAAATGGTTTGTATCTACTAGGAGTCTAAAGCAAAAAGTTGAGTGACAACTGACTGTATTTTGTATTCTACTGCATCAACAAGAGACAAAAGTCATTCTTTTTTTTCTTTTACCCCTTTCCCTTTTCCTTTCTGATTTCCATTTCCATTTAAACACTACAATAAACCTGAAGAAAAGCTTAAAAAATGTTTTCTACCAAATTGTTTTTGCTGTCTTTAGCGTCAATTATCTCAGTTCATTTTAAGGCCCGTTATCTTTCAGTCTAAGATCACTTTCTGAGGAATATTTTAAATCAACATCTTCAACAGGCTAGGGCCTTCTCCGTGGGAGCACCTGCCCTCTGGAATCAGCTCCCCGTGGATCTTCGTTTGGCCCCTGACCTCCGCTCCTTCCGCCGAGACCTGAAGACTTGGTTGTTTCAACAGGCCGGCCTGGAATGACCGGGGTTGAGGGTTTTAATTTTCTCAACTTTTTAATTGTATTCGGCTTGTTTATTTGTTTAATTGTCTTTTTATTGTAAATTTGTTCCGTTTTAATGTTCGCCGCCCTGAGTCCTTAGGGAGTAGGGCGGCATACAAGTCAAATAAATAAATAAATAAATAAATAAATAAATAAATAAATAAACACTTGCCAAGTGTGCAGATAGGGAATATGGCGTCAGCTGCTTTGCTAGCAACTGAGTTTCTTAATAAGGGTGAGAAACCTAAATTTTCCTTTCAGTTTTTACTCTTTGTGACAACATAGCTGATCTCTCTTTCTTCAGAATTCTTTTTTCTTGTATCAATCCTGGGCCACTATCAGGAATTTGATGTTGAAATAAGCTACCAGCCAGTTTGAGTTTCTTTTTCCCTCAGTCTGGTAACCAAGGGATTTCCATTCCTCCCTGTATAACTCTTCTTTTTCAGGTAGTAATTTACTACCATTGGGTTGAATCTCACTTGCATTCAAACTGGTCTTCTTGGGGTCATAAGCCAACTCTAACCCTGCTGCAAATTTCACCACTGGATAGAAATATATCTGCCCACAGGTTTCTACTCGGGGGATGTTCTACTTTTAGCTATACAGTTTGGGATGAACACCCTTTGAATGGTGTGGGAGTAGGAGTCGATTTCCAGAGGGGAAAAATTGCAGACTACAGGAATCAGGAGCACTACTCAGGTGATCCCGAGGACACAGATAAACCTCCAAATGCTTCAACAACCTTCTAAAAGGATGCAGATTACCAGCTGTCGGCAAGGAATATAAATCCTTCCATTCCCCACTATCCTGTCAGAGCTGAAGAAGCTTCTTGGATGAGAAGCAAAATGTCTCCAAAGAAAAAACAAGAAAGTCCAGTTGCCTCCAGAAAAAGCACCTTTGGGACTACTAGGAGGATGTTATCATTTGTCACCCTTTTGTTTGCCATCAGTTCCTAGATGCTCCCAACAGGATCATTTTGGGGTAGATTGGTGATCAGGAGGCTTTGACTTCAAGTATTCCCTGACTCTGATAGGAGTTATAGGTGCTCTCCAGCTGAATCAATCTAGTCAGTCCCAGCTGGAGTCTGGTGTAATTGACTCAGCTAATGCTCTCCAGGTGGAGTCTCTCTGGGACTCTGGATCAAGCTAATCAGATGTTTCTATCATCAAATCCGTTATGTGACAGCACAATAATAAAATTGCTATTGCCAGTCAATTCTGATCTTTACAAAATCTTGTGAGATTTTACCTTTACTCTAGATTTTTTATTAGATGGCACATAATTAATTGTTTCTGCAAATCATTTAATTTTGTCTTCAATTCTTGTTGAGATCGTTTGAAACCAAAAACTAAACCTTGATAAAATGTTCATTTTTGTGCTGTGGTGTTTCTTCCTATCTAGGACAATTTCAACTTTTTCCATCTAATGCTGTCAACTTTTACACTTTTCCATTTTATCCTATCTTCTAAACAAACTCTAAATCATTCCACCCTCTTTTCAGTATGACATCCTTTCTGATACCTGTAGATATTTATTAGATTTTTTAAATTCTGCCTTTATTACTTTATAAATACCTCAAGGCAGCAAACATACATAACATGCCTTCCTCCTCCTATTTTCCCACACAACAACCCTGTGAGGTGGATGGGATAAGAGTGATTGGCTCAAAGTCATCCAGGTGTCTTTCATGCCTAAAGCATGAAATCCTACCTAAAGCAGGATTAGAAATTACCATTCTGAATTTGGATGTATGGAAGATTTTTTTTTCTTTTTTTAAATGTCATTTTGCCTGATATAAGCTTGATAGGAAAATGAAGACCTTTTCCACCTGAAGTCTTCCTAAGATAGTTTTACAAATTTAATAAATCAAATTTTCAATTCAAAAAATCCTGACCCTTCACCTAATATTTTTCTCTGGGTTTCAAACTTTGATTTTTGCACTTTTTATTTATTTTAGAAAAAACATACCCTGCTCTTAATTGTGAAATAAATAGACTATCTTAAAGGCAGAACTGATTTGCCATATTAAAAGGGGAAATGTCCACATAGAGAATCTAAACAAACTTCCTGCAGTTAGATTTGCTACTTCTAGTGTTCTAAATCTTAGCCATAAAAATGGAGTGCAATGAATTACCTGCAATATAGACACTGTCTGAGAAAAATGATGCTGTTCCATGGTTGAGGTGGAATAAAGTGCTGCCAATGGATGATCAAATTTCTGAAGATAGCTGTTGCTATAACCCCTGTGATCCAGGTCATGACATAAACAGGCGACGAGAAGACCCCTTCGCTAGAAAAATAAGCAGATAGGAAGTTAATCTTCAAGTTAAATTTACACCACTAGATGTCACTCTCTACTAGGCCACACACTTTACTAATTCCATTAATATATAAAATACATGATTAGGAAATGAGTTGTACCTGGAATGATTGGCGGTGCTATAATTATGAATAATTAGTATGGAGAAAATATGTTTAGGTTTTCTTATAATTCTTTTTTACCCTAAATATTATATTTTCTGATTTGGTACCATATTATTCTATTTTCTTCTTGCTTGTGAGCCACTTGGAGACAGGATGACTAAAAACCTACATAATAAATATCAATGATTCCCAGCCAATTAGCCTAAAGTGTTACATTCTGCCATAAGAGGTAGTTTATTCTATCTGTATTTTATATTAAGGTAACAATTTTTAATAAAAATGTATTTTAAAAAGTTTAAAAAAAATAAGAGGCAGTTTATTGCACTCAGCCAGATCATCAGTTGCATCAGACAAGATAACATACCAGAGATAAAATGAGGAAGAGGAGGAGGAAGGAGAAGGAGAAGGAGAAGAAGAAGAAGAAGAAGAAGAAGAAGAAGAAGAAGAAGAAGAAGAAGAAGAAGAAGAAGAAAGAAAGAAAGAAAGAAAGAAAGAAAGAAAGAAAGAAAGAAAGAAAGAAAGAAAGAAAGAAAGATTATTCCCAATTTAGGAAGTACTTGCAAACCCTCAAAATAATTCCCAGGTTAGCTACCTGGGAGAAGTCATGGATTAATGATGTAATTTTCTGTTTATTTTGCAAGTACTCTAGAACTAAGGTCCAGACCTTCACCAGGTGTCTGAGCTATATTTGTATCTTGGTTTAATAATACAAGAGACACATGACTATTTCCCTGCTAGCATTTTATACGTCATTGAACACCTGCATTTTCCCTTGGACCAAGGGTCTGGAGGTTAAGTGCGCCTGTCACTAGGATTTCATGTATTTTATTATCGGAGTTGGCTGGTCATTATTTCATCATGTTTATGTTTTAGCTTGGTTTTAATCCTGTGTGTGCTGCCCTAAATTTGCAATTGTTAGAGAGCTGTAAAGGAAAAGGTAGTCATTGCTTAACCGTGATCATGGGCACTAGATTTCCCATTGCTCAGCAATGCAAAAGCATAGCTTAGCAACGGTAATCCTGGCACTTCCAGTTTGCCATCATTAAGTGAGGATCACGGGTCATTAAGTAAGAATCTCCTCACAACTCCTCCTGGCTTCAAACAAATAGAAACCAGCAGTAAGTTGCAAGTCTCAAGAGATCCAGAAGCAGACTAACAAGTGCAAAGTGAATGCTGCAGTAAAAGTGAGGCATAGCCACAGGTGGCTGCTGCCAGGGGAGGGAGGGTATGCAGGAAGTCAGTGTGGGCAGGAGGGAATTCTATAGGGAACCACATGCCATGAAGATCCCTGGAATCTCATAGTCTGTAGCTATGTTCCTCAAGAGAAAAGAAGCCATATGAGTGAAGGAGCTTCCTCACTGACTTTGCTTATGAAAGTCTTTAGGAAAACTTGCAAATAGGAATCATGTATTGGGATGCTGCAACTGTCATAAGTGTGAGCCGATTGCCAAGCACTTGGATCATGATCATATCAGCGCAAGGGTGCAGGAATGGCTGGTACTTCAAGGAGTCATAAGTACCACTCATTCAGCACCATTATAATTTCAAATGATTGCTGAACGAATGATTGCTAACCAATGATTTTTTGTATAAATTGACTAAATAATAAATTTATTTGGTTAGATCTTCAAGTTGCTTCCTTATTCTTTATCATTATTCAGGTGCTCTTCCTTCTTGATGTACTATAATAACCAGAGGGTCATCATTAAACTGAGAAGTTGATTTAATATCCTGGCTTCTTCTGAATCCCAGTTTTCCAGTCCAACAACAACCATAAGCTTAAGTTCATGGAATACTTTGAGGATTAGCACTGATATACCAAAAAGGAATGGACAAAAATTGCATGAATAGAGGTATGCATTTTCCTGTGCACTTCCCACCTCAAATAACTGGCTGTTGCTGAGAACAAAAGAAATGATTCCATCTTCTAACGGGACAAGTGAAGTCCTGTAACATAACCTGCAATCTACTCTGAGAACTGTGCTACTTCAGTGTAGTAATAAAATATAACATTTCATAATTATTATTTGTTCTGAAGGCAGCTGAATTAATTCCTTTTCATTAAAGCCATTTAGTCGGTCTCTCGGGTGAATAAAATAGAGTAGCTGTCCAATGAAGCAGAGTCCTTCACCAGCAGAGGGGTTTTGTTTCTGAAAAGACAAATGCATCACTCCAATCCCCGGAAATCTGGCATTGGCTGCTGGGATGCTGAAGTCAACCAACCCATTTTCTCTACTGCAACCCAGGGAAAGTGGGTAGGGAAAAGCAGGCTGCAATTGGAATTGGGCTAATATTGCAAAAAAAAGCATATTTCCAAAAACACAGAATAATAGGCAAAATTTGTAACATTTTGTCAAAGAGGGAGAAGAGAAAGAGAATGATTATAAGAGAAAGTAGGTACAAGACTCTGACCTATGGCAAACAACCTGGTATCCTGAATAAATAATAAACAAACAAAGCCTACTTTCACTTTGTATAAAGATTGGGGAGGAAAGAAAATACAATGAATTTTGTCTAGGAATTATGATGTATAATATCCTTCATCAGATACATGAAATTCTTAGCAATATCTCCCACTACAAATATCCTTACATCAGTTTAACATAAGATTCTCCCAATGGATAAATGCAGAAGTGCAATTAATAATCTAAGCTTGACATCTGAAACTAAGAGAGTTTATACTTCATATGTTTTCCTCCATTTCCAAAGAATAATACTTAAAAACTGTTAAGAGTATTTTCCATATTGTTTTGAAGTATCATTAGAAACAAGACCATACCCTGTCTTTCTCGGTTAATAGTCACACTTCATTAGTATTGCTGATTTTACCTAGTTTGGTAATGAAATACCAGCAAGAAAACCACCAAGCACAGAGAGCACCAAGAGACCTGCAATCATAGATCAGTCTTTCATAGAGTTGATTCATTTTTAAAACTCTTGTAAAAAAAAATTAGATTGGTTTCAACTCTTAATCTTAATTTGGTGCTGTTATTCTTTATTATCCCAAGCCATTCATTCTATACATTTCTTAATCTTTTATCTAGTTGAGCGAATATACTGTAGATATGATACTTATTTGTTACAAAGATATCCAAACATCTGGATCCTTTTTGTCATTTCGCAATAGCAATAGCAGTTAAACTTATATACCACCCCATAATGCTTTACAACACTCTCTGAGTGGTTTACAGAGTCACCATATTGTCCCCAATGATCTGGGTCCTCATTTTAGTGAGCTCAGAAGGATGGAAGACTGAATCAACCTTGAGCTGGTCAGGATTGAATCCTGGCTGTGGACAGAGTACTGCATTCTAACCACTGCACCACCACGTCTCAGTCTCATTTACATTAGAAATGTGTCAACATTTAGACAGGATTACTGTAAAACTGATCTGGTTTGTAAGAACAAGACAGTGTCAGAACTCTAACTTGGACAATTGTCACAGAAGAAAAATAAAAGCCACACTGCCCAAAGCAAGTCTTGGTGGCAGGTTGTCCTATATGAGAAAACACTGCCCTAAGAGGGCCTTGATGAGTAAACTATTTCTGTTTATCTACACTCCAAGAGCAAAAAATTGTGGGGAAATTGTGATGGGGATTCTTCTACAGCCGTAAAAAGCAGATCTGGCCTGAAACGAACCTGTCCTGTTTTCAAACGTTTTCTGCAGCTTTTACTTCTACTTTGTATTTGATAATGTTGAGGGGAAATATACACTTACTTCTAAGTCTGTGAAAGTCTTGTGGTTGTGCTGAAGAATAACATACATGCAATGTGCAACTGTGATGGCGTGTTTCCAGTTGTGATAGGGCACTCGGCGGTAGTTCTTCTTCACAGACATCGTGAAACGACATAGTTTTTCCATATCAAAACTTGAAAGAAAAAAAGGAATCGGATGAAGCATTCAGAAGGAAAAGTGTACTTTCAATCAAAACTTCTAATTACTTCATTAAAAAATATATTTCAGTATAACTTTACCAAAAAAATGAATTTTTAATGGATTTATTTTCTCATCAGTAGGGCCAATTAAGTTCCATTGTACTGCAAGCACAAGGCAAGAAATTATACTGAAAGAAATAGAGGCATATTCAAGCATAAATTCAGAAGTTTCCACCCAAACCGCAGTGGTAAATATATATTTTCATATGATTCAGACACGCTTATGCAAAATATAAGTTCTCCATTCTTATGTCAGATAAATTCTCTTGCATTCTTCATTTGGCTGAAAACAATTATGGCAGATTTCTCTTAAAATGCCACTATTTATAGCAGAGATTAGGTCATGTTCAGTATTGCCTAACTAGCCGGCAAATCAACAGATAAGGTGACATTCAGAGGTGGTATTCAGCAGGTTCTGACCAGTTCTGGACAACCGGTAGTGGAAATTCTGAGTAGTTCGGAGAACCAGCAAATACCACCTCTGACTGCAGATTTTACAGTATCTTTCCCCTGCCATGCCCACCAAGCCATGCCTACAGAACTGGTAGTAAAAAAAATTGAATCTCACCACTGGTGACATTGGATGCTATATAAAAAAAGGCAAGGAAATAAACTTGCACCTCCCTTTATTTTGCTTATATAATGATAATAGGCTGGTTTTTATACCTTTGCGGGAGATGGACTAGTGAAAGACAAAGGAAGTTTTGAGAACCTATGCTTTACTTTGCCATCTGTATCTACTAGAAATGTGCTTGTGTATGCTTGCTCCACTTTTCCAAAGAAGCAAACATATACTTTCACTCCCAAGCAATTTCACTGCACATGTATGAGAGATATCGAAATAAAGACAAATAAACCCAATTTTTTTCTCTTGTTACACAGAATAATATTTTGAATGTGCCACTGAAATATTTTGAGAATGGAACAGCAGAACTGCATATCCATGTCAGAGTCCCACAGAGCTTTCAATTATAACCCTGAAATTTGAACCCTGAAAAGAAAGTAACAGTAAGCATTTTAAGAGATAGTCACAAGTAATAATGCTAGATTGAGCCCTACTTTTCAAGAATATGGTTCCTACAGCCAATCATATTTACACATTTCCCCACCCAGCCACCCACAGACACATGTACACACACATACTGCATCTCTTCAAAGTTGTGTCCAGGCTAAAAGCTCTAATTACCCTTCCTCCATAATATCAGATTCCATATAAAGGCTCAATGCTGACATCATAGCACTGCCATCTTCTCTGTTGTTAGCCTTTCGCCTTGTGTTCATCCTGCATGTGCAAAATGGGGCAGACTTACATCGCAGGAAAGAGAACTGCCTTGCCACTATGCTTATAATTCAAACTAAGAATTAACTTTTGAAAACATTTTAAAAATCAAAGCTAAAATTTGGTTTGGTTAATCTTTTCAAACAATTTTAAATGTGTGGTAATATTATTGTTATTTATATAGTTAATTCCTCAATTAAATGCATTTAGACATCTTCTGATGTCACTGGAATTTATTTCAAGGATGCATGCTTACATTAACCAACAGAGGTTACTTTAATGTTCAATTAAATCAAAGCTGAAATTTTTAACCAAATCAGAGTAAGCAAAAACTAGAATTATACCTTTGAATCTATAACCCTTTCGGTCAAATTATAGGTCTTTCTGACAGTAAAAGTAAAGTTATTTTTTAAAAATGTACACTGATTTAAAGTACAGAAAATTAAAGTGCAGAAACTAAATGCCTGCATTCAAAAAAAGCAAAACCCCACATAAACTTCATTAAATATTTATATAAATTCAAGAAGAAAGTGAGCTTTTATTCTATAGGCTAAAATGATAATCCTCTAAGTATCTATCTTTTCAGATGGGGTTGTTTATAAATTCATTCTAATATGGTATTTGAAAAACATCTGAATATTTTCAATGAAGTCAATTTCTTTGAAGATATTCATAACTAGAGCCCTGTAGCTTGCCAAAAAATAAAATAAACAGGAAAAGAATTTCAAGTGTATGATCATTTCCTGATAGACAGTTTTACTGATGATAATAATTTCAAAAATTAGATGGACTGTGGTATTAAAATACCTCCTCTTACAGTTCGAAATTCAGATACCATTGCTAAAGCTTTCAAAATCAGGGGACTTCAATGGGGGAACCCAGCTTTCTCAAAACAGAGGATGTGAATTGATCATCTCATCAGTTCTTATATAAGTATGGGTTTCCTAAAAGTTTCTATAGAAAACTTTTTTTTTAAACCTAACTGCATGATCAAGTGATACAGATCAGAATTCTGTTTCAAATATTGTTTGTTCTTGGATAGGAAGAGCAAACGAGGGGTGAAAGTTTGCATAATGTGGCTACAGGAACAGATCTGCGCTGCAGAAGAAGCTTTTTCTCTGTGCACCTCCAACTGTTTGGTAAACTACTGCAGATGGTTCTAAACATTTTTTTAAGTCTCATATATATAATAAATTCCTGACCTATTGAGACATTCATTCTCAATATCCTGTTTAATTAAAAATGCTAATGCAAAAACATTTCTACTTGCAGAAATAATTTAATCTGTGCAACCTATCTATAGACTCAATCCCAATGGGCTTTATTTAGACAGAAACCCTTGATAATTACATGCCTCTCAGAGACCACGTATGGTTTCTGTCAGGTGGAGTATGATTTATGCAAAAAAATACACCTTATATTTTTCTGATTATAAGCACTGAAAACATAGTAACAGAAGTATATATGTGTATAGCCATACTATCAAAAAAATATTGGGGAGTTGAAGACTCTTTAAAATAACTCTTTCAATCAAAAGCTCTGCAGGGTTCTGAAGCACACATGGAGATCTGCACAAACGGGAATTGTTCCGTTCACTTCATTTCTCTTGATTCTGAATAAATGGAGCAGTTCGTGCTCATACTAAGGATATGAAAGCCTGGGGAAACAGGGGCAGGGCAGAATATTCTTGACTTCTTTTTTTCCATTTTCCTAATTTTTAAAAAATGGAAATTTGCAACTTTTTTTTAACAAGGTATAAATATTTTCAATATAAAAGCCTTTTAAGGCAATATTTTGGCATATTTTTTAATTCTGGTTATTCCTTTAAAGGACCTTTCAAATTTAAGCCACTATCTAGGAACATCTAGTCTTTATTAATAAGCACTGCATATATGTGAATGTGTAATTAACATATATATTAGATAGGTAGGTAGGTAGATATAGATATAGATGATATATACATGATAGACAGATAGAGATATAAAGAGATAGAGAGGTATCTCCTTCAGGCCCTATTACTTCTCCAGCTTCATATACTCCTTCCTGTTGTTGCTGTTACTTGGCACAGTTACATCCATCACTTTCCTCTGGTCCTTATCTACTACTACAATGTCTGGTTGATTGATTAGTACCTGCCTGTCCCTCTGGATGTGTCAAGTTCCACAGAATCTTAGCCCTATTATTCTCCATGACTTTTTGTGGAATCTCCCATCAGGATTTCGGAGGGTCTAGCCTACACACCATACAGATGTTCCTGTACACAGGCTACTTGATTGTGTCATTTAGTATATATTCATCTTACACCCTACTGCTATTTATTGCATTGTTGCTGAGACCACTCTGCAGAGTCTACACTTTAGGTCAGGGGTGTCAAACCCGATTGCATTGTGGGCCTTAACGTGATTTATTGGGATTGTTTTTGCATTTGCGGAGTTGGAGTGGGCGTGCCCAGCGTGGGCCATATTTCGCCCGTGGGCTGCATGTTTGACACCCCTGCCTTAATCAACCATAGGCAGCATCTGATGTGTTTGAGAAATCCAGGTAAGAAAATTATAGGTAAAACAATATCTTCGCTAAGGTGAACACCTACAGGGTATTCCATACAATACTACTTTATCTTTTGGGAAAAAAGGATCACTTTATAATAAGCTATGGTGATCATTAAATACATTTATAATAAAAAGATAAAGTCAAAGCAAAAAGAATCGGCTCCACAATGAATATGCTAGCAACCAAACTGAACAGAATCTCTACAGTGTGGTCAAAATTATAGTGTTTTCTTTTATTTTTCTTTGCTTTGCTTTTTCTTTAATTTTATATTGTTTTTACTTTGTAAAATATCTCTTTAATAAAAAATAATTTAAAAAAAGAAATATGTTGGTCTGCATTCAAAATGAAGTTTTGAACTTGAAAATGTTTTCAATTCTAGAAACACATTCCACATTCAAGACCAGGAAACTTCATTGATGTAGTAATGTAACTCAAATGGAACTGGTAAATAACAGAAAATCCTATGGACATGCACTGTGTGAAAACATTTCTCTGAGCTTACAAAAGCAGAGCTCAGCTCTAGGATGTCATGGATGTCTATGTAGGAATAGGAAATCTGATGTGCAGAAATAGTGAAGAAGAACCAGCTGTAAACTTATGTTTTCCATAGAGCTTTTGACCCAGCAAGTGCCTTCATTTATTGAAGAGAAAGGGAATATAGTAATTTCAGCTGGTTTCTCCTTTCCCTATTGACCTCTATGCTGCATTAGAATCTGCTCCAACAGATTGGGAGAATCTTCAGATCATCATGGAATGCAATAGGGATCTGAAGGAGAAGCTCTGATCTATGAAAATCACTTCCATTCTACTTAACAAAGATATCTACCAGGTTAAAAATGTTTCTGCAAGCAGAAAGTCGATTTTTAATTCATTAAAGGATATCACTTCATACACCCACTGCTTTGAGCTGTACAAAGATGTATCTTTAAATGTCAGATACAATCAAATGATGATCTAATGTGCTAATATAGACATAATGCATTTCATTTCTTAGAGAAATAAACTTAGAATATAATTAATAGATCTTCAAAGATTTCTGTTTTTCCCCAAATTATCAGGGGAAAATGTAACTTTTCTCTGTACCTCTTCAAACATTTTAGGAGCATTTTACATTCTCTCCTTCAGAAATCCATCCATGTGTGTATCAGAGTTCCCAAACATGATCTTGAACTACTGGATTATGTCTAATGTGTTTAAATGTATAACATTTAGGGTACAATTGATTGCGTGCTTTGCAAACTATTAATTGGCTTTTATATATATATAAAATCACTGTGACAAATTATTTTTATAGTGACATTTCAGTGCTGCAGCTTTATTGTCCAGCCTGTAAATACCCAATACTTTGAACATATACAGCATCTACTGGAAAATCAAGAATGTGCTCAATCCTATCACTAAGAGTTCAACTGGACATCTCTGAATTTGTAAATGCATTTTTCTGACCTTGATGTTTGTCTTTATTCTTCCATCTTTGAGAAAAATAGAGAAAAGGTAGTTTCCTCCACTTTCAATATAAAATATCATTGAGAACCTCAGCAGAACTATTTTCCTTTTTTCTAAAGGCCCTAGCTTTATTCATTATTAGTCTTTATAGCCCATATGCTACTTTTCTCATTTATGTTTGTCATTCCAAAGGAGTGTCTTCTTGTTAATCTTAATTATTCTTCATCCATCTTCTAGGGCTAGATTACAGAATTCTGGTTATAAGCCTCCCAGTTGCCAATGTCAGTAGCACAATGGGACACACAAGAACAGAGACACTCTGCAGCCTCAGGCAGGAAGTTAATCAAGACTTCATCCAACATATTTGCATCCCAGTTGATTGAGCTACACTACCTGACTTTCCAAACATAAAGTCTTCCAGAGGTTTTGAACCAGAGCTTCCATCAGCCAAAAATACCATGGCCATCAGCAGAGCAATTGAAGACATTTAGGTGAGTAAAGCTGTTGGTGCACAAGTAATGTAGTCCCCTCCCCCCAAAAAAGACTGCTGTTTCAAACTAATTTAATCATTCAACTACACAAGAAGATATACATGACTCAGGTCATCTTATCTAATATTCTTTAGTCATGCCTCTCCATGAAAATAACTCTTAATCTTGTTGCTCCTGTGAACCAAAAACACAACTTGATATGATACAAGATTTTTCAGAACTGAAGACTTTTCAGAACTGTTTTCTGAGAGAAAAACAGAATTTGCCCATTAATAGAATAGGAATGATAAAGTAGAACTGGAAATAGAACTTTTTGATCCCATATGCCCAAATCAAATAACATTAGAGCTCCAAAAGTTAATACAAATATTTCTTTAAAAATATTTTAAAAGTGTAAGTTTAAAAAAGAGATCATACCAGCCTACTCCACAACTTTGATGAATCATATAGATGAAAATTGCTGGCCAAAAATCTTCATAAGGACCAATGTCAAAATGAAATCTGTTAAAATAAGAAATATAA
Organism: Naja naja; assembly: GCA_009733165.1. Taxonomy (NCBI): domain Eukaryota; kingdom Metazoa; phylum Chordata; class Lepidosauria; order Squamata; family Elapidae; genus Naja; species Naja naja. Next base: position 84,077,310 of record CM019148.1, on the reverse strand, counting down.
AATTAGGAGATAAAATTATTTGCATATTTGCTAAAAAGTATAAATATACAGAGCTGGTTTCATTGATCAAAGTTTCTTCTTTTCAACATTAAAAAATCCCTTTCTTTCAAGTAATAATAATGCATATTTGATTCATACTGGCTTCTAACAGAAATATACAGAAAATGTGTAACATCTCATGCATTAATGGATCTAGTTCTTTATAAAATAAAACAAAAATGGATTGCTGGAACTTAATGAATGAGGCCATTTGTGTGGGAGAAGAGAATGTTGGCACTTCAAAGTGGGGCACTTCCATAGCATCTATCACCAACCTCCCAAATCATTTATGTACCATTTTCGGACTATGAATGGAAGGGATGAAGAAGTCCATTTCCATCAGGCACATTATGAATGTGTCTTGGATACAATTAAATATATGTAAGTGCCCTGACAATATTTATTGAAAGAATGGTTTAAAAATAAAGTTTATTTAAATGTATTTTAAATTCCTTAGCTGAATAGAGAAAAACGTATTCTTTTAAGACACCTAACAGAACTTAAAGAACCATCTACTACCCACAAGGAAAACCCATTATGGAGTATCCCACCAAAAATTGTAAAGAAAAACATAACTTCCCAAGCTCTATAAAGAAAAACAAAAGCTGCATACAAAGTATGATGAATAAATATTTAGAAATCAGAATATTTAATTAGAATAAATTGTGGTAATAATATTGAATACCATAATTATTATAATGAATCATTATCTTGATCATAATGAATAGTCAAGAAAGCAATCATCAAACAAGTTAATCCAGAGCTCTCAGTTAAAGTGCAAATAACCTGGCTCAAATGATCATATTTTGGATCCATGCAAAGACTTTTTTCTTTGGAGAAGCCTTTAATGTGGGAAAGGTGGAAAGAATGAGAAGAGGACAACCAGTACAAGACAGATGGATTCAATTACAGTAGTAATGTATGCATTGTCTGAAATCCAGAAGGACAAAGTTGGAGACAGATCATGTCTATCTAGATGGCCACTAAGGATTGACACTAATTTGATTATACTGTACATAATCAATAATCAATTATAATAAAATATGCTTTTGATTATAACAAATGTGTACCATATTTAACTGGTAATAAATAAATATGTCATAAACAATGTAAAATGAAATAATGTAATCCAAACATTTCACATTACATTTTAACTTGTTATTCAGTTATATTTTGTAATGTCAATATCCATAACCTGACATTAAGGATCAAAATGACAGAGCTGCCAATTGTGTGGATACTATTTGTCCCTGCATTGTTCTTGTGTACAGCAGATGTTCTATTCCCATTCCCTGAACTTAATAATAATACCCAAGTGCATTAGAAACACAATAGCGTGCAGCAGGGATCTGTTCTGTTTACACAAATGATTAACATATCATGGTTATTATGGAACCATGGGATACTGCCAGCATATCTGAGCATCTGCATATTTATCAGAACATACACTTGAGGCATTATCTGCCAATCATAACAATAATAAGTGAAGTAGTTATCAACAATTTCCTAGTGAGGTACACACTGAAAGGAAATCTCAATATTGAAAAAGAAGCTAGACAGGTGAAACTGATATTTATACAATATTTCAACCCATTTAAAATAATAATAAGACAATTGTGTGTGTGTGTATTGTGTGTCTGTTCATGTGCATGAAGGAATATTTCTTAGGAAAAGATTTGAGGAAAGGATTAAATTGCCTCAAAATGATCCAATCTTCTTCCCTAATTGATTGCAGCTATTATTACAAGACATCCATATTAAAATATTTATCCCTTTAACAATAACATCTACTACATTCACAATATATACCAAGGTTTACTTCAATATTAATAATATACTATAAAAACATACTGTTCAATATCTCTGCAGAGTTGTGATGGGAGTTTGCAATCCATTAGATTTTTCCACTCTTCTGCTGTACAAACACTGTGATACGAAAGCTTCTCCATTGTTACCCGATATATACATTCTGAATGGTGAATTCTGTGATACATCTGAAATAATGGTTTAATGAAAGTAATTTGTATTTTCCCTTATTTGAACAAAATTCCTAAGGGTTTCAAACTAAAAACTTATTCTTGTTAGTTACACCTATCCAAACATGCCATTTCTGAAGAGCAATCAGACATAAGTTAACAGGAAATAATTTGTTTTGTTTTTCTTTCCCTTCACAGCCAGCTGGGCTGCTTCATCATGGTGGGGATATGTTCCTAATAGCGATGGCTAAACAATTTCAGGAGTATCTACCAAAAGTATATAATTCCAGCATGGTCAACCAAGGTGTGAAGATCATCCCAGCTGCCCAGCCAAAGCAAATAGGCACCAGTGCAAATCTGCAATATATATAGGAAAATGCTGGAAGTAGATGATCACTTAATGAGAATTGCCAAGGGACCATTTCATACTGCATAGGAAAAGGCATTGTAAACCACTCCATTATTCTCCCAGTAAAGTCACATGAATAGAAAATATAAAGTGACTGAAGATGTAGTGTTAGTAAATAGGCCTTTGTGGTCAGATAATACTCAACATGTTACTGAGAAAGAGCTGAGGATATTTCGTGATTATGACATAGCTAGATTAAAGCATTTGGGAGCCTGGTACTTGATGTTACCATGAAGGAAAAGAAAAACTGAAATTGCAAAACAAAATTACAATGGATTCATGGAATGCAAGAGGCATGAACAACAGAAAAGTTTGACACAGTGAAAGATAAAATGAATCAACAACTCCTTGACATATTAAGTATCACCAAATTGAAGTGGACATAAATTGGAGCCATTCAGTCAGAAGATCATCCTGTACACCATTCAATACACAATATCACAAGGAAGAATAGCACTGCTTTTATAGTCAGGACAGATGTAGCATAAAAAGGGTATAGCACAGGAAGGACCCATTAGGAACAATACTTGGCTATAATGCAATCAACGACCAAATAATATTAATTGGGCTTTATGGGCAACCATTAAATATAATTTTTATCCAAGTTTATGCTCCAACCACTGATGCAAAACAAGAAAAAAGTTGACCGTTTTTATAGTTAAAGTCAATCTGAAACCAATATAATATGAAAACAAGATGTGTTGTTTGTGATTGAAGACTGCAGCATCAAAGTTGGAAATAATGCAAGAAAATTATGGTCTAGAAAACTGAAATGAAGTAGGATATGATTTACCAATTTCTGTTAATCCAATGATTTCTTAATTTCTAGTTGTTACAACACAGTCTTCCAGCAACCAAAACATTACCAGATGGAGTACACAGAAATCAAATTGACCATATTATTGGTACAAGGAGATGGAAGAACTCCGTTATTGCAAAGAAATGGCTAAGGGATGATTGTGGAACAGATTATGTGTAAATTGCAAGCCAAACTAAATCAGAGGAACAAAGCTAAACAGGTTTTGCAATATGATCTTGATCATCAACCCACCATTTGCATGAAGAACATAAGGAATTAGTGTGAAGTCCTGGATCTCATTGATAGGGGTATACTTATGGAATGAAATTGAAATGTTGCTAAGAAGCATTGTGAAAGGGAAAACCAAGAAATAAAAGAATGCAAACTGAATGTCAGACCAAATGGTGGAAATTGCCAAGAAGAAATCATAACCAAGGAAGGCAAACATCTGAAAAAGGAACTTTACAAAGAGATTCCAACCTTAACTAATATACAAAATGTTGTAAATGTGCAGATAGTAACTGAAGATCAGACAAAGATGAAAAGTGCATCCTGACATTAAGTTAAAATCCAAGAAGATACTGGAGATATTCCCAAATTGTAAGAATCCATAATACTAGAAGATAAGATTAGATCAACATTCTGTTATTATCAGTCTGAAGGTTGCAGGAATCCATAGAATATCTGCAGAAACATGGCAAATCTGAAAACTTCTAACCAAAATATATCAGAAAATCTGGCCAGCTGTTGGAAAGATATGAGTTTACTTAGGAGGCTTAACAGAGTGTGCAAAGTATCACAAAATATTATTAATTTTCCATGCCTGTAAAATAATACTTAGGATCATCCAACTCAGATTAGAGTCTTATGAAAGGGGGATGCCCAAGCTGATTTTAGAAAAGACCAATGAGCAGAACATTATTGCTGATGAACAGTGAATAACTGAGAAAGCCAAAGAATATCAGAACATCAATATGTACTTCATTGATCATTAAAGACCTTTGATGGATTGTGTTTTGAAAAATGAGATATCCAGAACATCTCATTGTCGTCGTGTGAAATCAAGACACAAATCAGAAAGAAAAGTCCAAACAGAACACAATAAAACAAAACAAACTGCTTGTTTCCAGGTTGGCTGAGAGAAGGCTATAGGTAACAAAAGTCATAGAGAGAGTGAAAAAATTAGGCTAAGTTTAAATATAAAGAAAATGTTAAAATAGTAGTGGGATGTGTGGTAACCATCCTTAGAAATGACAGTGAAGAAGATAGTGATGGATAGCTCCTGCCTTTTAGGACCAACTATTAACAGTAAATGAAGCAATGGTCAAGAAAGAAATATGCTGTAGTCTATGCTGGAGGCTAAAATATATGAAAAGTGGTTACAGGAATTGGATGTGTCTAGTTTAATGAAAAGAAGGGCTTGGGGTGATAGCAATGTTGCAATATCTAAGGGGCTGCCACAAAGAAGAGAGAGTCAACCTATGCTCCAGAGCATCCAAAGGCAGGGCAAGAAGCAATGGATGGACACTAATCAAGGAGAGAACCAACCTAGGACTAAGGAGAATTTCCTGATAGTTAGGTCAATTAATCAGTGGAATGTCTTGCCTCCAGCAGTTGTTGGTATCCAGCACTAGTAGCTTTTAAGTAGAGATTGAAGAAGAGACCCCTATTTGTCTCAAATGGCATAGGATATCCTGCTTGAGCAGAAGGTTGGACTAGGAGACCTCCAAAGTCCCTTTCAACTCTGTAATTTTATTATTCTGTACAAATAGGCCTTGACTAACAACTTTGTTTAATGACCGTTGAAATTACAATGTACTGAAAAAGTGACCATTTTTCACACTTACAAACCATGGCAACATCCCCAAGGTCATATGATAATAATTCAGATGCTTGGCAACTGACTCACATTAATGACAATTGCAGTGTCATGTGATCACCTTTTGAAATCTTCTGACAAGCAAAGTCAACAGGTATTTGTGGGAGCGCTCCTGCCGACATCGAATGCCGATCACCCTGTGCGTGTGCACAGAAGGGGACTCCTTGGGGTGCCGTCCGCAAGACAGTGTTGGCTGGCGGTGCCCTGGGGGAGGGCCTATTCTGTAGTGGCTTCCGCCTTGTGGAACCAACTACCCTTGGAGCTCCGTTTGGCTCCTGATTCCGCTCCTTCCGCCGCTATCTAAAAACCTGGCTGTTTGAGCAGGCCAGGCTGGACTGACTTTTGGGGGGGGGCGGTTAAATTGGGTTTTAGCTGTTTGGGCTTGTTTGGGTTTAATTGTTTTTTAAATTATTTATTGTTCATATTTTAGTTGTGAGCCGCCCCGAGTCCTTTGGGAGAGGGGGTGGCATACACGTCCAAATAAAATAAAAAATAAAATAAATAGGGAAGCTAGATTCACTTAACAATTGTGTTACTAACTTAACTGAGTGATTCACTCATCAACTGTGGCAAGAAAGATCATAAAATGGGGCAAAACTCACTTAACAACTGTCTCACTGGAATTTTGGGCTCAATTGTGTCATAAACGGAGGAATATCGGTACACCAACACCTAGTAGGGTAGTTATGAAGGCCTTGGAAAAGATATTAAGATGCTGGAATGTCTTCACCTACAAAGATCAGAATTGGTCTTTTCCCTGTGACACTCTATGGAACTGAAAGTTGGACTTGGAGAATGCAGGATATAAAAAGGACTGCTGTTTTTGAACTTCGGTTTTAGAGAAGACTCCTAAGAAAACTATGGATAGCCAAAAATAGACAAACAAATCAGTAATTGAAAAAAATCAACTTGAGGCACAAATAATCAGAATCAAATTACAGTGGAATCTCGGGTCATGACCGATATCCATTCCAGGACTTCAGTCAGAACCCAATTTGGTCATGACTAGAAGCGAGACTGACTGTACATGCATGCATCGAAAAAAATTGGCATGGAAGGGGAAATTGCTGCAGCAGGAAAAATTGCTGCAGCTGTATTTGATTGCCCCCGAGGATGTGTTTGCAACCAAATTTGAACATTTTGTGGATTGTTTGGTTGGCACCCGATTTGGTCATGGTCAGAAGCGTTCGTGACCTGAGGTTCCACTGTTTCATAGCTTGTGTACTTTTATGTGAACACCTAACTCCCCATAGAAGTCTATAACGGTTAAGAGGTGGAAGGAGAATGATAAGCAGCAAGATGGACGGACTCTATTAAACCAATGATGGCTGCACTGTTGGAAGACTTGAATAACTAGGTTTGAGATAAATCATCCTGGAGAAAATTGATTGATAACTAAGAGTCAACACTATCTCATTGGCACATCATCATCATTATCCTCCTCAAAGAAACAAAAATGTTTAAATATTTTAAATCAAGAACTTAATACAAACAATCCCACAATATCAGAATCAGTTTAGTATTGCCATCACTCTATGTACTAATTATTAGTGGTCAATATATTTTATTAAAAATAATGTTATTTTGGTTCACCTTGATATTTTTCTAGAACAAAACTTACATTAGCACAGTGTAATGCCAAAGCACAAAAGACCGCAAACATTTTAAAGTTGTTCTCATCGGTTTTAGAAAAGGCACTTCCAGTTAGTTTATTCACCATCTGCACGACACCTATGACACTTCCTCTACTCACAATAGGCATGCATAAAATGTTCCTTGTTGTATAGCCTGTGTAGAGATCTACCTCCCTAGAAAATAGAAAGTGAGAACAGAATAAGAAAAGGAAAACCAGTCATTCGTTTCATAATAATGCATCCATTTTATTAACAATAGTACTGAACATTTTTTAGTGAGTAATGCAATGTCCCCTTGGGAAGTCACATAGATGGTATGTGCAGTCAACCTTCCTTCATGAAAGAAAGGCTGTCCTTAGACACCAGCATAAATCTTTATCACCAGTTGTTACTCCAGTGGCTCTAACGCCCCACTCCTTACTTTTCATCATAATACCTCTTTCCAAAAGTCAGTAAAGGAGGCTGGCCCTGGTAGCAATATTTTCCCAGTTGTAGGAAAGTAAAGAGAATTGAAAAAAAAAACATGAGAAGGAAAGAAAAAAAGTGGCCCCACCATTTTAGAACACATGAATGTTACGATTCCTCTGCTCCTATTCATACTAATTCATATACATTAATTTGTTAAAATACACACAACAATCTTGCAAAGCCAACAGCATTATTTCTGTATTTCAACAGGGATTAAATCAGAAACAATATCTAAAGTCACTCTGACTTTAGGATCAGCTTTGATTTGATCCAGAAACATTCTAATGTATACTTCACCACAGAAATTTTCCAATTAATAAATAACTCCATTGGTGCATGGGAGACACATATTAATTTGTCCCTGGCACTTAGGGTTGCAGTTGACTTGAGGAAGTGTTGCTGAAAAATAATAATATAACTCATTAAGCCAAAGCAGTGGTGTAAATAAGTGGCTTATCCTAATGAGAAACTACATTCTGTGCAGAAAGCCATATTCTGTGCAGTTTTATGAATCTATTAGACATGTAACATACATATGACAAATTGGCAAGCTTAAGCAGAAGTTAAATGTAATATACCTCAAAGATTTCAAAGCCTATGATTTAACCACTTCATTAGCTGTATATTATGAATATGTTTTTCATTTACAAATGTATGAGCTTTTCAAAAATCAATTAATTAGCATTCATTCTCCTAGTAACAATATTTTAAAGGGACAGTACAATTCCCATATTAATTCATAAAGAAAACAATTTTCAGCAAACATACATCAGTTTTAATACAAAACTATAAATATATTTTATTTTTAATAGGTAGCTGGAGATTATTTACATTAAAGGAAACAGCTGTTTTCTTTTAAACAATCTCTGTCTTAAAGTGATATCTATGGACACTTCATGTTCTTAGGTAAATATGCTCCCTAACTTTGATCAAGGTTCCAATTTTATATCCAGTGTTGGAAAAAAGAAATTCTTACCTGAAAATGTTGCTCTTGTGGGAGGGCATTTAGTTCAGAAAAAGTCCAGCCTCTGATGCTGAATAGGCAAGGCTAGGAAGCATTTCCTAAGGAGGTAGGACTTCTTTAGATCTCCAAGGTAATGCCAAGGTAGGAGATTATAATAGGCAAATCAACAAAAAAAATTAAAAATAAGTTGCTTGCTAAAATAGAAGAACTGGCCACCTCGATGAATAGTATTAATGGTTAGAGAGGATCAGGATTGTCTCACAGGTTGGGCAAAATGATTTTCTGCCTATGAGAAGAACTGAAATTCAGCACATAAGAATTTCTTTTTCTCCCCTTACAGGCATGAGGACATTCACGAATGGATGTCAAAAACAAAAAACAGGATAATACATCACATGTTTAATTACCTTCAAGATATCTGGAGGAATAAGCCATGATTTCCTCTAGAAGTGGATAAAATATTCTGTATTATAATTCCCAAAGAACTATGACTATAGACAATTTGTTTATCAGGATTCCAGTGGAAAATGAGAGCAGATTAGTTTAAAAGTTTGGGTTAGAATTTCAGTCCCTTCTATATAGAATCCTCTTTTTCAGAGATGTTCTATGTAAAAGAGCACAAGACTATTGTTGATGAACTGATGGAAGGCAAGTGGCAGATCATTGAAAGGGAAATTTCTGCCAAGCTATGAGTCACATTATTGACATTCATCAGCATCTGAGATCTGCATTATTGACATTCTTCAATATCTGAAGGTTTCTGGAATCTGTGTTCTTCACATACTGATGGAAGAGATAAAAGCTTAAAGAATTGAAATTTGCCACCAATTGTCATCAGAATTTAGGTGAGGAATTTCTTCACAGCATTGTGGCAAGCTAACAAAATGTAGTCTTACTATTATGGCTCAGAAATGAAGGATCAGTCCATGAAATATCATCACAAAGTTTCACTTTCAAAAATTCCAAACTCAGATTTGGTAAGTAAAAATCTAGTTTTTGGGACATAGATGGTGTTATTCACATATATATTTTTGAACCTGGCATTCCTATCAGTGCTACGCTGCAATGCTCAAAACTTTGACACAATGATTAAGTACAGTTCAGAAGCACAAGAAGGGCATTTTGCTGCATAATGTTTAAGACTTGATGTCTGGTTCTTAAGTCTCTAGAAATAACAGAATGTTGATTCTGAAAGAAAATAATACAATAACCAAATAAAGAAGAATTCTGTGGAAAAAAAACCTATGCCTTTTTTCTTTCTATTATTCCTTTAAGGCCTGAAGTGGAATAAAAAGAATGTTCTTCTACCTTCTAGATCACTATCAAATGCTGCCCAGGGTGTCTACTGTTATGTATGCAGGTTTAAAGTCATTCGTTTAGTTTGAACTGTTCTTGTAAAATGTAAGAAATGATTGGTTTAAAAGTCGGAAAACCCTGCACTCTGATTGGCTGGCAACTGCGGCTGCTGGCTATAAGTAGCAGCCGCAGCCCAGCCAAAGTGGGTGCGTTCTGAGCTGTAGTCACTAATAAACAAAGAGCTTGAAGCACTCTGCTTCTGTCTCTTCATGCAAACTTAACATCTACAATCTCAATTTTTGGTATGAACAAACTCTTCATTAAATGTTAAAGAAGTATTCTATTCAAGAAGTACTGAATAGACGCTGACACGAAAACACACATGATTTTTACTTTTGTGGGTCTCCAAACTGAAGGAAAAGAGAAGACAAGGTGAAATTCTTTGTAGAAACTTAAAGACTCTCAGCCAGTTGAATTCAAATCCAGCAGCATTAGGGGAGAGATGAAATAGCCAAATCAATAATGCTTCACAGCATGAAAAATGGTATGGAACTTATGGTGGTTAAATATGAATGTTAAAATGTATCTCTCCACTTACTTTTTTTTAAACTTCTGGTTTGTACGCATGCTCTTTCTTTTAATGTATTTCCCTCAGCTTCTTTCAAGAGCTCCAATCTTTCTTCCCTTGATTAAGGGAGGGAAAACTGAGGGTGTCTAGGAAGAAAGCTTGCTTCCAAAGGTAGCCCTTGTTAGCCTTTCCCATCTAATCCTATAGACAGGACATTTCCAGAACTGAATGCACTCACACCTATGAGGGGAGAAAGCTATAAACATTGCTATCAGACCAAAAAAAAAATACCTATCTTCAAGCTTGAAGAACACAATTGTTAGTCCTGGTTTGAGCCACGTTTCTTCTGGAAACTGGATACACTGCAAATAGCAGAAACATTCTTACCATAAATTTCTGTTCTGTATAGAAGACATTCCTTAACCTTGGGATGGCACTACGAATACATTGGATGGATTAAAAAAATGTTTTTAATCTAAGATAAATGTCTGATTTGCTCTCCTAGCCTGGAACAGAACAAAACTATATATCTATGCCACAGAGTCCCAAAAGTGCTTTTCAGAAGGCAACTGGACTACTACTTTTTTTTTCTTGAAAACATTTCGCTTCTCATCCAAGAAACTTCTTCACTTCTAAGTGTTATGTATGCAGGTTTAAAGTCATTGGTTTAGTTTGAACTGTTCTTGTAAAATGTAAGAAATGATTGGTTTAAAAAGTGCAGGAAAACCCTGCACTCTGATTGGCTGGCAACTGCGGCTGCTGGCTATAAGTAGCAGCCCAGCCAAAGTGGGTCCGTTCTGAGCTGTAGTCACTAATAAACAAAGAGCTTGAAGCACTCCGCATCTGTCTCTTCATGCAAACTTAACACTGGCGACGAAGGTGGGATCTCCCTGAAGAAGAAGGCAACATGGAACAGAAGAAGAGAGAGATGGCTGCGCTGAACACCCCCTCAGCCCCTTTCGATCCGACGGCAGAAGACTGGGAGTTGTATGCAGATCGTTTCCAAATGTATCTGGAAGGAAACGATCTCGCCGACATTTCTGAGAAGCAGAAGAGGGTGGTCTTTCTCACGCACTGCGGTCCAGCAGTTTTCAAGATGGTGAAGGCATTGGTGGGAGCTGCAGACGTGAAGGTAATGGAATGGCCTGACTTAGAAAAGTTGTTAAGAGCCCATTACGCCCCACAAGTATCGTGCCTCATTAAGAGACACGATTTTTACTGTCGGGATCAAGGGGAAAGCGAAAACGTAAACGACTTTGTGGCAAGTTTAAGAAACATTGGGGGTGCATGTGAATTTAACAATTTAGAAGAGGCCATGCGCAATCGATTTGTTCTGGGCCTTAAAGACAAGGTGCTTCAGAGCAAGTTATTACTAAGCCCTAAGATCACGCTGAAGGAAGCAATAGAAGAGGCCTCTTCAGCAGAAGCTACCAAGTCCTCAGCAGCGGCCATGAAGAAAATCAACAAAGCCACAAGCCATCCTGATGTGGAAAAGTCCACAACAACTCATTGTGAGCAAATAGATTCTGAGTCAGACTGTAGTGAGGTGGAGGAAGGAATTTACAGACTCAGAATGGAGCGGAAAAAGAAAGACCTGGGAAGAAAGAGGCAAGATTTCTACTGCAGAGGGTGGGGAAGCCACCCCGCACTGAATGCAAGTTTTTAGACACCATTTGCCTCCGTTGTGATAGAAGAGGACACCTAACAAGAGTCTGCAAATCATCCAGAACTCCACCCATCAGAAGAAAGTTTGCTACAAGCAAAGACAAAGAATTCAAGCCTAACAATTTCTGTGAGAAAATGGGGCGCAGCACAGAAGCAAATGGGAAGAATGAAACTCATCAAACAGTCACCATTGGTCATTCATGACCCTTAAGAAGTAGAAAAGTGCATGTCAAGGTATTTATTGAAGGAAGGCCTTGCCAAATGGAAGTGGACTCAGGCTCATACCTATCTATGGTGTCATGGGACACTATTCACAGTCTTCTTCCCAACATCCAGAAGAACCACTTCAAGAAGCAAGCATTGACTCTTAAAGACTACCAAGGGAACAAGATTCCAGTAGTTGGAACAAGAGAATTCAACGTGAAGTTCAAGAGCCACACCAAACACCTACCACTGACCATCGTGGACAAGGACCGGCCAAGTCTGCTGGGCCTTGAGTGGTTCAACCCACTGGGCATCGAGGTGACTGGCATCAATCACGTGAGCAACACTGAGTGGGAAGAGGCCTTGAAGTCTGAGTTTCCAGAGGTCTTCAGCAACGGATTAGGCAAGTACTTGGGGACCCCTATCTCCTTTAACCTAGATCCCAAGGTACAACCAATCCGTTAAAACCCAGAAGCGCCCCATTTGCCTTAAAGGAAAAAATTGATGCACAATTAGATAAACTAATAGCCCAAGGGGTTTTAGAGCCCACTGATCACTCCAGGTGGGAGACACCCATAGTCACACCAGTCAAGGCTGATGGGTCAGTGAGAATCTGTGGAGACTACAAGGGACATTGAACCATGCGCTACAACAGAGTGCATATCCAGTTCCAGTAGTGCATCATTTATTACATTCCCTTGGAGGGGGCACAGTTTTTGCCAAGTTGGACCTGGCACAGGCATATCAACAATTAACAGTTGATGATGCCACTGCTGAAGCCCAAACCATTGTAACCCATAGAGGTGCTTTCAAATGCAAAAGGTTGCAGTTTGGAGTAAGTGTGGCACCAGGCATCTTCCAAAGCCTTATGGAAAGAATGTTACAAGGATTGCCAGGGGTGATGCCCTATTTTGGTGACCTTTTAATTTCTGCTGAAAGTGACACTCAGTTACACGAGAGACTCAGGGAAATCTTAACCAGATTAAAAAAAGCGGGGTTAAAAGTCAAAGAAGAAAAATGCACACTTAGAACAGATAAAGTGGAATTCTTGGGTTACATGATTGATAAACATGGCATCCACCCCACAGAAGCAAAGGTTCAGGCAATCAAAGAAGCCCCCAGGCCAAAATGCAAAACAGATCTGCAAGCATTTTGGGGACTCATTAACTTTTATCATATGTTTCTACCTCAGAAAGCAACCATAGCAGAACCCCTACATAGGTTGCTGGACAAGAAATCTGTTTGGGTCTGGGGGAGGAAGGAACAAGCTGCATTTAACAATATCAAGAGACAAATCACGTCTGATGCTGCGCTGATACAGTTCTCTGAGAATCTTCCTGTTGTTCTGACTTGTGATGCCTCACCTTTTGGAGTGGGGGGGGGCGTATTGAGCTATATGCTTCCCAGTGGGAGGGAAGCTCCTATTGCATTTTACTCTCGCACCTTGACTAAAGCAGAGAGAAACTACAGCCAACTGGACAAGGAAGCTTTGACAATTGTGGCAGCTGTCAAGGAATTCCATGAATACATTTATGGGAAAACATTTACTGTTGTCACAGATCACAAACCTCTTTTAGGTATTGTGGCAGGGGACAAACCAACGCCCACGATCCTGTCACCAAGAATGCTGAGGTGGACTGAATTTCTTGCTGCTTATTCATACAAACTGATCCACAGACCTGGTAAAGACATTGGGCATGCAGATGCTTTGAGTCGCTGCCCACTTCCTTCACACATTGAGGACCCTGTTCCTGAGACTCATACCTTTTCCTAGAAACTGTTGCCAAGCTTCCAGTACATGCTGCTCAAATTGCCAGAGAGACTGCCAAAGACACTTTATTGGCTCCTGTTATAGGCTGGATTAAGAAGGGTTGGCCACTTCAAGATCTACCTCAACTCGCCCAACCTTTCAAATCCAGGCAAACTGAATTATCTGTATTAAGAGGATGTATTTTGTGGGGTAACAGGGTGGTTATTCCTGCAAAACTACAAAAAGAGGTTTTGGAAATGTTACATGAGGGTTATCCGGGAATTGTCAGAATGAAGGGATTGGCCAGGAGTTATGTATGGTGGCCAGGTTTCGACAAAATGGTTGAAAACTGAGTTGCGTCTTGTCCCAACTGTCAGGTAGTCAGGCCTTCCCCACCTCTTGCCCCCACACAGGAATGGGAATGTCCTAGGGGCCCATGGTCCAGGATTCACATTGATTTTGCTGGCCCTACCAGAGGGCACACTTTCCTTATTATAGTTGATGCATATTCCAAATGGCTAGAGGTTATCCCTATGGCATCCACCACAACTGAAGCTGTCATCAAACAGCTTTAAAAACTTTTTGTAACTCATGGGTTACCTGATGTGCTTGTTTCTGACAATGGCCCTCAATTTACATCCAACCTTTTTGAATCATATCTAGCACAACAGGGTATCAGACATGCCCTGACAGCCCCTGGGCATCCTTCGGCTAACAGCTGGGCTGAACGTATGGTACAATTTACCAAGGAAAAACTTCAGCAGTTGGGTTCAGGGGATATCACTGAGAGAGTTGAAAAACTTCTCAGTGTTCAGCATATCACTCCCAACCCCTCAACTAATTTGTCCCCAGCTGAATTGTTGATGGGTAGGAAACTCAGGTCTCCCCTTGATAGCCTTCAATCAAGGGGAGCACCACTAGATTCCACTAGCAAAATTCGCACATTCACTGTGGGTGATTCTGTTTATGCTAAGAACCTTATGGGTGAACCATTATGGATTCCTGCTGAGATAACCCAAATCACAGGCCACAGGTCTTACAGGGTACAAACAGAGGATGGTGTCCTCTGGAGCAGGCACATTGATCAGCTAAGATCCAGATTGCCTCAGGAGCATCGCTTTTGCTCCTCTCTGGTTCCCATACCTACTGCCTCTTCTAGGGGAAGGGGGGAGGATCATGAGTGTAATCAGCAAGCAAGAATCAACCCCATGTGTAACGAGCTAACACGACAGGAACCATCCCAAAACCTGTCACAATACCAACAACCATTTTAACAAATGGAAGATTGCACATCACTACCTGATTTAGGTGCTGACATTGGGTTGGAGATGGATTGGGAGGAGAGACCAGGTTGTAGTAACCAAACAGGTTCTACCATTACTGTAAGTCCTAGTAAGGAAATGTCAGCAGACACATTTCCTCCCTCACAAGGTGAGAACCTTAAAACATCTGAACCACGTAGGTCTCAACGTACACGTAAGAGCCCCACCTATTTAAAGGAATACATTAGATAGGCTGGGGTTTGAGTATGGACTGAACCTAGTGGGGAGGGGTGTTATGTATGCAGGTTTAAAGTCATTGGTTTAGTTTGAACTGTTCTTGTAAAATGTAAGAAATGATCGGTTTAAAAAGTGCGGGAAAACCCTGCACTCTGATTGGCTGGCAACTGCAGCTGCTGGCTATAAGTAGCAGCCGCAGCCCAGCCAAAGTGGGTCCGTTCTGAGCTGTAGTCACTAATAAACAAAGAGCTTGAAGCACTCCGCGTCTGTCTCTTCATGCAAACTTAACACTAAGAATGAGCACTGAAGAAATTTCTTGGATGAGAAGCAAAACATTTCCAAGGAAAAACCAAGAACGTCCACTTCCCTTTGAAAAGCCCTATTGGGAAAATCATGACATGGATGATTGAAAATCTCCATAGACATTTATGCCACTGAAAATACCATATGTAAATATGAGCATGTCACAGCATGTTTAACTTGAGATACCATCCCAAAACTAAGAAATGCCTCTGAGAGAGAAGAGAAGTTGTCTTACTTAAAAAACTAAAATCATTTAAGAAATCAACTGCATAAAAATGCATCAAATATTGTACGCATAGCAAATGTGTGCTGAAAGCCTAATGAATTCCTACCTGTTAAAACGTGGATCTGCATAGGCATCGGGTATGTTGAGGACCTCACCAGTTCTTGCTACCTGACCAGCTATTCCTTTTTCAATAGAAAATCTGCATATATGTAAAGAGATACGTCCTATTAAAGCAATATGCTGATACAAAACAGTAACACTTGCAACTGATGCATGTCATTCATCACTAGATAGAATCTCACAAACTGGGACAAAAGCAGTGGTGGGATTCAAATTTTTTTATTACCGGTTCTGTGGGTATGACTTGGTGGGCGTGGCAGGGTAAGGATACTATACAACCATGTTGGCGAACCTATGGCACGCGTGCCACAGGTGGCATGCAGAGTCATTTATGCTGGCACATGAGCTGCAGGCAAACTTACCTCACTGTACATGTGTGTGCCTCACAGCTGATTTTTGGCGGGTTTGAGGCCTTTTTCAGCCTCCCAGAGGCTTCAGGAAGGCTTCTGCATGCTTCTGCAGACTTTTCAGGCCGAAAACTAGGCCCATTTTGTCACTTCCTGTTTTTCCGGAAATACCAGAAGTGATGAAACTGACCTAGTTTTTGGCCTGAAAAGCCTGAAGAAGCCTGCAGAAACCTTCCTCAAGCCTCTGGGAGGCCGAAAAAGGCCTCAAACTGTCCCAAAATCAGCTGGGAGGCACAGTGCAGGTAAGGGGGCGGCAGGGTGGGTGAGTGGGGATTGCGCACGCATTTGTAGGGGCATGGGGGGCACGCATTGCCTTCTGGGTGCTGGCACGCAAGCACGAGCATGCAAGCGTACACACAATTTTTGGCACAGGAGCCCAAAAAGGTTAGCCACCACTGCTATATAATCTCCAGTCAGAGGTGGCATTTGCCAGTTCTCTGAACTACTCAAAATTTCCGCTACCGGTTCTCCAGAACTGGTCAAAACCTGCTGAATATCACCTCTGGACAAAAGGCAAAGTTAGAGCTGTTTCCTAAGCGGTGAGGTACCCTATACATAAATTAATAAAGTCTAAGCAATAATATCATCTCACTGTAGCAAAACCTGCTCCCGAAGTGCTTTTATAGTAATGAAGATATTTTAAGAATGATGTTTTCCCTGAGTCAGGTGCCCTCATGAGTCACCTCATTCCCGAAAGATTCCCTGGAAAATATTCAGCACAATGTAGTGTCACTGATGTTGTGCTAAATTTGTAACATCTTGTGAAATGACCAAATTCTCACATGGGAACCCAATAGGTTTTCTCCTCCCTGAACAGATTCCACAGATTTTATTTAGACTGAAAGTGTATTTTGTTGAAACAGTAGGTAGGGATATCACTTTTGCCTAGACTCTGACGTGGAAAGCCTTAAATAAGCTCCTAGGTTTCCTAAGAGGATTGACACGGTCAATGCACATTTTCCATGTAGAATTTAAGGGGGGGTGGGGGAATCTCAAAAATGTAACACTAATTTGATCCCCTGGGAAAATACAAAGGGTTTGCTCTTCTCTGGTTTTAGCCCCTCTGAACAGAGTCTTAGACAAGAGGAATTTTGAAAGTAATACCAGGTTTTTCAAGAGAGACTTTGGAATCACTAAAAAGATAGGCTATATTTGGTGGAAGATGATTCAATGTTATAAAATTAAAAAGGCAGTTATGGAAAATTCGTTGCTCATTGAGAGTATGGAGAAAATTGTTTTCTATGCCATCAGTAATATCATAGTAATATCAAGGAGCCTCTGTGGTGCAGTGGTTAGGGTGCAGTACTGCAAACTACTTCTGCTGCATCCAGCTGCCTACCATTTGGCAGTTCAAATCCCACCAGGCTCAAGGTTGACTCAGCCTTCCATCCTTCCAAGGTCAGTAAAATGAGAACCCAAATTGTTGGAGACAATATGCTGACTCTGTAAACTGCTCAGAGAGGGCTGTAAAGCACTATAAAGCGGTATATAAGTCTAAGTGGTATTGCTATTGCTATAGTACACAATGCTGAGAAATTGCCTTTGCAATCACACAGGACCAATTTCTATTACCAAACAACTATTTCTCCATCTCCATCTAAATTCCTAAAGATTCTGGAAATGCAGATAGTTATTCTTTAAATTGACAGAACATAGAATCATAGGGCTGGAAGGCACCTTACAGATCTTCTAGTCCACCCCGCTGCTCAACGCAAGAAGCCTTATACCATCCCAGTCAAATCGTTGTCCATTTTTGAAAAACTCCAGTGATGGACCATCCAAAACTCGGGGGGAGGGCAAGCTATTTCAGTGATTGTTCTCATTGTCAGAAAATTTCTTCTTACTTCCAGGTTGGTTCTCTCTTTAACAAGCTTCCACCCATTGCTTCTTGTCCTGCCCTCTGTTGCTTTGAAGAATAAGTCACTCCCCACTTCTCTGTGACTGTCCCTCAAGCACACATAGTCCTTCACTTACAATAGTTTGCTTAGTGACCATTCTAAGTTATAATGGCACTGAAAAAAGTGACTTATGATGATGTTTCACACTTATGACCATTGCAGCATCCCCTCACGTGATTCACATTTACGACTGTTGCAATGTCCTGGGGTCACATAATCCCTTCTTGCGACCTCTTGACAAGCAAAGTCAATGGGGAAACCAGATTCACTTAACAGCCGTACTACTAACTTAACAACTGCAGTGATTCACTTAACAAATGTGGCAAAAAAAGTCGTAAAATGGGGCAAAACTCACTTAACAAATTTCTCACTTAGTGTTCTGACCCAAACCCTTTGCCAATAAAACAAACATGAACCAAAGGGAACAGAAACTTTTAATGATTCTTACAAATCCCCAGTTAAAAAGCTGCTGCAAACTAATTAATTTTGATAAGCACGAGCCTCACCAAAACTGTGCAAGGCTGCCAAGAATCACAGATAAGAAATATTTCACAACACAAGAGTCTTCAAATACCAACTAAAATACTGCAATGTCCACGAGGCTTGAGTTTCAAAACGTTTTTGCTTCCTGCAAAGAACGTCTGATTCACATCTTCTTGAAGGTGGGGCCATTATCTTGCAGCCTTACTCCCGAGTCACTCATGCTGCTGCAGCTGCTCTTTCCTGCGAGCAGCCCTGCACGCACACGCACTTGGCGCAGGCTCCTCGGGAACCTCCTCATCCCTGCTGCCAGCCCCCACAATCTCTGAAGGCAGCAGTCCATTCCCTAATGGTCCTGACCCCTCATCTGAGTCCTCGGTCTCCTCAGCCGTCCACATGTGCTGCCGACTAACCACAACACTTAGCAACATAAATTCTCATGTTCCCCTTCCAAAATCCTTCTTTTCAATAGGCTAGACACACCTAGCTTCCTCAACTGTTCCTCATATGATTTAGCTGTCAGACCCCTTCTCATCTTTCTTGCTCTTCTCTACACACTTTCTAGGGTCTCAGTGTCTTTTTTGTATTTAGTGACCAGAACTGTATGCAGTGTTCCAAATGTGGCCTCACTAGAGCAGTATAAAGCAGCATTATCATTTCTTATGATCTTGATGTTATTGCTCTGTTGATGCAGCCCAGGACCATATTGGCTTTTTTGGCAACTGCAGCACATTACTGGCTCATACTTAAGTGATTATCTACTACGACACCTAGCTCTCTCTCACAGCTACTACTTTTGAGCCAGGAACCATGTATTTTAAACCTATGCATTTCCTTTTCTCACCACTGAACTGCCCCTTGTTATACAGGTAGTCCTCAACTTACATCAGTTCATTTAGTAAGCGTTCAAAATTATTGAAAAAAAGTGTCATGACTGTTTTCACACTTATGATCATTGCAACATCCCCATGGTCATGCAATCAAAATTCAGATAGCAATAGCAATAGCACTTAGACTTATATACCACTTTATAGTGCTTTACAGATGCTTGGCAACTAACTTATATTATATATATATATATATATATATATATATATATATATATATGTAGTCTTGGTGTATTCGGTCTTGTCCGTGTAAGAATGAGAATACCTTGGCAACATTTCGACGAAATCTCATCCGAAATCTTCTCCCAGGAGAACGAAGCTGAAGACACCAGCCTGAAGATGACGGATGAGATTTTCAAACGTGCCAAGGTATTCTCATTCTTACACGGACAAGACCGAATACACCAAGACCTACATACTTTACCGTGAAAATCTACGAAATATATATATATATATATATATATATATATATATATATATATATATATAATTTATTTATTTATTTATTTATATTGCCACCTATTCGCCCAAGGCGACTTGAGGCAGCTTACACAATGTAAAACCACCTTTAAAACAAAAAATAAAAAACAAAAAACAATAAAAACTAACAAAAAGAATCAAATAAATTAATAAAGTATAATAGAACAAAATCTGGAAAAAAAATTTTAAAAAATCACCCTCCAACTCCCACCCACCCACCCGCCCCGATGACAGCAGATCACACTAGCCATTTGATGGGCTCCATCCCACTCTGGGTTCCCCAGGCCCGCTGGCAGAACCAGGTCTTCAGTGCCTTCCGAAAGAGTGTTAGAGTGTGGGCCATTCTAATCTCTGGAGGAATGATATTCCAGAGAGAGGGAGCCACCATGGAGAAGGCCCTTCTTCTGGGTCCCACCAGGTGTATCTCCCACAGGGATGGGACCTGCAACATTCCCTGCCTCCCCACTCTAATGGGTCGGGTAGATGTGACCGGCAAGAGACGGTCCCTCAGATAACCCGGTCCCAAGCCATGAAGGGCTTTAAAGGTGACAACCAGCACCTTGAATTGCACCCAGAAGCAAATCAGCAGCCAATGCAGCTCCTGCAGGAGAGGTGACACATGTGCACACTGGGGTCTGCACAAAACCATGCATTTTGCCACTGCATTTTGCACTAACTGGAGCTTCCAGATGCTCTTCCATTTATGATGATTGCAGTGTTCCAGAATCATGTGATCACCTTTGGCGATCTTCTGACAAGCAAAGTCAATGGGGAAGCCAGATTTCCTTAACAACCATGTTACTAACAACAACTTCAGTGATTCACTTAACAACTGTGGCAGGAAAGGGCATAAAATGGGGCAAAACTCATTTAACAAGTCTGTAGGATCCTTCTGAATCCTATCTTCTAAACTGTTAGCAATTCCCCCCAGCTTGGTATCATCTGCAAATCTGATGAATTCCCCTTCTATCCCCTCATCTAAACCATTTATGAAGATGTTGAAGAGCACTGGGCCCAAGACAAAATCCATGTAAATGTAGTTCCATTAAGGTCCATTAAGGACTGCATGCAGGGTGTAGTTGCTTAACCAATTGTGAATCCATTTGGTGGTGGTACTGTCTAGCCCACTTTTTTTTTTCTTATCAAGAAATCTGCTATGGTCTACTTTGACTAATGCCTTACTGCAAGTCCAAGTATACTATGTCCATAGCATTTTGCTGGTCTTTATCAAAGAAGGCAATAAGGTTTATCTGATATGATCTGTTTTAACAAACCCATCCTGGCTTCTAGTAATCACCTTATTCATTTCTAGGTGCTTACAAATTCTCCACTTGATTATCTTTCCCAGGATTTCCCCAAGTATTCGTGTCAAGCTGATTAGTCTATAATTTCCTGGATTGATTTCTTTCCCTTTTTGTAGATTGGTACCACATCAGCTCTTTTTTAGTCCTCTGGTAGTTTCCTTGTGCTTCAGGAGCTCTGAAAGATTACATTCACTGGCTCCGATCAGATATGCCAGCTCTTTCAGAACCCTGAGATGCAAACCATCTGATCCAGGTGATTTGTGATCAACCAGCATGGATAGGTATGATAAGAGTTTTGCAGAGGAATCAGATTGATAGGAAAATGTAAGAAATGAATGAACCCTTTCACTTAAAACGTAAACACCATTTTCTGGAAAATACAGGCTGGAGCTATCATGAGAAAGATGTAGACATAGTTTAGAACAGATAATTTCTATCCCATTATTTCAGTTCCAGGAGCCATCCACTCATAGACACTTCAGAGGAGAAAAGTACACCCTTACAGATTCTAAATATAGAATATCAAATTCTGTGTATGGCACTGATACAACCCATGTCTATCCAACCTGAGAAAAAGCTTTCAGGACTGTAACTTCTTTGCCCATACCGTCCAATCTGGCTTAGAGGAATGGAAAAATTAAAGTGATTGCTTGTTTGTTGCTTTTATTTCTGCTATGGCTTGTTGCTCTTTGAAGTGTCCTTCAATGATGGAACTCTTGAAGAGTTCTACAGCAATATTGCCTTTCTATAAAGGTAAGGCAGGAAGTCAAGTGCAAATTAAGAGTAGGTCCTTCCCTGAAGACCTCCTTTTTAATACCATAAGCTTGGATAGGTTTCTTATTTCTTAGAAGAACATTAAGATAATAGCATGACAATAACTTCCAACATTAACTATCTGAATATTCTTATTAATCTGGGTAAAATTTATAACTTTATTGCGTACCGGAATAATGTATAAATAGCAAATAATGTGATCTATCATTCAATTTGCTCATTCACTATCCTTTTGAGTGGGTTGCCATACAAATTGAATAAACAAACAAATTAATCTGAAGGCATCATCATAATTTCAGGCACACAATTATGATAACACCAATTGTTATTTCAAAACGTAACAAAACTAACTTCAATGAGAATGAAATAATAGAATGATGAAAACTGTCACAGTATCTGTAAATACATACAGAAGCTGAATTAAAGTATGAAACTTGTAAAAACAGACTACTCTTCTCACCTTATTTCTTTGGTCTTCCTGAAGACAGGCTTCCCTTCATGTACTTCTCCAATATCAAACAAATCTGAATACAACTCATTGTTCTTCTGATCTACCTGGAAGAGTGCACAGCGATCTGCATTCACCAGGTTTTTTGCATATATCTACAAAGAGCAAAGCTGGATTAACTAAAGTGGGTGTGGAACAAGGCCGGAATAGTCTTATACTTATATACCAAGAATAATTAATCTCAAAACATATTCAATTTCTGTCTTGTTTATGGAGCTAGGTAGATGGTTATATACTGTAGACATGTTCTACTTACATGCAATTTCATGTTGAGAGACCCACTAACTTTGATTAAATTATTTTCTCCAAGATCAGATTTCACCAGTCTGCAATCATGGAAGATGAGGTTCTAAAACCTCTCAATCTTCACAAATATGGTATATAAAAACTTCAGATATTGTTAATTTTAATCTAACTAAAATGTTTAATGAGTCAAATGACAGATGCAAACTATTTTTTTTCCTGGTGATAATGTTTAAGTCACTGCATTATAGTAAATAATATAACAAGTTGAAACAAAAAGATATTTAAACATGTGTATTTTTAATTTATTAATAGAAAACATGGGGATAGTCTTCTTTGCCAAAAGCATGGTGCAGATAAAAATACATATTTAGACCAAATTATGTTTCTTTCCCAATAGCATGTATTTATATAGTGAAAAAGCAAGCTGAAAGAAAGCAATTGATCACTGTTTTTATATAATGTACTTAAACAAATAGTCAAGCTACTTCTAACATATAATGTTACAATTAAGAGAATAAATAAAAGGTTCAGTTCAACATGTAACTTTGAGTCTCTACTATTTAAGCATTTAAAGATCCCTAGAGACACATTCCTATTGCTAGACTTTCAATTATTGAATTTAATACTAATTCTACATTACATATTAAAGTTTTGTATTTTGCTTGCTTTTAAGGTTGTCTCCTGCTGAGAGTTTATTTAAGTAAATGGCAGGATATAAATGTTATAAACATTTAATAATCAAAAGCTCCTCTTCATGTTTTGTTAATTCTCCTTTCCTCCTATGCCATCTCTGTGAAGTTCTAAAGAAACCTCCAACTCAATCAATCAATCAATCAATCAATCAGAATAGAGCTGGAAGGGACCTGGGAAATCTTCTAGTCCAGTTCGCTAGAGTTTATCTGCTAATTGGACAAGGGTTTACTAAGGAAAGGAAGAATTTGCAAAAACCCTTTTTTCTGAGACAGAAAGAATTCATGAACATATAGCTCTGCTCAAACAGCCTTTCTTCCAAGCTACTGTTGGCAAAGAGCCTTGGTGGTGCAGGCTGTTAAATGACTAGCACTTAAGTTCCAGCTGCCTGCAATTAGTGCAGGCTCGAATCCCACCAGGCTCAAGGTTGACTCAGCCTTCCATCCTCTCGGGGCAGGTAAATTGAGGACCCAAGATTGTCGGGGGCAATAAGCTGACTTTGTAAAAATACCGCTTAGTAATAAGCAGGCATATACAATGGAATGAAGGCTATTGCTGAGCACATTGGGTTGTATCCCAAAAATTGTAAGCCGCCATGAGTCTTCGGAGAGGGGGGGCATATAAATGTAATTTTTTAAAAAGTGCTTGTTATTATAGAGTAAGTTACCCCAAAGTGTCTCAGATACATTTTGAAGCATATAAAATAATTTTAGAAACAAATGTTATTTTGCTTTGAATCTCACTATGCTAGCTTGACTATTATTTATAGCACTGTCATCATTTTTCTAGGTAGCATTACATCAAAAGTTAGATATCAGATCCATAATCACATTGTTAAAAATAACCTAGCTGTTCTTCCCCCTTTGAATTAGTGAAAACATTTTCAAGTTTTTATTATAAATATCCAAAACAGCTTGCAAAGGACATACATGTAAAAACCCAGTATTAATACATGAAACTAACATAGCGAAATTTTAAGAATTTGATTGTGTTACTACTGGGAATCAACCTTTCAAATATTCACTGGTTTCACAAAAACTCTAGGACCCAATACTGATCACCAAACCCCAGTTTCCATAGAATTGCAGCAGAGAATTGCATTTTCACAGTGCCTGAAAGATTTTGAGGTCGGTTATTTGGGGAACAACGGGCTTCAGCTGAACCTTGGTAAGATGCAGTGGCTATGGATGCAGGGAACCTCCAGTTGTTTTATCATTTCTAGTTCTGGAGGGAGATGCACTAGTTCTGGAGGCTCTCCTAAATTCATGACTCTTGCTCAAAGAGCAGGCGACAATCATGGCTAGAATCATGGCTACAATCATCTACTGTCCACACTACTGCATTCTGCAAAACTTGTACATATGTTTTATATTGTTCCTTAAAATTTAAAATTCTGAACCCTATATACCACATTTCAAAGATTCTGTGGCCTGAATAATACTGAAATTTAAGTAAAAATTACCTTACCATTATATTTTCAAGTAGAGAATCTATTGCAACTATGTTATCAAAGTAGGTTCTGCAGAAGGAAAAAAAAACAAATTTCTTATTGTAATGAAATTCTTTTCAGACTTTATCATGATCTATATTGTTTTAAATTTACTAATTTAACAGATTTTTTTTACCTATGTCAGAAAACTTACATTTTAAGTTTTCTTACTGATCTAGTTTTCTAGATACTGGACTCCAAACGTTATCTCTAACAATGAAAGGTGTTATGAATTGTATAAAAGACCTATAAGATTGGTGCACCAAAGGCAACTACTAAACCCTATGAGGTTCCAGTGGGAATTTGGTATTTCTCCCAATGAACAGATTAAAGTGCTGATATCGAGTGCCAACCGCCCTGTGCGAGCACACAGGCAAGGACTCCTCGGGGTCCCGTCGGCAAGTCAATGCCGGCTGGCAGTCCCCCGGCAACGAGCCTATTCTGTCGTGGCCCCTGACCTCTGGAACCAACTACCCCTGGGACTCTGCCTGGCCCATGACCTCCGCACCTTCTGCCATGATTTGAAGACCTGGTTGTTCGACCAATCCGTGCTGTGACTCCTCCCCGGGTGGGGTTTAAACTGTTTTAAATTTTAGACTCACAATTCGGCTTATAACTGTTTAATCTGTTTTTAGATAATTTATTGTTGTTGTTGTATTTTAGCTGTGAGCCGCCCCGAGTCCTTTTGGAGACGGGGCGGCATATAAGTCGAATAAATAAATAAATAAATAAATAAATAAATAAATAAATAAATAAATAAAGTTCCATCACCTTGACAGCACTTGTCCAACTTTGAATGCAATTTTATCAGCAGATGCCTAGAATATTCCTTACAGAGGCTATCCAGGTGATCCAGTGGCTTGCTGTAATGGCTTGTGGGAATGACCTTGGGAGACTGGGAAAGAGATGCTGCCTAGGGAACTATCAGATAAGAGGGAGCACAGTCCACAGCTACATGGTTGACAGAACAAGAGGCTCAGGAGCGACTATTCCTAAATTATCAATTTATTTCCTATTTTCTATTCCTATTTATTTCCTATTCAAGAAAATTGGTCAGGTTTTAAATGAGTATTTGACATCATTGTCTGGATACAGGAAAAAAAATCCTAAATAAAACTAATGTGGATACAGTCAACCCAAATACAGATTAAGGAACAAAATTCAATGCATAAACTTCCTCCAATTCTTGAATCTGGAATACCTGGTTTGGAACGGTGTCTGTGTTACAGGTTCTTTTTTAAACCCTACCAGATTAGATTAACCCAGACTCAAGAGAGACACAAAGCATTGAATCCTGGACCAAGTGGTTTCTTTATATCTCCCTATAAGAGGGGACAGGGGTGTAGACTTTTTATTTTGAAAAATAAATGTATTCTATAAAAGTGATGTTCAGTAAGATTTCTCTCTGTGTGTGCGTGTGTGCGTGCACATACACACAAATGCATACATGGGCCACTTCCTCTAATCCCCATTCTATATTTTTACAATTAATATTACAATATTTCCTCTATATTATACTATTACAGTAACTATTTCTATAACTATTACTATGCCCTATAGCATTGACTATGGAATTGACTATGTATGTATCAAAGTTTCCTTCTTACAAAACCCGTTCAGTCTTTCTTCTTCCCTCTGCAATTCTATCTATCTTTTTCTCCCTCTGTTAATGGCCCATGTGTCATTTGCACCTTTTCAGGTTGTGTTTCAGCTTGCTGGGACTTTATACTTGGTTCTTATCTGGGCTGTCCATTCTTTCTGAAGGAAAACACCTTCTTTCTATTAGTTGCTGCATCCTGCAATGTATTGGTGGCTGCAGAGCTCCAAAGAGAAATATGATATCATGTAGCACCCTAACCCTCTACTCCCCTCCTGTCCTGTCCCCTTTCCTACCGCATCTGTGTCAAGGTTGCAGCTTTATTGAAGACCAGGGGTGTCAAACTCAGATCGTCATGGCATCATCATGTGATGTATCATGACTTTTTTTCCCTTCACTAAACCAGGCATGGGCGTGGCCAGTGTGTGATACATCTGGCCCATGGACCGCGAGTTTGATGGCTCTGTTGTAGACTGTGTTATAGAATATTGTTTTAGTGGAAAGCAGGATATAAATATAACAAATGCAACATTGGTGTAATAATACTGCCTATTATGAAATAATGATCATATGGACCTGTTCCATTTATAATTTATGAGTATACAGGTGGTCCTCATTTAGTGACCATAATTACGATTGGCAACTTGACCATTAATCAAAGCTATGTGAAACCATGGCTGTGTTTATGATCTTATTTTAGCTTTCCTTTGCTTTACAGACCTGCAAAGGTTGGAAATGTGAGGATTGGTTGCAAAGTTGCCTTTCCAACATCATCATAACTGTGAACAGTTATGAGGCAGTCACTAAATGAAGACTACTTGTAATAACCTTCATTATTCAAATCATATGAAACTGCACAGTGAATACTCTTAAATCAATTTCCAGAGCAATGAATAAAGCACAGTAAATATATCTATATTAATTATTTAAAAATAATCATAATATGGCTGTAGAGCTGGGGTGTCAAACTCAAGGCCCATAGGCCAGACCCAGCTCACAGGGTGCTTAGAACTGGCCCACAGGACCTCCCTGGAAACAGCAAAGGACCGACCCGCAGTGCCTTTGCCAGTGAAAATGGAGCTCTGTTTTTGCTGGCAGAGGGTTGCTGGAGACCGTCTCAGCTGAAAATGGAGCTCGCGAGAGTCTTGTGCAGCTCTCCCAAGCTCCATTTTTCACTGGCAGAGGGTTAGAGAAGGCCACCACAGCTGAAAACAGAGCTCGGGAGCATGTTTTCACTGGCAGAGTGCAAGGGCCGCCACAGGCACCCCTGACATGAGTGATGTCAAGCTGGCCACACCCACCCTGGCCACACTCACCCCAGCCACCCGATGTCAAACATCACCCTGATGCGGCCCTCAATGAACTCGAGTTTGACACCCCTGCTGTAGAGACTCACTTTCATGTCACTTACTTTGATACGTCAAGCAGGAAGTCATTCAGCTCAGTCTGTTTGGCCAAACCCTTGGATACCTGATGCAAATATTGGGAAGACTATTGCTTATTTAAGCAGAAGAACAGAATCAGAATGAGTCTACAAACATAGCTATTACCTGTCCAGGATCTGCTAAGAAAAAAATAAAGCAAGGAAATACATATATAAAATTCAAGCCTCACACATGTCGTACTTCAATTTGAGGTTAATTGTGAACACATGTATGCTAATAACTCGAATGATACATTTGAAAAATGGCACTGACCTGAAAACTACTCCCTGCCTTCTCTTTTCAGAAAAGTGCTCAAAATGCAAACCTAATCTGGACTGATCACAAATTAGAAGAAATTATTAAATGGTAAAAAAGGCCTTTAACTAAATGTCCTTTTTTCAATATCCAAATATTACAGAACAAAGTAATAATATTTTATATCCTTAGAATTAACTTATTCTTCCTAGGACAATTAACATTTAATTCAGAGACTTACCTCTACTTGATGCATTGCTACTGACACCCACGCAAGGTTTGCTGCTGCAATCTGAAAAAAACAAACTTTTGTTTACTTGGAAGATTACAAAATTTGTGTTTTGAAAATTCTAGCAAAGTTTACCCATATTTGGGTTATGTAAGCAATAATGAAGGGTATACATCTAGTAAAAAGGTTTATCCGTTCAAATGACATCTAGGTTACAATAATTATGTTATTAATTTTTCCATTCAATATTACAATATTTATCTATTTGACAAATATACTACTCGAGTTATCTAGCAGAAAATTAAAATAAGAACATGAATTAAAACAATAATGTTAAAATATCATTATATAAAAGACTATAGAAGTGTGCAAAACCTTTGGGAGTCATCTTGTCTGAAACATCCCCTACAATAAGGGTGGGCAACTATGGCCCCTTTACGACCTATGGCTGGCTCAGGAATTCTGGGAGTTGAAGTCCACAGGTCATAAAGGGACCAGAGTTGCCCACTCCAGCCTTACCACCTTTCTGAAAATGTTCTGATGCTCTTTAACATCACCTACCTATAACAAAAGTATTCCAGATTCAAAACAGGCAATTCCTATAGTAGGATTAGAAATGTAAATGAAACTATTTCATTTAATATAGTTGATCATTTAATGCAAGGTAATAGCTGCTCCCACCTCCTTCTCTTCATCTGTTTGTGGAAAGATAGCAGTACTTAATCATATCAGTGTCCACGGAGAGCCCATATACACTGCCTCTAAAATGCCAAGTTACCCAAAGCCAAAAGTAAAAAAAATGAAATGGAAACAAAAAGAAAAAAAACCTTGGTTTAACCCTATCCTATTTTATTTGAAATACAACTCAGATGCTACCACACTATTCCAAAAAGACCTACAGTATTATCTATACCTATAACTAGTTACAAGTCTAATCCAAGAGGCACATCAGCAAACTCTGACAATTTGGAATACTATAAGTAAGTGCTTTGCAATAGATCCTATGCAACCTTTCATTATTAATGTGAGAAGTAGGACAGAAGGGAGGGAGATATTGGATAAAAAGTGCTCTCCCTAAGGAATCCCATCTTATTCTGTGCCTTGCTACAATACAGGTTATATTATACATCTACCGTGTTTCCCCGAAAATAAGACACTGTCTTATATTTTTTTGGCTCCCAAAAACACACTAGGTCTTATTTTCGGGGTAGGTCTTTTATATATATATATATATATATATATATATATATATATATATATATATATATATGTAGGTCATGGTGTATTCGGGTCTTGTCCCGTGTAAGATTGAGAATACCTTGGCAACGTTTCGACGAAATCTCATCCGTTCTCCCAGGAGAACGAAGCTGAAGACACCAGCCTGAAGATGACGGATGAGATTTCGTTGAAACGTTGCCAAGGTATTCTCAACCTTACACGGGACAAGACCCGAATACACCAAGACCTACATATATATATATATATATATATATATATATATATATATATATTAATGAAAAAAAACACTTACCATATTCATGTAGAACAATGTACATTTATTCATGTACGAAACCACGAACAAATCGCATACCATGTTTCCCCTAACATAAGACACTGTCTTATAGTTTTTTTGGCTCCCAAAAACACACTAGGTCTTATTTTCGGGGTAGGTCTTATTTTTGGGGTGGGTCTTATTTTTGGGGTAGATCTTATTTTCGGGGTAGGTCTTATTTTCGGGGAAACACGGTATGTATCTGGCAAAAACATCTACAAAGAAAATGGCAATGAGGATATAAAGAGGATATTTAAAGCCAGAATCAGCTTTCGTGATGGAATGTAGTCCAAATTCCCAGGAGGGAGAGAATACATTCCAGAGAAGCAAGAAATAATTCAGTTCAGATAGTTGGTGTGAGAAAAAAGGGGTGACTACATCTCCTCCCTAATTTTCCCAGAGTATATGCATTACTTGCTTTGGTTTGGAAAGATTCTGTCCATAGGTGTGCAACGATTTAAAAAATCTGGTTGGAAGAGTCACATGTCTACCCTGCTTTGGGAGTCTGACATCAGGATAGAAACCAGGAGTTTCTAGTCGTGCCTTAGATACAAAGCTGGCTGGCAGACTTTGGGCCAGTCATTCTCTCTTAGCTCAACCCAACTCATAGGGTTGTTGTTCTGGGGAAAATAGGAAGAGGGGGGTATTAGGTATGTTTGTTGCCCTAAGTTGTTTACAAGAAAATAATGAAAGTGGGATAAAAATCAAATAAATAAATAGAAGAGGGATAAAAGTGCAGTGGACTGATATTAATGTTGCGCTCCTTCTTCAGACTTAATCCAGAAATGTACAAATCTAGCATTATAATTTCCTTATGGAATATTGCGTTTTTCTACTCCATGGAGTTGCCAGAGTCATTCTGTACAGAATACATAGTCCCAAAGTCTTCGCACTGAGCATAAGAAGTTTGCTCTGGCTTTTTCATGTATTAAACATAGACTTGACATTGAAATGGCAGTCATCCACTTTGAAAGAGAAAGCAAGGTTGGTCATTGATAAAATGTGTCCAGAGAAAGAAATACCACCAAACTGAACAATGGCAACACTCACTGCCATGTGTAAGATTCTGCCACATCTTAGGACATTATTTGTGGCAAGGGGACAACTGGATCTCAATTGGTGGTGGTTCAAGTTAGCATGTGGCATTATCTGACTCTTTGCTTCTATTTAATAATCTTGGCATGGCCACCAAGAAAACTTCCTTCTGATTGCAGCACTGACACAATTGCTAAAGCCAAGTAGGATGATTTTGCAGGAAGCGCTAAGGATCAATACCAACTGTATGGTCAATTGAAGGATGTTCAACCTATTGTCTTAGGCTCATCATGCCACTGTATAAAACTTTACTCCTGATCTAATGTCTCTTGGTAGTCTCATTTAGCAATTGAATATCCTCAATATAATTTCCAGCCACAGAACTACATGTTAGCTGCATGGAATTATATATGAACATGCTTACTCCTACATTTAAGATTTACCTCTTGATGACTGAGATGGAAAGTTTCATTACCCCATTTTCGATAAAGCTCCAGGATACCAATTAAATCTCCAAGCACGGTCACAATTGGCAAACAAAGTACAGACTTGATACGAGTCCCTGATTCGAGCCCAGTTCCTTTGGGGAATCGTTCATCCTAGAAAGGCAAGTGCTGTTTTATATTAATGATATAATATTTAGTTCATTTATAATGAATCAGTTTTATTAAAAAGCTAGGATAGCTAAATATTTAAGCAAACATTCACTGATTATCTCCCAGAGATTATGCCCAATGCTGAAAAGTAGAAAAGTAGAACTTAGAATAACTTTATTGTCACTTTAAATGTACACTAATTGGCATACATTAAAATGAAATTTCGTTGCATACAGCTCTCAAAGGGTCACCACTTCCAATATACAATACGTAAACATGCCAAAAAATAAAAATATGCATGTAATTTAAATAATTATAATTATTATAATTTAATGTAAAAACACTTGATGCTAAATTGTGGCAAAAGAATTGTAATCATCATCATCATCATCAAGCTTTAATGGCCAGTGCAGAAAGTACATTATGTTGATAAGACGCATAGAAAAGTATATGGACCTTTCCTGATCTATTATTTTTTATCAAATTAACATATCTGCATTGGTCAGTGACTTCTCTTCAACACTTTTCTTACGCATAAAAAAGAATGGGGAAAATTCTACATTATTTTATTTATTTATTTGTATTTATTTATTTATCACACTTATTTATCACATTTTCTAAACCACCCTAACTATTTGCAATGGACTTGATTGGTTATAGTGAATTTCTCCTCCTTCATTTTCTGACAGTAACCCTTAGTTTTTACATCTATATAATTTTATTTACTGAATGATACTCTTGTATGTACGGCATTCATATTTATCAAATAATGCATGCGCTTTAGTTCCATGCTGATAAAACAGCATTTGCTACCAAACTTTCAGTCAAGTTATGGTTTCCCAAAAAATGCAAGCTGCAGCATAATTGCATTTGTTATAATATAACAGAAAAATGTTTCTGGAATTTAGGTACTGTAATCGATATTACTAAAGTTGTTTTTGTTTTTCTAAAACATCATATTTTGGAGGGAAAAGATTCTTGACACGCAAAAGTTTTAAATTCCCAACACCTCCATACAGGTTAGAAAAAGCATTTCTGTATGAATCTCTGGATGACCATATATAGCCATTGCATTGTTCTACTACTGAATTGCACCTAAGTAAAATTAAAGGCAGAAAGATTCAGAATGACAACAAAGCAGATTAAACTGGGGAATTTGGATACAGGTAGCCATTGTTCGATGACTGAATTATTTAGTGGCCATTTGCAGTTACGATGACAATGAAAATGTAACTTTGTGACCAATTCTCACCTGTACAACCTTCACAGCTCTGTAAAGCAAAGGAAAGCCTATACAGGTCAAAAGCACAGTTGCTGTTTCACTTAGCAACTGATTCACTTAACAACTGAATTACCAGACCTAATTGCAGTTGTTAAATGAGGACTGCTTGAATAGGCAAACTGAAGTAGGTAAATTGATTCTGGCCATATTTAGAATTTTGAGAACATATTGTGGGGATTCTCACAAAATAGTAGTTGTGCTGGGATCACCCAAATTCTGTAGAAGAACCCAAGAAGTTTCTTCTGCAGAACTGGAGAAGCTTCTTGGTTGAGAAGTGAAATATCTTCAAGGAAAAACAAAGTTTAGTTGCCTTTTGAAAAAAGCAATTTTGGGACAGCCATGACCAGGATGACTGAGATTCTCCATAGACATTGTGCACGGATCAGTTTTTAGACATCCATTTTATCCAAAAATTAATAATTCTAGCTTGAAGACCTTGATTTTCTGAAGACGTATTTAGAACCTTCACAGTAGACATGCTTCTCATCCCATTCCCAACATTCCCCTTCAAAATATTCCTTTATAAAGTTCCTTTCTACCAATACCAAAAGTCACTCCATCTGACTTTTTTACCCAACTAAACTACTCTTTAATGGTCTGTCCAATATTATTTTTAAGGAAGATAACTATTTACCCCCAAAATATCTTCTATTAATAGTGTTTTCTTAGATTTGGCTACGTGAGCAGATATTGTGGTGCCGTATTTAACTGGTCCTACAGGAACAAGTACTGGTTGTCCATCCTTCACTTTTGGTGGTGTGAACATGCTAAGACTCTGAATAACAAAAGGAAAAAAAAGAAAGTCCAGTTAAATTGTTTCCACAATAAATCATTAAACACATATAAAATCAAAATCTAACAGCACACTTTCAATGTTTGTGTCACTAGAAATATGACAAAAATAGTTTTGTTTCATGTAAATCTCATGCAGCCTGATGAACAGTAAAGATTGCCTATGTGAGTCAATCCATTATTACACAGATTCCAATTCATAATTAATATTCTATATGTCATGAATGACCATCGGAAAGCTCACAGCTTATACCTACCTCAAGTCTATATAATCAAACTCATTACAACATCATGTGAACTTAAATATGAAAGAAGAAAATAAAAAAAGAACTTAAAATATAAATAAGCTGCCCTGTATAGAATCCATAGAAAACTGACAGCAGAAAAAGATCCAGTGGTCCATCAGGTCTGTCCTTAAAACTTTTGTTTTTATTTTTGCTTTTTTTATTTATTTATTTAATTAATTTTTTTATTTTATTATATATTTTTTAAAATTTTGGCAGATGATAGACACGTGTTTATCCCAAGCATGATTAAACTCAGCTGCTGATGGAAGTTGGTTCCAAACTTCGACTACTCCTTCTGTGAAGTAATACTTTCTAATTCCATTGTGTTCTGACCCAGCCTTCACAAGCCCCACTTAATAGCCTACTCATGAGGAAAAACCCCTTTTTATTTAGAAAGGCAGAAATACACAGCATTCACTGACAGAGCTCCAGGTCACACATCCTTAGGTGATTCATAAGCTGTAGCAGTCTCCCTGCAGGGAACCTCAATTAGCATTTCAATCCAGAGGTGATATTCAGCAGGTTCTGACCAGTTCTGGAGAACCAGTAGCGGAAATTTTAAGTAGTTCGGAGAACCGGCAAATGCCACCTCTGACTGGAGATTTTACAGTATCCTTCCCCTGACACATCCACCAAGCCTGGTAGTTAAAAAATGAATCCCACCACTGCTTCAATCCCCCAAAAAAGCGTCCTGACCAACCTGGATAGTGGCAAGGAAATCCTGGGAAGGAATCCACCAGAGCAAACTCTTCCGGAGCATGAATGGCTGTCTCCGACAACTGCACCTCCCACACCCCTCCTCCTTATATCCCAGCCAGGGAGGCGCTTGTTAACATTTCCTTCTTTTCCAGGATAGCTGGGCCTCAGTCCTGCATTGGTCTCCTCTTCACACTTCTCTGCACATACAAACATCTGGCACAAGCCCCAGCTGTTCCTCCCCCTCGCTCAGCTCAGGCCCCGAAAACAGCTGTCTCTCCGTCTGAGCATGAGTAGGTGGGCCCTGCTCTGCATCTGGCTCTGAAACCTCCTGCTCCTCAGAGCCTTCCACAAGCCCCAGTAGTAATCCAGGCACCCCCTCCATCTCCTCTGACTCCTCTAACCACAACACCTTGCCACATATCAGTAATACCCTCCCCCACACACTAGGATGCCTTCTAAAATTCTGTACACTCAAAATGAATTCCATTTACCTATGGGACAAACTATCTCTATGACTTCTGATTGACCATGTCACAGCTACAAAGCACTATCACTTTGTGGGACCTTCTCAGTAATAGTATGTTCCCCTTATGCAACTGCATGTCCTGGGAATCTGGTCCTCACCTTCCATAACTCCCTTTTTACACTTTGTAATCCCTTAATTTTGGGTAGAGTCAGGGTGACTGGATGGAGCTGAGCATTTACCAGCCAGATGCCCTTCCTATGCCATGCAGAGTTCTCAATAGATATTTTTTTTCTTTGCACCCTGGGGGAGAAACATCAGTTGCTACCTAGGATTGACCTCCTAATCTTCTGAGTAGGAGGCGAGTGTCTTCATCACTAGGCCACCACGCCACTTACTTTTAGAGCTTCCATAATAAAAACTTAGTTTTTTTCAGGCTCTAGGATAGGAAAAATTGACTTGCTCCACATTAGTAATCTAGTAGGAAATCTGTTTGTACAGGTAGTCCTAGACTTACAGGATCAGAATTTGCATTGCTACACAAAGCAGCTGCCAAGTGAGTCATGCCTGATTTTACAGCCTTTTTGCCATGGCTGTTAAGTACCCCAGCTTAGGGCTTAGGGACAGGGTACTTGAGGGAACGTCTCCTGCCAGCATCGAATGCCCATTGCCCAGTGCGTGCCCACAGACTGGGCCTCCTTAGGGTATCGTCGGCCAAACAATGTTGGCTGGCAGTCCCTAGGAGTAGGGCCTTCTCTGTGGGAGTGCCCACTCTATGGAACCAGCTTCCCCTGGAGCTACGATTGGCCCCCGATCTCTGCTCCTTCCGCCGCGGCCTAAAGACCTGATTATTCGAACAAGCTGGCCTGGACTGGGGGGTGGTCTTAGTTTTAAATGTCATGTTACGGGGTTTTAAATAACTTATTTGGTCAAATTGGGTTTAATAATTTTTTAATTCCTTTTAACTTTTGTACTGTGTATTATAGTTTATGATGTGAGCCACCCTGAGTCCCTAGGGAGATAGGGTGGCATACAAGACCAAATAATAAATTAAATAAATAAATAAATAAATAAATAAATAAATACTGCAATAGTTAAGTGAATCATGCAGTTTTTAAGCAAATCCAGCTTCCCCCATTGACTTTGCTTATCAGATGTTGGTTGGGAAGATCACAAACAATGATCACATGACCTGCAACCATTGTAAATGGCACATCCATTTGCCAAGTGCCCAAATGTTGATGATGTGTCCATGGGGATGGTGCAATGGTAGTAAGCGCAAGGATCAGTTATAACTCACTTTTTTTGCAGAATCATTATAGCTTCAAGTAAATCCTAAACAAATGGTTGTAAGGCCAGGACTACCTGTACTATTATTCTCTAACCCTCCCCTCCTCCCATGTGGGCCAATGTATTCTTTAAGTGAGTATTTGTTTGGTATTATTTACTTGATGCTATTTACCTAATGTTTTATAAACTACCTACTCTGTAAACTATCAAAAATCACTTCGTGATTGAAGTGGCCCTCAGTCAATAAATACAATAAATAAATAAAATATGAAAGTGCAATTGTCTAAATGTTTTGCAGTGCTCTTACAATTAAGAAGACTGGCTTGTTGCTTGTCTATAATCACTTTCACCTGAATGATCTTGATTTTTACAAAGTTACAAAACAATAGTAGCAGCAATAGTAGCAGTACTTTTTGAGTTGTTAACAGTGATAATTCTTTAAATCTCATATGAAAGGGAGCAGGGGGAATCCCAAAGATTTGAATTCACTTATATCACCACAGACATTGCAAATCAGATAAGTTCTTCCCCTACAATATTGAGGATCAACACCTGAACACTAGCAAATATGCTTTGGGTGATGAATACTTGTGTCAATCAATTTCAAAACCCCACTATTGAGTATTCAATTAAGACCTGTAGGAAGATCAGGATTCATAATCTCTTATCTACTTCTCTCAGCATTTCATCTTGAGCAAACAAATCAAACATGCATTTCAGGTTTATATTATTTCTTTGTCATGAATATGCACAAGTGGACTCACGAACCTAGTGTTAAAAAACAGACTTTTTTTCTAAGCAGATATTCAACAGTCGTTATTGTGATTCAATTTTAACTCAGTTTTTCTGTACTTCTTCTCATTTTCTAACATTCCAGTCTCATTACCTCCATTCATTATTGTCACCTAATTGAATAATATTTTTCCTGAATCGTATTTATATTTATACATTTCTTCAGAATGTACATTTTCCCCAGAATTCATTTCTGATTTCTCTATCACCAGAGCTTCAATACGCAACTACATACCAACCTATGGATTCCTACTTAGGAATCTACCAAATACCACCCTATAAGCATTTATTCAATGTATAAATCAATGTTATGTTATACAACTGACGGCAGTTGTAAAGCACTGGCCTGATATTTGAAATAGGAAAAATAGATCTTCCTTATAAATCTTAATGATGAGTTTGGGCCACAGCCTAATGGCCAAGAGTAGTCTTCTTGGTGGCATCACCCAACATGGAGCATTTTCTCAGAAAAGCATGCTGCCTCACTCCCCCTGCCACCAATACTTAGTTTAAGCAACAAAAAAATTCAAAGATTCTAGTCTATGGGAACAGGTTAAACGCATATCATGCACAATTAATTTACAGTGTTTTTAAATTATGTAATTCTATATTTACTAGGCTTGTCTATACGAATAATTGAAAAGAGGTTTCATTGCCAATACATAACAGTAATGAACAGAAATGTGCTGAGAGTTCCAAATAGTTCAGTATAAATAAAATAGTTCTAGTGAAATGACATGTCAGGAAAATGATAATTTAATGCAATGTTGATTATGAATGAAGGCAAATATATGTGCCAGAATGTGTGGTGAGAGAGAAGTTTCTGGAGGATGGGCTCCAGCACAAGTCCAAAAGCTCGGAATACTAAACCTCTGGTCCTGGTGACCAACCTGGATCAGATCCTGTAATATTGATTACTATGAGTTCATGTAGGGAAAGCCTAGTTGAGCTTCTGATGTGAAAAGCAGAAATCTCCAACTCCTACATCCAAAGTCCTCTGTGTCTACATAATATGGATCTGCTTCAGGGAAACTGTTTGATAGTTCCTTTACCTATCTTTGTCTTACCCCACATCCTCTTCTTGATTCTGATGTGAGAGATACTCTCCTACTTTCTTCTCAAAGTCGAAGCTAGATTCTCTACAAAAATTGGGGGAGAAATACATAATGCAACCTGCTGATTATGTAGCATAGATCCATGTGACTACAACATTCAGATCCTCGTGGCCTTTTTGAGAAAAAATAATCATCAATTCCTTTCCTTAATTTTGGCATACAACTTCTGCTTTTT
The DNA here is from genome assembly GCA_009733165.1 of Naja naja. NCBI lineage: Eukaryota > Metazoa > Chordata > Lepidosauria > Squamata > Elapidae > Naja > Naja naja. The sequence goes on along the minus strand of CM019148.1, from coordinate 84,038,765 downwards.
CTAAAAGGATCAGAACTTCTCTGTATCCAGCAAAAAGAAAGGGCTGGTGGAAAAACTGATTCTGTATATCAGGGATCGGCAACCTTTTGGACCTCAGGGACCACCAAACTCATAATTTTAAATCCCGGGGACCACTAATATGAATTTTGACTGATGGAGGCTTGCTGATGTTGGTGGGAGAGAGAGATCTGATCTAACCTCTCTCTCCCTCCCTCCCTCCCTCCCTCTCTCTCTCTCTCACACACACACACACACACACACACACAGAGGCAGGGGTGGGATTCAAATTTCTTAACAATCAGTTCTGTGGGCATGGCTTAATTTGTGGGTGTGGCTTGGTGGTCATGTGACTGGCTGGGCATGGCTTGTATGTAAATATTATAAATATTTATGTAAATATTGAATTTTTTATTAAAAAAAGAGCAACTTTTACCCAAAATCAGGCAAAGCAGGCAGGCAGATTGAGTTGCTTACAGAATCACAGATTGATTCAGAGATCTATCTTTCTGCCATTGGCTACCTGAGTCTGTCACATAAAATTTGCTTGCAAGCAAACTCACAAAATTAACTTACAACCCACTATGTATGTAAATATTGAATTTTTTATTAAAAAAAGAGCAACATTTACCCAAAATCAGGCAAAGCAGGCAGGCAGATTGAGTTGCTCACAGAATCACAGATTCATTCAGAGATCTATCTTTCTGCCATCGACTACCTGCATTGAATAATAGAAGCTTCAGTCCTAAGGAAGGTTCTGCTGTGCTTAAAAGCAGAGCCGAAGATCTAAAGATTTCCTGCTTTCTAGCTAATCTAAATCTCCTGGCACAGCAGAACAGCTGATGGTTGGGGGGAGGAAAGGAAAAATAGCAACTTAGCAGGCGAGTTTGCCAGGTAAGAAGTGAGTGGGCGGGGAGTGTTCCTGCAGGCTATGTGGGTGGCGCAGTCTTGTGTTCCCACGCAGCCTGAATTAATTGCTTTGGGAGATGCTCTGGAGGTGACATTTCTCTGTGGACCAGCAAAATTTTCTCGTGGCCCACCAGTTGGCAACCATTGCTGTATATGACCCAGCACACCTAGCTTTTTTCTCAAAAAGATGTAGATTGTATGCCTGAAATGGGTGAAATATGTATGGGCCCAGCCTGATAGTCTAATAGTGTGTATTATCATGAAAAAAACTTCATACCAGCTTAATATTATGGTTGTCTATAGGTAATATCTGTTAATAAGGCTTATGATAAAGTTTGCATCATATTTGAATGCTTATGTGTGCTTTATTTACTCTTGAAGTAAGAAGGAGTAAACTTTAGGTCACCTAAAACAAATGATATGTTTAGTTTATACCAAGTAAGCTCTGGCAGACAAACAACAGATTCTAACTTGGATCCAAAGATGATTTGCATCAACTGAAATGTGCTTTTGTTCCTGAAACCTAGTCTGATGGAATTTGGGAACCTTCCCCCTCACATGGGAACCATCGTAGTACAAAATTATAAAGATGGTCTTGTTTCTGAGAAGTGATTTTTTTAGGGGTACATGCCAGTCTAGTCAAAAGAAGATGCCCAAAAGGAACATTGGGCATATGAAACTCCACTTAGTTCCTTTGATTTTATTCAGCAGAAATATTAACAATCCCTGTTATTTGCAATTCTATTCTATAAATACTAAAAATCTCTAGGTGGCACTGTCTTCTGCAAAGAATCAACTAATATTTACCCATGTACATACCCAAAGCATGAAGTGCTTATTATATGGGTGCTAATGGTGATAGGAGAATTTGAGAAGAATTAAATTTACAAGAAGGCAAATTCCAAGTAAATGTTAAATACAACTTCAGAATATCATCAACAGTTTGGCAATGGAGCCAATTACTCAGTCAAACAGAGAATCTCCTTCTTGAGGTATGTTCCTGTAGAAGCTAAAAAAAAACATGGGATGGAGATACTTTGGTTGGATTCTTCAATGAGTAGAGAGTGATTTAGCCCAAATCTTGCATAAAGATGAAGAGCTAAAAGAGGCCGCACTATTTGTTAGCCTACAAACTATAACTCAGTGATGGCTAACCTTTTCCATGTTTTGTGCCAAAAGTGCGCTCGTGTGCATGCGCTTGCATGACTGCACCCATGATGCAATGTGCGTACCTTCCCTGCCCCCTGCACATATGCATGCGACCTCCCCACTGCACGCCTCTGCACATGCACGTGCGCCCCACCCCTGCACATGCGTGCACATCTCCCACTCATGCATCTCCCCCCACGCATGCATGGCAGATACCCAACAATCAGCTGGCTGGCAGGGGGCACGCACGCATGCTCAGTGGGGCTCTTCCGGGCGACCACGTGCCAGCAGAAATGGTTCTGCGTGCCATTTTCACCACAAGTGCCATAGGTTTGCCATCATGGCTGTAACCTATCAGTACTGTATCTCAATGCTTATAATGCATACGCTGCTTTTAGATCCAGGACTGGAAGTAAGTTTTCAACAAGCTGCATCTACAATACAGATTGATTTAATATGACAAATTGGTAAATTTTTAAAAGAAATCATTGCAGAGGATGTTTGAAAAGTGTACAAAGAAGAAAACTGTTCCAATAGTTCAATTCATCAACTACATTTACGAAACTAAGTGGCCTAGAATAGTTATCCTCTCTGAAACGTCGTGCAATATATTATACAAAACATCCTGGAAAGAAGATTATTTCTATAAATTATAGTTTTCCACATTTATACTTACATTATTGCATTCTCCCAGGAAATATAGTGCAAACCCATCAGCCTTCGTAGCTGCCAAAACAACCATTTTAAAAAGTTTAAAAAATGATGTATGTTCTATTTCTGAACAGAGTGCTTTCCTATTAGCACAAGTATGTATTTTAAATATTAAACCTTGATATAAAGCATTAAACATAAAGAACTGTATAAAATAACAAAAAAATAAATCCTGCATTCATATATTGCATGAAATTATGAATATTGTTATCAATGCTTAAATATCAATTAGTCATCAATGGAATTACACAAAAACTTTGTTAAAGAGAAAAGTTAAACAAAATAAATGTTCAGATCTATGTAAACTAAATACTGACATATTTTAGTAATTTAATAATTTACTCACTAGAAACTGAAAAATACAAGTCATATATTCTGTAGTACCCAAAAGAGTGGATTTGAAATGCTAGAGCAACTTAAGAAAAATATTTTCCAATCAAATTTGTTGCTCCAGACATGTTTACCCCATTACTTCCTGTTAATAGCTTGCAGCTCATTTCCTGCTTTGAATTCCAACTTTGTTGGATCCAGAAGTCATTGCTACCTCATTAGTATAATCAATAATGAAATCTTAACTCTGATGTAATCACTCAGGAAACAGACTCAGTGAATAAATACACAACATCCATTCCTTAACAACAGTATCTAATAACCAACACTTCACTAAAAGGTGTCTAAAATGGAAAGATAAGGAAAAACAGGAAATATTCATCTAAAACCATCTGATTTCTACATATAAAGGGTAAATGCAAACTAACTATTGATTATGTCAAAAATTAAGTTTATGTTTTCACCCATACACTTTTTTTCACTACAGTGAAACCTCAGTTTAGTAAAACTGGATGCATTAAACTTTGTATGTAATTCTTTGTCCCAATTCATTCATGTAATTATATAATTACATAAATTATATAAATTGATGCAAATAATTTAATGTAACATAATATGTGTCATTTATTAAATGCCATCATTACACCAATCAGGCAGATTATCATTATTATGTGATTCTGTATGTAACAGAATCCTATTCCTCCAATTAGTCTGTTAGATTGTATATCAGTTTGTACCAAATTAAGAAAATAAAAATGATTTCGTGATTATACAATGTAATAAGATTCAATATCTTTAATTCACTTTAACTTTTTTATTCGTTCAAATGATTCATAAACTTGTATGCCATCAATTTCAGTCAACCCATGATGGATTAAAGTATTAAAATCATCAGTGATTCATATAACACTATAAATAATAAAACTTCCACAATAAATATAAAACATTATACAAGTACTCCTTGACTTACTAATTGAGCCCAGAATTTATGTTGCTGAGTTTTGTCCTATTTTCTTGCTAAGATTTTAAGTGAAGCATGACAGTTGTTAAGTTAGTAATAGCAATAGCAGTAGCACTTAGACTTGTATACCACTTCATGGTGCTTTATAGCAGGGGTCGCCAACCTTTTGGGCCTCAGGGAACATCAAACTCATAATTTTAAATCCCGCGGACCACTAATATAAATTTTGAATGATGGTGGCTTGCTGACATTGGTGGGAAAGTCAGTCCCATATTCCAGAGCCGCAGTAGTCACAGGACTGGTCCTTTGGTCATTCCAGAGCAGCTGCTCCTCCACCTGGGTGCACCGGCCTGCCATGGATTGGAGGAGCTGCTCCAGGATGACCAAAGGGACAGTCTTATGACTACTGCAGCTCTGGGATATGGGACCAACTTTCCCACCAATGTCAGCAAGCCACCCTGGGGCAGATTTCCTTCCCCCACTGTTGGTCTTACCTTCCAGTTCCAGCTCACGTGGGTCTACTCAAGGTAAGGTTTACGCTTGGCCAAAGGGTGGGGGGGCCAGTAGGTGGGTGGTGCAGCCTTGTGTTCCCATGCAGCCTGGATTAATTGCTTTGGGGGGAGTGCTTTGGGGGGGACATATCTCTGCAGACCACCAAAATTTTCTCGTGAACCACCAGTGATCCCAGGCCCACCGGTTGGCGACCACTGCTTTATAACCCTCTCTAAGCAGTTTAGCATATTGCCCCAACAATCTGAGTCCTCATTTTACCCACCTCAGAAGGATGGAAGACTTAGTCAACCTGAGTAACATGGTTGTTAAGTGAATCTGGCTTCCCCATTGAATTTGCTTGTCAGAAGATGGCAAAAGGTGATCACATGACCCTGAGACACTACAAACATCATAAATACATATCAATTGCCAAGAGTCTGAATTTGACCATAGGGATGCTGCAATAGTCATAAGTGTGAAAAGTGTATGCTCCTGGACGCTGAATCTGAGTTCCCCAGGCTCAACCTGCCATCTACAAATGGTGTAGGGTCTCCAACTTTGGCAGGAGTTGGACTAGATGACCTTCCAACTCTGATTATCTGTTATCTATTATCTCTGGGCCTGGGATCCGAGTCAGACAGGTGTTCGTGAACATCACAGTAGACATGAATCTAGTCCAATTTATTCAAGGTCGAACACACACAAGGGAAACACATTAGATCTGGTGTTTGGATTGGGGCAGTGACATCATGATCTGGATTTGGGGCAGTGGTGGTATGCTACTGCTTCTGCCCAGATCAACTGAACTGGTAGCAAAAATTCCCACCAGTTCAGCCAAACTGTTAGTAAAAAAAAGCTTCCGATGATCAGCTGAGAGGAGAAAGAAGAGAAAAGCACAGGATGAGCCCTCCCACCTGCCCCTGTGCCGTTCTCTTCTTTCTCCTCTCAGTTGATTGGCACTGCAGGCCTCAACTGGTGTGTGGAAAGCTGTGCACAAGCACGATCACTGAACCAGTAGTAGAACAGGTAGGATCCCACTGCTTATTTGTGGGGTATTAACATCAGTCCCCTGCCCTGGAAAGATCATTCCCTGTTAGCCCTAGAGTTCTCTGCAGTGTCTCTCACCACAGGGAACCTCCTCAGGACAGGGAATGCTGCAATGGTCCTTGGTCTCATGGATCTCTCAGTAGTTTTCAGTACCATTGACCATGGTACCCTTCAGGCCTTTTAATAGTTTTCTCTTTAGGTGAAGCTTTATGATGATATTCTATGAACTTCCTCAGACTGATGCATAGATTCTAGTTCCAAATATAAAACATATTTTCCTACCTGTTTGAATGATGGTGCTCAATTCATACAAGAACAGTTGACTGTTCCCTGCAATATCTGTCCGTTTCTCTAAATGGTTGTTTAGGTCGTACACCATTGATTCCATATCAGGATTTTGGTACTATTGGAAATAAGGATACATTTCAGAATATCCTATGAATAAATAATTATGTGGCATTTATGAGAAAAATAAGTTATTTTATAAATGAAAAGTTCCGCCGAGAAAACATTAAATGATCAGACAAAAGAGAAAGGTGAATCAGAAGAGCCTATTTTTCTAGACAGTTTATCAATATTTATTTCCTATGGACTAGATCCAGGTTGAATCTATTTTTTTTCATACTGAAACCAGCTGTACAAGTTAGTCATAGTTGAATGCGCTGCATACAAATTGTTCCAGATTCAGTTCTCAGCATCAGAGGGCAAAGCAAGGCAATACAATTTTCTAACAAGGTTATACCAATTGGAGTAAATAATGCTATACTGAACTGACTGAAATGTTTATTTGATTTAAGGCAGCTTCCTGTGTTTCTAAAAAGCTACAATTATTATATTTTGGAAATGTTGATAGGTTTTTTTTTTTTTAATTACATTTATATGCTGCCCTTCTCCGAAGACTCAGGGCAGCTCACAATTTTTGGAGCACAATCCAATGTGCTCAGCAATAGCCTTCATTCCATTGTATATGCCTGCTTATTACTAAGCGGCATTTTTACAAGGTCAGCTAATTACCCCCAACAATCTTGGGTCCTCAATTTACCTACCCCGAGAGGATGGAAGGCTGAGTCAACCTTGAGCCTGGTGGGATTCGAGCCTACAGTAGTTGTAGACAGCTGGATCTTAAGAGCAGGCATTTACAGCCTGAGCCACCAAAGCTCAAAGGTTAAAGTAGTGACTCCTACATTCCATAGAAAATAAAAAGAAACTGATCACAAATGAAGACAAAATATATGTTCTCAAGACAATATTGCAGGATACAACCTGGGTCGGACACCAGAGGTTTTGGATTTGTGCTGGAGCCATCTTTAGGAAACTTCTCGCTAGGCTAGAGAGAAATTTCCTGAAGATGGGTTCCAGCACGAGTCCGAAAGTTTGGAATCCCAAACTGGATCCTGATAACATTGGATACATCATATCTATCCAACAAATTATTTTCTTCCTACTACAGAATTGAGAAAGGATCACCTGGCTGTTTACTTTCCATCTCAATTCTGCTATTGTTCTGCACATTAAAAGTTAAGAGAGGAATAACCCAGAGCCACTCCTTTTGGGACCACAATTGCTTCCAGGAGCTTTGGGAAGTTTTGTGCCTTTAAATATTGAAAGAGATCATGTAATCAGTAATTTCCAAACCCAGGTAAATTACCCAAAATTGGATAAAAGTGGGGGGTTTTTGGGGGGGTTGGGAATGATATACAAACCATTATCAAGTACAACAGAGACATTTAAATTGTCTTATAGCAGGGGTGTCAAACTCGCGTTGTCATAGCTGTGTCATGTGACATATCGGGACTTTTTCCTCCTTCGCTAAACTGGGTGTGGGCATGGCCAGCACGTGATGTATCCAGCCCGTGAGCCACAAGTTTGACAACCCTGACTTAAAGATTTCCACATGTACAGGCAGTCCTCAAATAACAATCAGTCACTTAATGAGAACTGAGGCATAATACTATAGTACTTACCCTGCTGATATTCGTAGGAATTGAATCATCTGTTGGAAAATGAAGAAAATAAATGGATACTCTTAATACATTTTAAATCATTTCAGAGAATAGGAAAAGAACAAGTTTCTATTTTGTGCAATTATTCTGACACTTTCTTCTCATATTTAACAAAAATTGAAACAGAAGATTTTCAGCTCCTATTTTAATTGCACATGTTCCTTTACATTACAGCATTAACTAAAGAATAAAAGTCTATTTGATTAATTGGTAAATCTAATTTATTATGCAGCATACTCCTTCACATGTCAAGTAGCTGACAGATCCTTAAAACATATCCAGTCTGAACCAGTTTAACATGAGTAAAGATACTTAGAAACTACTGTAACTGCACAACCTACTGAATTGTTCTCTTAGAATTCTGATAAAAATATTAGCATTTCTTTTGGTTAGAAGAGACAGTAGTTTACCAATAGTGTTTGAAAGTTAGTTTTCGTAAGATTATCATTTAAATGTTGATCATAATTAGTTCATGCTGACTATAAGAAGCAGAGGCAGAAGCATATGAAACAACTCAATAGTTGCAGTGCTTCATCACCCCACTCTACTAGACATAGCTGTAAAATTTGCATTCCTGTTTGTCTCAGATTTTGGTGCTATCTGATTCAATGTTCACTAGACTGCAGACAAAACCAAATAAAAGCTACGAACAGAAGCCACATTTGTAGGGTGCACTAAAGATGTATTTTCTCATAAATTCACGCTTCTCTCTTTTGGTCTCTCTTTTTAACTGTATTGGAATTAATCCAGCACTTAATCCAAACCATGACAATAGATTCAATAAGAACCAATAAATTTAAATGCAGTTTACACAAGAGTGAGAAATTGATACTAAGCAATTTTTCCATTTGGGATCATAATATTCAATATATTCTGGAAAGATCTGCACTTCCTTTAAGAAATAGAGCTTTTAGAGTAAGAGTGCTTTTTGGCTATTTTCTTTGATGATAAAGAACACTTAATTGGTTTTAGCTAGGAAACCTTGAGAAATGCTGCCTTCAGAACTATAAGTTTTGCAAGTTTCTACTTAAATTAATGCAATGTGCTATAAATGAACTGCCTGTGAATCTGGGTTAACAACTTTGCTGCACAGGATGTGTATACTTACAGAAACCAGGAATTACAATTATACTGCATTACAGTTCTATTTTATGTCTCAAATCTCTTCTAGATCCATTTCAAAATCCCATAAGGCACTTCAAATAGTGGTCACAGCAACTGAAGGACTACCTATACCAAATATTGCTACCTGTGTCCTGAGATTCTGAACTGCGACTCTTATTTCCTTTGAAAAGTATTAATATGGAATAAAATAGTTAAAACTTTTATTCCTGGTATTTTACTAATAAATAATTAAGTGAAACCTGAACCAAACTGGATGAGTAGTCAGTTCTGTTAACGTTTCTTTCACCATCTTTAAAACATTTGTTTCTTGTGAGTAATATGTCTGTCCAACTTTTCAATCCATCTTCTCAAATCACATTGTTTTGTAGTTCTAGTTTAGACTAATTCTGACCTTTTGAACAAAAATTGAGAAATTTCATGATTTCATTTGGATTCAATATAGCAGAATATTCAGATGAAAGGAAGTTTTAACATCACAATTCACCTTCCTCTTTTGAGTTCAGCAATTTAAGACTGCAGTTACATTAACATCACAAAGTGAATATTAACTGTACATCTTATATAGCATTTAGATTTTTATTTGAACAGTAATAATTTCTACCAACATTCTAATAATATAGAGTATAAAATAATCAACCTATCAACTCATATTTCTCTTTAAGTAAGAAATCCAGACTCAACATATTTAGCACTTCTGTAAATGTTAAGATATTTGAGTGAATTATACAGGATAATTTTCTTCTGGATATTGGTAGGAAAAGTCACATTCATACCACAAGCTCACTACTTATGTAAGGAGTAAGGAGTTTTTGGACTTTCAATTATTCACTATGATCGGCACTATGACTGCCTAAGATAAACAAAAAAAATTGTTTTGCATTTCATGCATGTATCTATAACAAAGGATTAAAAACTGGATTATATATTCCAGGAAATAACACAGCTTTTGCATAAGAGTATTATGAATTCTTATAATAATATTTCATAATGTCTAGTATATCTAGAATAAAAAACACCCAGAATGTGAAAAACTGAAGAGTTCATGGGTTGTAATGTAATATTGTACTGAATGTGTTGTATTTTCCTATTTCAGGCAAATGCAAAACTCTGCATTTCTATGCATTACAGATAATGTTGTCATGCCATTGAAACTGCTTGCCAAGTCCATAGGTTATGTTGCTTTCTTAGCCTTTTGAGTTTTATAGGAAAACTGCCAAATGAAAATATGTGCACTGTTCATGTGCATTAGAAAGAAGTTTGTGCTATATATAAAATGAAAAGTGTATTCTTTTCTATAAACCCGACAAGTACATTGTGACTCAGAGGTTTGCCCACATCATGCTTAATTGAAATGCAGTACACCAAACTAGAAACCCAGTCCCTCAATTTCTCTGTACTGTTTTTGGTCTTATTCTCTTAGTCTCACATCTCCACTGCTCCATTTCATTGTCCTCATGCAAAATCTACACACAGATCAAAACGCTGCAGACACAATATGGTAAAATGGGGCTGACACAAAGGGCATGACTTTATCCAGTCTCTTTAATGACCTTATAAAAAGTTAAGAGTTGAAATGGTTAAAAATAGTTTTACAATTTTCTTCAATTTAGTCTTTCAAAGAGAATTATTAAATTATCCAAATGAGGTAGAAGAGATTATAACGTGGTTAGAATGTTAGCATGGTTGCACAGAACTCTGAGCAAAGAAAAATGAATTTGCCCATAACCTTACTGGGCCATTATAATGCTAAGGATTACCTAGCTATATTTTGATCAAGACAAATATTTTCGGACAGAACATAACTGAAAAGTTTCTTAGTGCAACACTTACCAGTATTGTACAGATCCAATAGGTTAGTTCGGGGGTGTCAACTCAAGGCCTGGGGGCCAGATCTTAGATCTGGCCCATGGGGCAATCCTGAAAACAGTAAAGGACTGGCCTGTGGTGCCTGTGCCAGCAAAAATGGAGCTCAGGAGTGCCACATGCTCCGTTTTTGCTGGCAGAGTGTTGCAGGCGGTCATCCCAGCTGAAAACGGAGTTTGGGAGCCTGTTTTCACTGGCAGAACTCTCAGGCCACCACAGGCGCCCCTGACATGAGTGATGTCAAACTGGCCATGCCCACCCTGTCCACGCCCATCCGAGCCCCCCGAGGTCAAATATAACCCTGATGTGGCCCTCAATGAAATCAAGTTTGACACCCCTGGGTTAGTTGGTGCTGAGTTTTATTTGGCAGATTGTGTACACAGACATTGTAATCAGCCTGAATCAATTCACTATAGGATTCAAATTATTTCATTCAGTGACAGTATATTCAAGTTACAGTCTGTGACAGCTCATGCTGGTTACAATCTGCAATCTACCACCCTGGTCCAGTGTGCATTGATAAAGAGCCATGATGATGCAGTGGTTAGAGTGCAGTATTGCAGGCTAATTCTGCTGACTGTCAGCAGTTCAATTCTCACCAGCCCAAGGTTGACTCAGCCTTCCATCCTTCTGAGGTCAGTTTTGTTCAATATGCTGACTCTGTAAACTACTTAGAAAGGGCTGTAAAGCACTGTGAATCTGTATATAAGTCTAAGTGTTCTTGCTCTTGCTAAATAGATGGTTTGGGTCTTGCTTTTTGTCACCAACCAGCTTATATACCTAAGGAAGGAACAGAACTGACAGCATTCCAACTTTTAGAGCAGGATCTTTAACCTTTACATCACATTGGCACAGTTAGTTAGTCCTTGACTTACGACACAATTGGGACTGGAATTTCCATTGCTGAGCAAGATGGTTGTTAAGTGAGACACATCCAGTTTTTCTACTTTTCTGCCTTGGTTGTTAAGTGAATCACATGGTTGTTAAATGAATCTGGCTTACCTCATTGACTTTGCTTGTCAGAAGCCAGCTGGGATGGTAGTAAATGGTGTTCACATAACCCCAGGATGCTGCAACGGTCATAAATACATGTCTGCAAACTTTGATCAAACTTTGGATGCTGTGATGGTTGTAAGTGTGTCATAATTCACTTTTTTCAGTGTCCTTGTAACTTCAAATGGTCACCAACTGAATGGTCATAAGTAGAGGACTACTGTATACATACACCTATGCTTATATGAATGAATGTATAGTATATACATAGAGAATTTTATGTATACACATATACAGATACATAATTCTGTGTACATATTACACATAACACAATTATGCATTGTAGAATGAAATTAGGCTTCAGGGGCTAGAATAACACTGATGGGAGTTTCAAGTTACTGAGAACTGGTGCTTCACAGGCCAGCTGAGCTCTAAGGATTTGGCTCAGTAACATAAGAACAAATTGTAACAATCTCTGTGTCTGTTTTCACTATATTTGTTTAAAAAAAATTGGAAGAGTTTCAAACTGAAGGCAAACTGCTGCTTCTTTTTTGTTTGCCCTGTGAATTTTGTGTTTCTGTGCGTGTGTGTGTGCCGCTCACGGGCACTCGTTACCTGTAAATATTCAGGTTTTCTTTTGTTGTTTTTGCAAACTGCCCAGATAAAAAGCACAAACCTGAATTATAAACCAGCAATCGAAAAGCAATTAAAGTAGACCCCTGTGAATTTTCTATTTGCACCATTAATCTATCATAGAACACATATTGTTTTTACGGGTTCTCTTTCTTGTTTCCATGCTCTGTAAGTACCCTGAAAACAAATAGACTTTTGCTGAACTCTGTAGTGAAATCCTTAACATCTGTAGTGAAGTCAAGACTGAATAGTTCCCTCTCATTTCAGAACAGCTGAGAACAGAAACAAAAGAAACCACCCCTTGGGAATTGTCTGCTAACGTCAATAAGGGTAAGGGGATCATTAGCAGTAGAAATGATATGTTACCACATGGGAGACAGCAGTGATCCAACATGGAGCAGATTTACGTCAAGGGAACTTTTCATTCTCTCTGAAGGAACCCTACTGGTAACTACAACATGCATACATTTGTACTAAAGTCATATTTTATTTATTGTACTCTAGGGACTAAAAGCATTGCATTGGAAAAAAAAACCCTTCGAGTGTCCTCGAGACAACTATGAACATAAAAAACTTACAAAAATATGTTTCTTTCTCTTTTCTAGGAATCTGTTGGTAATTATACTCTTTCTTCTAATAAAGGTTTATACTATGTATAAAACAGTGGAAAACTCAGAAGACTGCAAGTTATCCAGGACCCTATAAAAAATCATAACGAGGCAGACTGTCTGCATGATAAATGTCTTGTTGGGAAGTACCTAAAATCTCCTGCTACTCAAGCCACACAACATAAACCACTTTTCATGCAGTCTTAAAGAAAATAATGCATGGAAGAGGAATTCATTTTGCCTGCTGCATATTATTCTCTCAATCTTGCCCTGTCTGCAAGACTATATGCACTGTCCATGATAGATGAACAGGATCAGAGTTTATGATGAAAACACTACAAAAGTAATGTTTCCCTAGAGTGAGCTATGATAATTGAAAGCTTGTTTAGCAAGTCCAGCTATACTGTCTTCCAAATGTAAGTCAGGTAATGCATCTCCAACTTCCAACATCATAAACTGTGTTAGAGAGGACTAATGTGAGCTACAATTTAACTACTTTCAGAGAGACTTCAATGCTCATATTTGCCCTAGAAATTCTGTAGTTTGCAGTTTCTTTCACCAGCTACTGTATCACAATCATGTATGCTCTGAGGAACTCCAGTTTAAGTAGTTTAAGATTAAATACAATAGTTAAGTGATGAGGATCACTATAAGATGAAATTTCACAGGGCTCAATAGTCTCAAGTAAATTGCATGTGAAACTGGGCAGAAAGCTGGATGGACACATAGAGGCTGTTTATGGGCTACAGTTATTGTCTGCATATAGTCTTATGGCACTTCAATGCATACCTATAGAAAAAAAATCCTTGTTGAGGGGAAAGAAAGATAAGGATGAATCTATTAAGGCTTGTGATGTTCTTCTACTCCCCCAATATTTTTAGAACTGGTAAAACAAATGACTTTCATCCGGGGTGGGATTCAACCAGTGTTACTACTGGTTTGGTGACTATGTTTTGCGCGTGCATGCAAGCTGTATAAAAATCCTTAAGCTGTGCCGCCCGGACAGCTGAAAAGCGCTGCGCACAGGTGCACAGCATTTGAAAAGCAACTTTTTCCTGCTTTTTCAACCGCAGCTATGCCGCGCAAAGCAGCTGAGGTTGAAAAAGCAGGAAATAAAGGATAGGCAACAGCCCAGGCAGGCGGGTGGGCCAAACAGCAGCAAACACAGAACCAGTTAGGTGTCTGCTGCTCTTCAGAGCTACCGGTTCTATAGAGCCGGGCAGAACCGGTAGCATCCCACCCGTTTTCATCATTGCTTATGGTCAATAAGGGAAAATCTGACTTTTGTGCCTCTTTTTCTTCCACCAGTTCTCCGGTTGGCTGGTCTCTAAGTACTTCTTAATTAATAGGCAAAACTTTTACTTTTAACACCAGAAGGAAGTTCTTCTCAATTCCTAGTTGAGTTCAGAATTCAGAAGAAAGTATCTTAACTCTAGCAACTTTTAAAATTAAATTAAAATAAAGAAAAGTACTCAAGAAAAACTTCAGTATTATAAGTAATCAAAATACTAAGGCTAAATGCTGATTTCTTCAGATTCCAATTAAGCATTCACTAAAGACTATTGTCTTCCATTCCTACATTTGACTGCTAGTCTAATTGCTGACTGCTCTTTTTTCATTCTTTTACAATATGAGTTCTGTACCTGAACCCTTGAGAATACACAAGTTCATCTTTTACATTCTCACATGATTCTGAATAACACAACCTTAATTTGGGAATATAAGAGAATATTTCAGTCTCAAGATAGAATTGTGTTCTTATGCATTACATATAACATTTTAGAAAGATTGAACTACCCCTTCCCCAAAAGCCAATGTGTTATTGCAATAATGTCTAGTAATTTTTTTGTATTTTTTTCAAGATTCCTTCAAAGATAAACACTGTAAATGAATAAGTGTAATTTCAGTGTAGTTCAATCCAAAAGCAAGATCTTTAAATTACAAAAGCAGAAAACATCTCCTGGTGAACAGTAATTCTCTTCAGTATGAAATAAAATGGGATTGATAAGCCAGATACATACATTTTCTTATCCAGTTAGGCAGAAGGCTTTCTAGCAAGATCTTCAATTTTTAGAATTTCTGAACTTAAAAAATTGGAATGTGTGGCTTTGATTTATGTATTGTTTACCTTTTCTACTTTGGATAAAAGAGAGTCAAGTGGCCACTGGAGTTAAACAATAATATATTTGAATAAATATAAATAAATAACTAATAAAGCAAAGAAGACAGGAAATGTTAAACATTAGGAGAAGTAAATAAACATAGGAGATTCACAAAATATTAGTGGTTAAGGCACCAAGCTTGAAACTAGGAAACTGTGAGTTCTAATTCCACCTCAGGCATGAAGGCCAACAGAGTGACTTTCTGCCAGTCACTCTCTCTCACCACAACTCACCTCAAAGGGTTGTTGTTGGTAAAATAGGAGGAGGAAGGAGTATTAGGTATATTTTCTGTCTTGAGTTATTTATAAAAATGATCAAGGCAGGATAATAAAAATTAGATAAATAAATGACCTAAAATGTGATGAAGATTGGTATTTACACTGTGAGGCACTTCTGCTGATGCATTTTTATTTATTTTTAAAATTTAAGAAACAGCTCAGCTGCTCAAATTATATTTTAATCAGTCACAATATTCTCCTATACTGATGATCACTTGCAGATCCTACAGAGAATGGTTGTACAGAGTAGCCTATTTTTCTATGTAGAAAATTTATGTATATTATTTGAAAGGGGGTAAATTACCATACCATTTTCTGAGCTTCATTTCTTTTCATGTACAAGAAATAATTAGACATATGGAAACAATTCTACCCAAATGGATAGAGACCAGAGATGAATTGAAAAAGCTGAGAGTAGAAGTAGGCTAACCTAATTTTCAGTTGCTGAAAATTGGTAGCATGACTTCCTATCATTCTCAAATGGGACAGCACATAAACCAATTTTAAATTAGGATTAACTAGTTAAAATAGTTTCTTTCCTCAAATCTCTGAATGAGACAACTTCACCCATTGCAGCCTTCATTCACTCTTCCAAATCAATTAAGGGCAGCCCCATACAGCAAATATTTGTCTCCTGCATCCTAGAACCTAATTTGTTCCCTTCTTGGCTATGGCTGCCTCTTTCAAACCTGAGATGCTCTTTAGAAGTAAGACAACATGATGGAAAAGAAAGATGAGGATAATGATGATAGCAGACAAGAGAATTCTATTACTATATTACAGGTATCTCTACAATGATTGGCTAGAACATGCAGTCTAATGGTTCCCAGACCGCTATGATGTCATTCTATAAATTAAGCAAGAATTCTTTACAGTTCCAATCCTGAAGACAGAAAGTGTCTGAAAGAAGAATCTGGACAAATTATTCTTGTTAGGTGGCCATCATACTCAGCAAAAACATTTTCACGGATTGTTCAAATGAATATTTGAATTTTTCTTCTTGGGCCTTTTTTAAATAGAAGGTGGAGAGAAATATGGTGATATATAGATGGAAGAAATACATATGGTCAGTTTTTATTCACTTGAAATACCCTTTGGGTCTAATTTTCAAAGATTTTAATTTAGATTTATCAAAAGAAAAATAATTCTAAGAAAAGTTGCTTGCTATATTATGAAACTCTAAAACTCTTAAAATTTCAACTTTATAGTATTTTTTAAGCACCCCCCCCACATACACACATATGGGGATGCAAAAGTCATGTAGGTGTTTGCAGCAAATCTTCTCCTAAGAGATGCAGCGTGAAACTAGACTTGCCACTGTGAAATATAGTAGGAAACTATGAGTCAGCTAAAAGTCAGTTGCTCAGATTGCTTATTTTTCTGCCAAAATGATCAGTTCTCTTGCTAAAGGAAAGTGGCAGTTGTTAACAGTAGGAAATGCTCCATAATTTCAATCCTAAATATTTTTTATTTCCAATGATGTCCAACCACTTCCTTTATGAATAACTTCCTGATCTGAGAACTAGCCAATCTGAGGAGAAGGTAGGGCTTATTTTAAGTGGCTTTGTTTTGGTGGAAAATTCATCTCTTCTGTTAGATATGTCTAAATGAACAGAAATACTTATCATCATGTGTTGGTTAAAGTTCTGAAAGCAGATGAAATAAAAACCAAGTGAAATACAAAATAATGTTTAAAAAATTAAACTAAGAAAACACTCAAATTAAAGCAGCTAGTCACACAGGTTTTAAAAACAGAGGGAATTTGAAAGTTACACCTGCTATTAAAATAATATCTTTAATAAAGAAGTAGGGGTTTATGGAAAGAACTTTTATCTTTTATTCAGGATGAGAACCATTTTTATATCAGTGAATTCCAACAGGTATCTTAAACATCAGAATAAAGAAATTAATTCTGTTCATATTCCAGTGATAAGCAGACAGCTCTTTCTTCAATTTTTATTACTGAATTCACCCATAGTACTGTATATTCTTAACAGCCTTTACTACCACTGTTTTGTTCTTCCTGCCTGCTAGCCTGCTAACCTTACAAAAGAAAAGGGAACTACTTAGTCAGAAAAATAAATACAGAGTAGTGTGTTTCTTATACATGCTTTCTCTATTTAGCCAAAACACTGAAGGGGAAAAAAATCTGGCTGGAATAATATAAATACTATTTTTTAAAATTAGAATGAATAGAAAACTGGAAAAAGTATCACAGAATACTGGTGCCATTATTTGCTTATTTAATAGTATTTCTAAATCTTCCTCTTTCAATGGTCAGTGGAAAGAAACAAGCCAAGAAATTAGAGGAAGACTGCTGGCATTCAAGCCATAATCAAGGAAAGTGACTGCTATATCTTGCTTCCCAGACAGGGCTGTGAGGAACTGTTGATATGTAGGAGGTACATAAACAACCAGCAAGATCACATTACCTTCCATGCCACAAGAAGAGAGAAAGTGATGCATACTGGTTAATGTGCTGGACTGGACAAGGACATCCCAGGTTCAAGTCTACTCACAGCCATAAAAACTTGTTTTGGGAAAAAATATATGTTGCTTTCAGCTTCTAAATGAATTGAGGATTGGGAGAGAAGAGTGACAGTGCTCACTAACCTCTTTTGAATCAATCTAACCATCTGTGTGCATTATATGGAATGTGTTATGTATGCAGGTTTGAATGTCATTGGTTTAGTTTGAACTGTTCTTGTAAAATGTCAAATATGATTGGTTTAAAAAGTGCGGGAAAAACCCTGCACTCTGATTGGCTGGCAACTGCGGCTGCTGGCTATAAGTAGCAGCCGCAGCCCAGCCAAATCGGGTCTGTTATGAGCTGTAGTCACTAATAAACTCTTCACTGAAGCACTTGCGTCTGACTCTTCATGCAAATCTAACAGAATGGACAGAAAAATGTTTCTCACTGTTTGAGACCATCTTCCTCGGGGATGGATGCATAATCATGCATGGTTTGAGAACTTACTTGAAAGGATAGCCCTCTCTTATGAATGGGAAAAAAAGCCATTGAATACAATTCAAGTGGAGTCACAGCAGGAGATAAGAAATTTTGCCAAAATGTCTAATGTTTTCTATTAAGGAAGAAAATCTGGCTTGGCCTAAGATTTGAGGGGAAGCTTTTCCTCTTAGTTGTTATTATTGTTGAAAGTTTATCAAAAGACAGCACTTCCCACAACTACCAGGTCCTCACCCAGTAATCACTGGAGAAATGGAACTCTTTTAATCAATTAAATATGACAGGCAAACAAACTATTGTATGTATAACAGGCTGAGCTTTAAGTCTTTAATTAATTAAAATGGAATGTTGATCAATCAGCATTCTGAAAGAACCACAATGCAGTTAGGAAACATGAAGGAAGCAAAGACAGTTTTTAATGTACGTCATTTAATATATTTTTAAGTAACTTATTGTTGTATTCTATTTTAGTTGTGAGCCGCCCCGAGTCCCTTGGGAGAGGGGGCCGCATATAAGTCGAATTAATAAATAAATAAATAAATAAATAATGCTCATTTCATCTAGTTCAACAATCCACAGTTCAGATAGATACCACTCAGTCTACATGCCTCATTCAATTGCATTTTTTTAAATGCAAAACTGACACTGCAGTTTAGAAAGTATCAATGTATACTTTGAGAGATAAAGAAGCCCTTTGATCTGACTTTTAATTCAACCAGATCCATTTCTACATTTGGAATGTATATGAACTAAAATGCAATTGTGTACACTTTTCCAAAGTTTGCATATTGAATTATATAAATTCATATAATTATCAATATTTAGAAAAAGGCACATTAGAGAGAACTGATATGTGCATAAACACTCAATACAATTATATGAACACTTTTTAAAATTGTAATTTATAGCAAAATGGAATAAAGCTAACTTTGAAACTCATGGAAAAATGAGAAACTTGTGAAATTGCTAATTTGTCTATCTGTCCTCTCATCCTGTGCATTTTGTTATTACTAATGTACATATTATCTTGTATTATCAATATAATGGAAGAATTTTGTATTATATTAAAGAGGATAAAAGAGGATTGCAAATAAAAACTAAATGTATAATAAATTTATTTTCATAATGAAAGCTGAAGTAATGAAATAATTGATATTGCTATGTTAACATGCTATATTTAAAATGCTATTTCTTATGTTACAAGCAGATCTGGAAAACTATTTTTTTAATTCACATTTATAACCCGCCCTTCTCCGGAGACTCAGGGTGGCTTACAATTTTTTTTGGAGCACAACTGAATGCGCTCAGCAATAGCCTTCATTCCATTGTACATGCCTGCTTATTACTAGGGCTTTTTGGGGCCCCTCAAGCAGCATTTTTACAAAGTCAGCTTATTGCCCCCAACAATATTATTCTGAGGATAGGTGAAAACAACTAGTATTTAAAATAATTTAAAACATGAAGGTTAATACAATTTTATTTTCTTTTGTTCTGCTTTGTTTAGGACAAAGAATTGTCTGAACCCCACATGATCACACATGACCCTTAAAAGTTCTGGATCTTTCTAAATATTGTTATTCAAATTGACATTTTGGATACATTTTTGGAGAATGATCATACTAACTACTTTCAATATCAATTCATTATGTGTACATTTACAAATACAAATTTAGCTTTACCCTGCACCCACAAAAGACAACGATGAATTAGTTTTGCACTAGTTTAGCAGGGAAAAGAGAGTAATAGCAAGCTTCAGAGGACAAGAGAGCGTAGCTACAGCTCCTAAAAATCATTCAATATATTTGTAATAAGGAGAACTTGTGTGGTTCTGTAATGTAAGAATAATAAAGGCAACATGTCTCCAGGTTAGCATTGCTCCTACTCTGCTACAGTTCTAAGGAAAGGTTCCAGGAGCTATAGCTGCCATTTTGAACAGTTATCTCAAATACTAATTGTGTGTGTGTGTGTGTATGTGTGTGTTTGTATGTCTGTCTGTGTGCGTGTCTCTCTCTCTCTCTGTGTAGAGGGGCATTTAACAAGCATACTATTTTTAAATGATGTGCATTTTCAAAACTAAAAATACAAACACAAAGTGCAGACAATCATAAGCAAACCATTGTCCAGAGGTTCTCAAAATTATTAAGAATGTACCTTTCTCTTTATTTTGTTTCCTTTGTAGCCATTTTTCCACTGTTTCAGCACCAACGCTCTCTAAAACAAATTCATCCAGTACCTGGGGGTGAAGAGAAAGATAGGCCTTCACTTTTTCATCTGTCAAACCTGCAAAAGAGAACATTATTGTTTATACTATTACTATTTCAAGGGAAAAAGTAATAAGAAAAAACATCAAAATTTTCATTCAGAAATTAGTTTTATTGTGCTAGGAACGCCTCAAGAAAGGCTTTACAACACTTAATTCAAAGAGGATAAATAGATGAAATAAGACACAAACTCAGCAAACAGAGTGCTACATGAAAGATTATTAAGGGATAATTATGGATGAGAAATGTCTATGGAGATTTTCAATTATCCAGGTCATGATTATCCCAAAAGTGCTTTTTCCAAAAGGCAGTTGGACATTCTGGTTCTTTTTTCTTTGACAACATTTTGCTTCTCATCCAAGAAACTTCTTTGTTAAGTTTGCATAGAGAGGCAGACACGGAGTGCTTCAGCTCTTAATTTTATTGTGACTTCAACTCAGAACGGACCTAATTTGGCTTAGCCGAGGCAGCTATATATAGCCGGCTGCCTCAGCTGACAGCCAATCAGAGTGCAGGGTTTTCCCGCACTTTTTAACCAATGATTTCAAACACTTTACAAGAACAACCAATCACTTCAAACTCTGCATACATAACATTCTTCACTTCAGTTATGCAGAAAGACAGGGTGAGGCAACCTAAGAAAGTCCATTTTGCTTTTGGAAAAATACCTTTGGAATATGAATGAGAAACCTAAAGTTAAAGCAAACTGAATCTAATCCTGTTTCATACAAAAATCAATATGATGGCGTATAGAGAGCCAAGGATTTGAAGGATTTGAAACTGGGTTTGTGTTAACTAGACAAGCAAAATATTTTCATATAGCAAAAAAGAAGAGGAAATCTCTAAGTTGAAACATCAACAAACTCAATATTAGAAAATACAGTATGTTAAATTAGAAACAGGCACAATGAAGCATTGCACTGTAAAGTCATCTGTTACTGATTTCTGACATATATGCATCCAAATAAATACATATATGAAAAGAAAAATAACAGAAAAATTAAAGAAAGCTAAGTATTAGAGTGCCATTTTTTCATCCCCATCCATTTTACAACGTATGCACATTGTTGTCTGTTCATACAGACTGAAGACCTGAAAATGCACACAAGTAGGTTAAAAGCACATCTGATTCTGAGAGGCAACTAAAGCTGAGAAAAAAGAGTCTGCAAACACAACAGAATAGTGTGCAGTGGCAACACATGGAGCCATAAAGTGAGGCTTTGATCCTCAGTAATATGTAGTCACAGGGACCATTCTATCCTTAAGAAAAACAGAGCAAAAATGTACAAGTAAAACCCAAGACAGTAAGATAAAGACACAGAGTCCTCGCCTTATGACCACAATTGAGCCCAAAACTTCTGTTGCTAAGTGAGGCTGTTGTTAAGTGAGTTTTGTCGCATTTTACAATCTTCTGGCCACAATTGTTAAGTGAATCACTTCAGTTATTAAGTTGGTCGTTAAATGAATCTGGCTTCCCCATTGATTTTGCTTGTCAGGCCACAAAAAGTGATCACATGACTGCAGGAAACATCATAAATATGAGCCAAATTTTGGTTGTGAGTGTGGGAAATGGTCACAAGTCACTTTTTCCAGTGCACTGTAATTTCAAATGGTCACTAAATGAATGGTTGTTAAGTCAAGGACTGTCTGCAGTAAACATTAATTAGAAGAGTAAGTTTTAAAAGAAAAATCTAGGCATGATTTGTACTATACCACAAAACTGCAATTATTTATTGAAAAGAAAGAATTGTAAAGCTAATTGCTTCAATGATTAAGGATAGTGTTAAGTTTGCATGAAGAGATAGATGCGGAGTGCTTCACGCTCTTTGTTTATTAGTGACTACAGCTCAGAACGAACCCACTTTGGCTGGGCTGCGGCTGCTACTTATAGCCAGCAGCTGCAGTTGCCAGACAATCAGAGTGCAGGGTTTTCACGCACTTTTTAAACCAATCATTTCTTACATTTTACAAGAACAGTTCAAACTAAACCAATGACATTCAAACCTGCATACATAACACCCCTCCCCACTAGGTTCAGTCCATACTCAAACCCCAACCTATCTAATGTATTCTTTTAAATAGGTGGGGCTCTTACGTGTACGTTGAGACCTTCGTGCTTCAGAAGTTTTAATGTTCTCACCCAGTGAGAGAGGAAATGTGTCTGTTGACATTTCCCTACTCGGGCTTCCAGTGAAAGAAGACCCTGTTTGATTGTTACAATCTGGTCTCTCCTCCCAACCCATCTCCAACCCAATGTCAGCACCCAAGTCAGGTAGTGATGTGCAATCTTCCACTTGTAAGGATGGATTTTGGCATTGTGACAGGTTTTGGGATGGTTCCTGTCATAATGGCTCATTACACATGGGGTTGATTCTTGTTTGCTGATTATCCTCATGTTCCTCCCCCTCCCCCCTAGAAAAAGCATTAGGTATAGGAACTAGAGAGGAACAATTGCGATGTTCCTGAGGTAACCTGGATCTAAGCTGATCAATGTGCCTGCTCCAGAGAACTCCATCCTCTGTTTGTACCCTGTAAGAGCGAGGGCCTGTGATTTGAGTTATTTCAGCAGGAATCCATGAAGGTTCACCCATAAGGTTCTTAGCATAAACAGAATCACCCACACTGAACGTGCAAACTTTGCTAGTGGAATCTAGTGGTGCATTGGGTGTGTAAGTGGGATGAAGGTGGTCAAGGGGAGACCTAAGTTTCCTACCCATCAACAACTCTGCTGGGGATAAGTTAGTTGATGGGTTAGGAGTGATATGCTGAACACTAAGAAGTTTTTCAACTTTCTCAGTGATGTCCCCAGGACCCAATTGCTGAAGCTTTTCCTTGGTAAAACGTACCATGCGTTCAGCCCGGCCATTAGCCGAAGGGTGTCCAGGGGCAGTCAGGGCATGTCTGATACCCTGTTGTGCTAGACAGGATTCAAAAAGGTTGGATGTAAATTGAGGGCCATTGTCAGAGACAAGAACATCAGGTAACCCGTGGGTTACAAAAAGCTTTTTAAGCTGCTTGATGACAGCATCAGTTGTGATGGATGCCATGGGGATTACCTCTAGCCATTTGGAATATACATCTACTATAATAAGAAAGGTGTGCCCTCTGGTAGGGCCAGCAAAATCAATGTGAATCCTAGACCATGGGCCCCTAGGACATTCCCATTCCTGTGTGGGGGTGAGAGGTGGGGCAGGCCTGACTACCTGACAGTTGGGACAAGATGCAACCCAGTTTTCAACCATTTTGTCAATACCTGGCCACCATACATAACTCCTGGCCAATCCCTTCATCCTTACAATACCTGGATGACCCTCATGTAACATTTCCAAAACCTCTCTTTGCAGTTTTGCAGGAATAACCACCCTGTTACCCCACAAAATACATCCTCTTAATACAGATAATTCAGTTTGCCTGGATTTAAAAGGTTGAGCAAGGTGAGGTAGATCTTGAAAGGCCAACCTTTCTTAATCCAGCCTATAACAGGAGCCAATAAAGTGTCTTTGGCAGTCTCTCTGGCAATTTCAGCAGCATGTACTGGAAGCTTGGCAACAGTTTCTAGAAAAAGTTGTCGCCTCAGGTTCACAGTCCTCAGTGTGAAAGGAAGTGGGCAGCGACTCAAAGCATCAGCATGGCCAATGTCTTTGCCAGGATTGTGGATGAGCTTGTATGAATAAGCAGCAAGAAATTCAGTCCACCTCAGCATTCTTGGTGACAGGATAGTGGGTGTAGGTTTGTCTCCTGCCACAATGCCTAACAAAGGTTTGTGATCTGTGACAATGGTAAATGTTCTCCCATATAGATATTCATGGAATTTCTTGACAGCTGCAACAAGTGCCAATGCTTCCTTGTCCAATTGGCTGTAATTCCTCTCTGCTTTGGTCAGAGTGCAAGAGTAAAATGCAATAGGGGCTTCCCTCCCACTGGGAAGCCTGTGGCTCAACCCACCCCCAATTCCAAAAGGGGATGTATCACAAGTAAGTACAACAGGCAAATTCTCAGAGAACTGTATCAGTACAGCATCAGACGTGATTAGTCTTTTAATATTGTTGAATGCTGATTGTTCCTTCCTGCCCCAGACCCAAACAGATTTTTTGTCCAATAATCTGTGTAATGGTTCTGCAATGGTTGCCTTCTGAGGTAGGAACATGTGTTAAAAGTTAATAAGTCCAAGGAAGGCTTGCAAATCTGTTTTGCATTTTGGTCTAGGGGCTTCTTTGATTGCTTGAAACTTGGCATCTGTAGGGTGGATGCCATGCTTGTCAATCATATAGCCCAAGAACTCAACCTTGTCAGTTCTAAGAGTGCATTTTTCTTCCTTGACTTTTAACCCCGCTTTCTTGAATCTGGTGAGGACTTCTCTGAGTCTCTCTTGTAATTGAGTGTCATTTTCAGCAGAGATTAACACATCATCAAAGTAAGGCACTACCCTGGCAGTCCTTGGAGCATCCTTTCCATAAGGCTTTGGAAGATGCCTGGTGCCACGCTTACTCCAAACTGTAACCTTTTACATTTGAAGGCACCTCTATGAGTCACAATGGTTTGGGCCTCTGCAGTGGCATCATCAACTGTTAGTTGTTGATATGCCTGGGCCAGATCCAATTTGGCAAAGACTGTGCCCCTGCCAAGTGAATGTAATAAATGATGCACCACTGGAACTGGATATGCGCTCTGCTGAAGCACGTGGTTCAATGTCCCCTTATAGTCTCCACAGATTCTTACTGACCCATCAGTCTTGACTGGTGTGACTATGGGTGTCTCCCATCTGGAGTGGTCAGTGGGCTCTAAAACTCCTTGAGCAATTAGTTTATCTAATTGTGCATCAATTTTTTCCTTTAAGGCAAATGGGACCCTTCTGGGCTTTAAACGAATTGGGGGCACCTTGGGATCTAGGTTGAAAGTGATAGGGGTCCCCATATACTTGCCCAATCCGTCGCTGAAGACCTCTGGAAACTCAGACTTCAAGGCCTCCTCCCATTCAGTGTTGCTCATGTGATTGATGCCAGTCACCTTGATGCCTAGTGGATTGAACCACTCAAGTCCCAGCAAGCTTGGGCGGTCCTTGTCCACGATGGTCAGGGGCAAACGTTTGGTGTGGCCTTTGAACTTCACGTTGAATTCTCTTGTTCCAACTACTGGAATCTTGTTCCCTTGGTAATCTTTAAGAGTCAGTGCTTGCTTCTGGAAATGTTTCTTCTGAATGTTGGGAAGTAGCCTGTGAATAGTGTCCCATGACACCATAGATAAATAGGAGCCTGAGTCCACTTCCATTTGGCAAGGCCTTCCTTCAATTAGTACCTTCACATGTACTTTTCTGCTTCTTAAGGGTGAAGAATGACCAATGGTGATGGTTTGATGAGTTTCATTCTTCCCATTTGCTTCTGTGTTGCGCCCCATTTTAGGCTTGAATTCTTTGTCAGAAAACTTCCTTCTGTGTGGTGGAGTTCTGGATGATTTGCAGACTCTTGCTAGATGACCTCTTTTTTCACAACGGAGGCAGATGGTATCAAGAAACTCACATTCAGTGCAGGGGTGGCTTCCCCCACAACCTCTGCAGTAAAAATCTTGCCTCTTTCTTCCCAGGTCTTTCTTTTTCCTCTCCATTCTGAGTCTATAAATTCCTTCCTCCACCTCACTACAGTCTGACTCAGAATCTATTTGCTCTCAATGAGTTGTTGTGGACTTTTCCACATCAGGATGGCTTGTGGCCTTGTTAATTTTCTTCATGGCTGCTGCTGAGGACTTGGTGGCTTCTGCTGAGGAGGCCTCTTCTATGGCTTCCTTCAACGTGATCTTAGGTTTTAATAATAATTTGCTCTGAAGCACCTTGTCTTTGAGGCCTAGAACAAATCGATCACGCATGGCCTCTTCCAAGTTGTTAAACTCGCATGCACCCCCAATGTCTCTTAAACTTGCCACGAAGTCATTAACGTTTTCGCTTTACCCTTGATCCCGACAGTAAAACTCGTGTCTCTTAATGAGGCACGATACTTTTGGGGCATAATGGGCTCTTAAAAGCTTTTCTAAGTTGGGCCAGTCCATTACCTTCATGTCTGCAGCTCCCGCCAATGCCTTCGCCATCTTGAAAACTGCCGGACCGCAGTGCGTGAGAAAGACCGCCCTCTTCCACTTCTCGGAAATGTCGGCGAGATCGTTTCCCTCCAAATACATTTGGAAACGATCCGCATACGAGTCCCAGTCTTCTGCCGTTGGATCGAATGGGGCTGGAGGGATGTTCAGCGCAGCCATCTCTCTCAGCTTGTTTTCCGCATCGTCTTCTCTTCAGGAATGATCCCACCTTCGTCGCCAGTGTTAAGTTTGCATGAAGAGTCAGACGCGGAGTGCTTCAGTGAAGAGTTTATTAGTGACTACAGCTCATAACAGACCCGATTTGGCTGGGCTGCGGCTGCTACTTATAGCCAGCCGTCGCAGTTGCCAGCCAATCAGAGTGCAGGGTTTTCCCGCACTTTTTAAACCAATCATTTCTGACATTTTACAAGAACAGTTCAAACTAAACCAATGACATTCAAACCTGCATACATAACAGATAGGGAAAGCAGTAATATAAGAATGATAACAAAGAAAAATGCCAGTTTTTACAAAAAGCCCCAAAATTTTAAGTTAAAAAAATGCCAAGTTCTGCTGAAGTATTTCCAGATTCAGTCAGAGAGGCAATTGCATGATTAGTGATAACATACAAAGTTTCTACTTTCACTGGAAAGTGATGATCAAGTGGCCAAATTGTAGCTTTTGTTAAAAATAATAATAGTTTATTAAATTTATATGCCACCTGACTTCCGAAGATGCAGATCTTAAATGGTTTAAATGTAGTTATGTAGTTCAAAAATGGAAAGAGTACAATATTGTACTCTGCAAGGATAAAGGTTTGCTAAATGTTTGTGTAGCATAGCTGCTTCTCTGGCATGCATGAATGAATGAATGAATGAATGAATGAATGAATGAATGAAAGAATGAACAAATGATCTGATACTTCTGTCAACAAGGAAAAAATCTATCTGCCACTGCCTTTTTCTGAGATAGTTTTTGACTTCCCCATGTACACTACAAATTTCCTGGTGGCTCCCTGTTATAAATATTAACTGGGTTTGATCCCACTGATCCTCACTGATATCAGCCTAGACAGCTATGTACTGGCCCCTTGCGTGACATCTTCCATAGGAAACAGAATCAAAAACAGCTCCTAACAGATTTGAAAACATTAGACAAGAGTTTCACGTGTAATTTCAAAAACTTCCCAAAGCTTAATCTACTTTATTTCCTCCATGCCAAGATTGATCCTTGCTCATTCATACATGAAATGAATCCCATCTTCAGTAAAACAAAAAACTGCCATTTATAACTTTAAAAATGCAGTTAACTATAAGGAAAAGTCACAAGGAAGAAGAAAATGGAACCATGGTAATACCCATATTTAGAGACAACCATACTATGAGCCATAGCCTGAATGCACAAGAAACAAAACCTCAGAAATTATATAGGAAGATTTTTACTGCAAAAATCAGAGAAGATAGCTAGGAAACAAACCAGTTTTGTTAAGTAACATGGTAGAACATTGAGCACATAATTTAGCACCTATTTAAAACATGCCGAGCATCAACATTTATGTTCTCCTCTTGGTAAAAAAAAAAGAGAAAATACATTGGCATTCTGCAGGATAAATGTGATTTGTTATAAAGAATAATTTTTCTCTCAGTAAAGGGCTGGCTCCCCTCTGAAAACTGCAATTCCTATGCCAAAATGCAAAGCCTGAGAAAATTCAGTAAAGTGCATTCTTTACAGACTGATTTTCAGTGATATGTTCCTTTAATTATCCCATGTCATAAACTAATGTATACGTTTTATCAGGGATTATGTCCACCAAAGACTATTTGCTAAAATATGCCTGCATTTTATAAAGTATAAAACTTAAACTCATCTCTTTAAAACAGTAAAGAAACCATAAACAAAGGCAGCCTTGTGAGAGTACTAATTTGATCAAATAGATACATCAAAACAACAATTATACCCTCAGAGACATGAGACTTAAGCGGAAAATGTTTAATATATGCAATAGAATTTTTTTGATGAGCATCTTTCTTACCCTTAGTTATATCCAACTGATGTCCATGTACTTCGTTATTCATAATAATACAGGATCACAACCACTAAGTTTAAATCAAGTAGTATTATCAAAACACTACAAAGCAGCTGCTTCCATTTCTCTTAAAACTTTATGAGCTTTGATATACAATTTTTTTTAAAAAAAATTATTTCACCACAAAAATATTCCTACCTTTGTTACTGGTATGATACAAATATTTTTCAAAGACGTATCGGAAACAAGTGCATCAAACTGCCTAGAGGGAGTAAGTTACATGTTTTTACAAACAAAAAACACTCTGAATGTAAAAGTGTTAATTAGTTCTGCTGGGGACAGCAATGACATCTTAACTGTAACAATGCCTTAACTACAGCTTCTCAATGAGAGTATATGGGAGATAAACATTTTTTTTTACATTAGCAGTGTGAATAGTGTTCATTACTATTATCACTATGCTTCCAAACTATTGGAAGAATTTCATATGTATGATATTTTGCAGGAACCATATACAGTAAATTATTATTAGTTTGCATACTCTCATAGGATATACTGTATAATCTTACTTAAAACTACCCTGCTAAAGAACAATGATCAGATTTGAATGAGGAATTCCCCAGTTCACAGACTTAGTTTATATTCCATACTGTGAGAGATTATACATATATGCAAGTGTGTATTTGTATCACAAGCTCACACATTTTCACCTCACATTACAGCAGCATCTGGATACTGGAAGTTAGTACAAGAATATTTATTTATTTATTTATTTATTATTTGGACTTGTATGCCGCCCCATCTCTGAAGACTCGGGGCAGCTCACAACTAAAACAACAACAATAAATAATTAAAAAAAGAATTAAACAAATCACAAGCCCAATAATAGCTAAGCTAAAATTTAAAATTTAAAATAAGTTAAGAACCATCCCGCCCCCTGGGAAAGAGTCACAGCCCAGATTGGTCAAACAACCAGGTCTTCAGATCGCAAGTTGTCCTCACTTAACAGCAACTCATTTTATAGCTGGACAAAATTACGATGGCCACAGAATGGATGTTTTGTGGCCCATAAGTGGCTCCCATGGTCAAATGACTACATGTCACTGGGCTAGCTTTATGGCATTTTGTGGTCACATGACTGCAATTTAAATGAATGGGTTTGTTTAACAACTACTGAAAAATAAAAGGCTGGAAAATTACTTCTGGTCATGGATGTCTACCAGGCACAAAATACCAGGTTCACACATGAAGGTTTAAATTAAATTCAAAACCACAACGATTTTATAATATTTGTTCAAGTAATTTTTGTTGCCATTGTTGTTACTCATTTAAGTATAGAGGAATGCACTGCAACAAAAATAATAAACTGTGTGAAATATTGCTAGAGGCTCCATTTTGTATAATGGTTGAGGGGCTGACCATGAGACTTAGGCATGAAAGCCAGCTAGGTTACTCTGGGTCAATCATTCTCTTTCCCAGATCAACATAGTTCATAGAGTAGTTGTTGTTATTGTTGTTGTTGTTAAAATTTGGAGGAAGGATTATTAAGTGTGTTCACTGCCTTGAAATGTATTGAAACAGGCAGACAGATAGGCAGACAGATTTTAACAAGAACTCCCTTCTCACCTTCTCAATTATCTTTCTCCATCTTGGATGGTCCACCAGAGATCTGTGAGTTTTAGAGTTTTGTGCAGTATGATGTTTCATTACCCAAACAAAATAGCATGACATCATGTTACTTAGTTTAGGTAATGAGACATCTGCAAACAAACCAACAAAGCTCAGAGAGCACCAAGGACCCTTCATTTCAACTGAGCTACAAATATTCTCCTTTATCTGTGCAATATCTTAGCTGTTCCTAGCACAACATTCTTCTAGACAGAGAGAACTGGCACTTTCTAGAATCTGTTGGAGCCACTTTCCCAGGTTAGGAGCATAGCCCCAAGTGCTCCTACCACCACTGGACCACTTTGGCCTTATTTTCCCTGAGCAGCTGCATAGCATAGTGATTAGAGTGCCACTCTTTGGCACAGGAGGGTTCAAACCCTGGATGGAAGCTAGGCAAAGGTTCCTGTAATACCTCACCTTCCTATCTCAGGTATGAGAGAGAAAGAGAGACAAACTAAGAGAGTCATGTCAGCTTCAGTATTGTCAGATTAACAAGGTCTGTGCCAGATTTGGAGGAATTAGGACAATTTGATGATAAGTGAGCTATTGGAACAATTAATACAGGATAGCAATAATAATAAGGATAAAAAACCTATGTGTCAATCATTAATAGCTAGAGTTATGCAAAGTGTTTAAAAGAATTTTTCCAAAATCTGTTTTGAATCCTCTGCCTTTTTTAGTCTGTAATGTTTTTGTTTTAACTTGGTTCTTAGCTCTATTTTAACTTTGAGATTTTTGTGCTTTTACACCATTTTTAATGTTTTTATTGTAAACTGCCCAGTCATGTGAGATGGGTGATGTATAAATGTTGTAAATACATACATACATACATACATACATACATACATACATACATACATACATTTTAAATCACATTCCAGTTCACTTTGAGAAATGTTGCTGTCTCTAACAATGTCAAAGTTGTTCTGAGGAGAGAACTGAATAAATTCCTTATCCATACACCATTCTGAGTATGGGAAGAAATTTGAAAGGAATAATATAAATTTATGGAGAAGAACAAAATAAACAGTAATAATACGCTCCACTTAAGGATTTGTTTCAAACCAAATTCAGCACTTCATCAAAATAATCTGCTTTATCTAATGATGTAGATCTGATTTGGTATTTGGAAATATGAGTCTCTCACTGATTCATTGGAAATCAGTATATGTCCTTATCCCCAAAATCACTTTATTATATCTGGACTAACATTGCAGGATGTTAATATATATAGTATATCCTACTGTTTGTTCTTATAGCAATTATGTGTAAAAAAAGTTATTTTTCTTTTTGCAACTAAAATAGCTTTGGGAAAGTGAAATCAATACCATCAATTTTGAAATTGATAGATTCAGGGCCTGCATACAAGAACAATATTTTTATCTTCAGAGTTTCAAGGAAATTATTAACATATTTTTGTTCTGACTACTATGTTTAATACAGAGCTGTCAGTAACTGGGAAAACTTCTTAATTTCAGAACGATAGTAAAACTGATGCCTGTATAATGGAGTCAATTTTGCAGAAGGGAAGTGATTCATTTCCTCTTCTCTTGGGGGTGTTAGATTATATTAAAATGACATATTTCATAAATCTAAGCAAAAAGTTAGCAGAATTTCAGAAGAATACTAGAGCGTCCTGTTGTTCTTATTTACTCATACAGTAGACAAAATTTATTTATGTTAAATGTTAAGGCAGTCGTCATACAGGAGCAGTGATGGCTTTTAATATGTAATAAATACAACAAAACATTAATTTTATGGATTGCATTAGCTACCAACTCAGCAAAGTGCTGCAATTGCAAATATTAAACATTTGAATTCTAAAATTTAATTAATATTTTTCTTATTTATTAGATGATATTTACTTATTCCCAGACTACAATTTCACTGTTTTCAAAGGAAAACAGAAAAATGCTATAAAGATGAAAATATACACTTTTAAGAAGCAAGTTTACAAGGAAGCTTAATACTTCTTTCCAAGAGAGTGTTTGATTTAGGAGACAGTGATTGAAATATTTTTTAAAATTGTTTTTAGACATTGGTGTGATTATATGTAGACTTTAAATTATAAACTACAGGTTTCATTGCCTTGTTTACATAGGTTTGGAGAAACAGACTTCATTTTTTCCCATCACAAATCATTGTTTAATTCTCACCAAAGAAACCCACTGGTATCTGATGCCATCACTTTGCAATGGGTTTGATCGAGACTAAGTATTCTCTCCTAGTCGGTCAAGTGTTTCTCTGAACAGCACAAGAACTGAGCTATGAAAACAGAAGTACAGATAGCAAACACCTATATGATATTTGTTGAACTTTGCTCTGGGCTTTTAGAAGCTCTTTCAAGGCTTCTAAAATGAGTTTACCCACATTTAATCCTAGCAACCATCTCTCTGTGAAGTAGACTAGACTAAAAGAAAGTACCTGGCCTGAAGACACACAGTGAGATTCATGGTCAAGTGGATATTTTAATCTGGGTTATCCAGCCTAACATTATACCATATTGCCTGAAGTCTGGCTAGACAATATCTTACTGAAAGAGCATTATTACATACTTGATAACAATATACTAGGTGGCCTAATATTTTCAGAATGTAGATATTACTGACAAGAATGTCAGACATGAAGATCAGGATCACACAAAAGTTCTAGTTCAGAAGAGTTATTGCTCAAGCCTATATACAAGAATTTAGTCAATGCTACACTGATACCTGATTGATTGATTGATTGATTGATTGATTCGAGTTGTATGCCACCCCCTCTCCAAAAGGACTCGGGGTGGCTCACAGGTAAAAACGATACAATAAATTAAGTTAACTAAAATAGAATTAAATTGCAGCAAGCCAAATTAAACTAAAAATCCCATAATACATATAAAACCCATTCCCCCAAGGAATAAAACCCATATAAAACCCATTCCCCCGATAAGGTCAAAATAATTCAAGAGGGGTTGGACTTGAACCGTTCGTGGCAACATAACGATTCTAGGCTGATGACTTGCTTAATTCCACCTCCCTACTCTGCCTGCTCTTCTCGTACACAGGATTGTTGTGGAATATTTTATAGATGATGTTGAATCTGTGGAGGATTAAATATTTTTATGAAAATTTAAAATTTAAAAATACATACTAATGGAAAATATAAAAGATAAGAGAAAAGTTGAAAAGTGTAAAGAAAAAAGGGGTAAGGAAAGAAAAATGTTATAAGAAAAAGGATACATAAAGAAATTACTTTCACCTCATCAAGACAAATGCAAATGTTTTAGTAACTTATCACCTTCTCTAATATTTCAAAGATCTCTTCCTGTACCTCATCTCTTATCTATAAATAAAGTATAAAGACTCATCATTCAAGCTTAATAAGCAAGCGTCCATTAAGAATTCCAGAAATAACAGCATATCTATTTAAACCCTAATCAAATTAATCAGTTTCATGTTCATTTTCTTGAGTTTTAAATCAATAATTTTTCATTTTCTCTAAAACTGCAACCATTTTTCCCCCTATATCTTATATAGTCTGACTCTGCAAACATGAAGTCAGGAAACCAAGGTTCAGAATAAACTAAGACTTGCAACAAATGTCAAAAACAATTTTTAAAAGTTTCTTTCAACATGTAAAAAAAATAAGAAAAACAGTCAAGGAAATGATCTGTCTACTAATGGGAAAAGATGGCAAGGAGGTGACAGGCAGCAGAGAAAATGCAGAACTACTTAATTCATTCTTTGCATCTGTCTTTACGCAAAAGGAAAAAATAGCCCAACTTATCAAAATCAGTACTGTAAAAGACAGATTAGGAATTCAAGTCAAAATATACAAGATGATTAAAGAGATATTCACTGCCCTGGCAATATGGCCACAGGAAAAGAAAGAGTTTTAGAAACAGAAAATACTATATTATGAAAAGGATAAACCAAGCTATATTATCATTATTTCCTCAGCAGACCCCTAGAAGTCTCTGGTGGCTTTTTCTCCTGCAATTACGCCTTACAATGTAGTAGCTAAATACCAGATCAGTCCAGTCCTCTCTGTCTTATGCGAGTTTATGATCACATGGTTACTCATGTTATGTAACTGAGATTGAAAAGAATTGCTCCATACTCATCTGTAATTACAGTTTTCTTTTGTATCATCTCAGCCCATACTTCAGCTTTAAAAGGAGTTGCTTTAATATTACAGGGATTCCTTTTACTTCAGAGTTCCCATCTATCATACTAGTAATTTTCAGTTGGTGATAAAAGTCAAGCTAACTGGCAAACCCTTTGTAGCTCAGAATTGGTATTTGGGTGGGAAACAAGAAAAAAACAGAATGAAAAGCTAGATGGGACACCTAAAAACATCACGGGAAATAGAATGGGAAATCCCTTTCATGTTGTTGCCAAGAAAATATGATGGGCATGGGTGTAGGATTCAAGTATGAGAACACAATTTTATTGTATGGTGAACAGTAAGGATTTTGGGAATTCTAGTAGTTTATTACTGTCCCACTATCCAGTGGTGATCTTGCCAAGCACAGAATAAGGCCTGAGTTATGATCCCAAGAAATCTGCTTGGAATCTTACTTTCATTCTAAGGCTGGTCAATCTAGTAGGGATGACGTTTTACTATAATCACTCTGTTAATGATGGCAAGGTGGATTTAATAGAATTCGATTTGATTTGATTTGATTGGACTTATATGCTGCCATTCTCCCTGAGGACTCAGGGCAACTCACAACATTAAAATATGAATACAAATAAATTAAATAAAATACTATTAAACATTAAGCCCAATAAATTTTAAAACCCACAAACTAATCTAAAAACAGTTTAAAAACCCATCCCCACTCCACTTCAGTCCAATCTGGATTGCTGAAAATAACAGGTCTTCAGGTCGCGGTGGAAGGTCTGGGACTAATTGGAGCCCCAAAGGGAGCTGGTTCCACAGCGTGGGTGCTACCACAGAGGAGGCCCTACCCCTGGGGGTCACCAGCCAACACTGTCTGGCTGATGGCACCCCAAGGAGGCCCTGTCTGTGGGAGCGTACAGGGCGAAGGGATGTCGATGCTGGCAGGAGACATTCCCGCAAGTACCCCGGACCCAAGCCATGCAGGACTTTATATGTTAACACGAGCACCTTGAATCTCTGTTGAATAACAGAGTTGGAAGGGACTCTGGGGGTCTTCTATTCCAACCCCTCCCCAACTCAAGCAGGAAACCCTATACCATGAGTGTCAAACTGTATTGCGTCATGTGACACCACATGATGTATTGTGATGTTTTTGCCTTTGTGGAGTCAAGGTGGGCATGGCCTGTGTGTGATGCATCCAGCCCATGGGCTGCCAGTTTGACACCCCTGCCCTATACCATTTCAGACAAGTGGTTATCTAACCTCTTCTTTAAAACCTCCAGTGTTGTAACAGCCACTACTTCTGGATTTGAGAAAAATGCCCATGGAAACTCTAGTATGGATTGAGAATAAAACCTATCCTCCCCCTCCGAGGAACACAATGCTTCTGCTGCCTGAAATTAGGAAAGCAAAGGTAAATGAGAACACCTGAGAGCAAGCAAAGTAAGAAGGTGGGTTGTTTGAATTCACAGGTGACAATTTCAATAATTGCAGTTAGAATGAACTAACCAGTTCTTCTACCCTCTAATGTTACTGCAAACTGTTAAGTTTGCATGAAGAGTCAAACGCGAAGAGCTTCAGTAAAGAGTTTATTCAGTGACTACAGCTCGAATGGACCCGACTTGGCTGGGCTACGGCTGCTTCTTATAGCCAGCAGCCGTAGTTGCCAGCCAATGGGAGTGCAGGGTTTCTTCCCGCACTATTTAAACCAATACCATTTAACATTTTACAAGAACAGTTCAAATAAACCAATAACATTCAAACCTACATACATAACACCCCTCCCATAGGTTCAGTCCATACTTTTAAATAGGTGGGGCTCTTATGTGTACGTTGAGACCTTCGTGGTTCAGAAGTTTTAACGTTCTCACCCAGTGAGAGAGGAAATGTGTCTGCTGACATTTCCCTGCTGGGACTTCCTGTGAAAGGAGACCCTGTTAGACTGTTAGAATCTGGTCTCTCCTCCCAACCCATCTCCATTCCAATGTCAGCACCCAAGTCAGGTAGTGATGTGCAATCTTCCACTTCTAAGGATGGATCTTGGCATTGTGACAGGTTTTGGGATGGTTCCTGTCATAATGGCTCGTTACACATGGGGTTGATTCTTGCTTGCTGATTTTCCTCCTGTTCCTCCCTCCCCTAGAAGTGACATCAGGTGAGGGAACTAGAGAGAGAGGGAACCTGGTTCTAAGTTGATCAATGTGCCTGCTCCAGAGGAGCCCATCCTCTGTTTGTACCCTGTAAGAAGTGATTTGAGTTATTGCAGCAGGAATCCACAAAGGCTCACCTATAAGGTTCTTAGCATACACAGAATCACCCACACTGAATGTATGAACTTTGGAAGTGGAATCCAGTGGTGCGTTGGGTGCGTAAGTGGGATGAAGGCGGTCAAGGGAAGACCTAAGTTTCCTACCCATCAACAACTCTGCTGGGGATAAGTTATTCGATGGGCTAGGAGTGATGTGCTGGACACTAAGAAGTTTTTCAAGCTTCTCAGTGATGTCCCCAGGACCCAGTTGCTGAAGCTTCTCTTTGGTAAAACGTACCATCGTTCAGCCCGCCATTAGCTGAAGGGTGCCCAGGGGCAGTAAGGGCATGTCTGATACCCTGTTGTGCTAGATAGGATTCAAAAATGTTAGATGTAAATTGAGGGCCATTGTCAGAGACTAGAACATCAGGTAACCCGTGGGTTACAAACAGTTTTCTGAGCTGCTTGATGACAGCATCAGTTGTGGTGTATGTCATGGGAAATACCTCGAGCCATTTGGAATATGCATCTACTATAATAAGAAAAGTGTGCCCTCTAGTAGGACCTGCGAAATCAATGTGGATCCTAGACCACGGGCCCCTAGGACATTCCCATTCCTGTGGGGGGCGTGAGGTGGGCAGGCCTGACTACCTGGCAATTGGGACAAGATGCAACCCAGTTTTCAACCATTTTGTCAATACCTGGCCACCATACATAATTCCTGGCCAATCCCTTCATCCTTACAATACCAGGATGACCCTCATGTAACATTTCCAAAACCTCTCTTTGCAGTTTTGCAGGAATAACCACCCTGTTACCCCACAAAATACATCCTCTTAATACAGATAATTCAGTTTGCCTGGACTTAAAAGGTTGGGCAAGGTGAGGTAGATCTTGAAGAGGCCAACCTTTCTTAATCCAGCCTATAACAGGAGCCAACACAGTGTCTTTGGCAGTCTCTCTGGCAATTTCAGCAGCATGAACTGGAAGCTTAGCAACAGTTTCTAGGAAAAAGGTGTGTGTTTCAGGCTCAAAGTCCTCCTTGTGGCAAGGCAGTGGGCAACGACTCAAAGCATCAGCATGTCCAATGTCCTTGCCAGGCCTGTGAATCAGTTTGTATGAATAAGCTGCAAGAAATTCAGTCCACCTCAGCATTCTTGGTGACAGGATAGTAGGTGTAGGTTTGTCTCCTGCCACAATGCCTAACAAAGGTTTGTGATCTGTAACAATGGTAAATGTCCTGCCATACAGATATTCATGAAATTTCTTGACAGCTGCAACAACTGCCAATGCCTCTTTGTCCAGTTGGCTATAATTCCTCTCTGCTTTGGTCAAAGTGCGAGAGTAAAATGCAATAGGGGCTTCCCTCCCACTGGGAAGCCTGTGGCTCAAAAACCCACTCCAAAAGGGGATGCATCACAAGTCAGTACAACAGGCAAATTCTCAGAGAACTGTATCAGTACAGCATCAGATGTGATTAGTCTCTTAATACTGTTAAATGCTGATTGTTCCTTCCTCCCCCAGATCCAAACAGACTTCTTATCAAGTAATCTGTGCAAAGGTTCAGCAATGGTTGCCTTTTGAGGTAGAAACATGTGATAAAAGTTAATAAGTCCAAGGAAAGCTTGCAAATCTGTTTTGCATTTAGGTTTGGGGGCTTCTTTGATTGCTTTAACTTTGGCATCAGTAGGGTGGATGCCATGCTTATCAATCATGTAGCCAAGGAACTCAACCCTATCTGTCTTAAGTGTGCATTTGTCTTCCTTGACTTTTAACCCCGCTTTCCTGAATCTGGTGAGGACTTCTCTGAGTCTTTCTTGAAGCTAAGTGTCATTTTCAGAAGAGATTAACACATCATCAAAGTAAGGCACTACCCCTGGCAGTCCTTGGAGCATTCTTTCCATAAGGCTTTGAAAGATGCCTGGTGCCACACTTACTCCAAATTGTAACCTTTTACATTTGAAGGCACCTCTATAAGTCACAATGGTTTGGGCCTCAGCAGTGGCATCATCAACTGTTAGTTGTTGATATGCCTGGGCCAAGTCCAATTTGGCAAAAGACTGTGCCCCTGCCAAGTGAATGTAACAGATGATGCACAACTGGTACTGGGTATGTGCTCTGCTGCAGCGCATGGTTCAGTGTCCCCTTATAGTCTCCACAAATTCTTACTGACCCATCAGCCTTGACTGGTGTGACTATGGGTGTTTCCCATCTGGAGTGATCAGTGGGCTCTAAAACCACTTGAGCAATTAATTTATCTAATTGTGCATCAATTTTTTCCTTTAAAGCAAATGGAACCCTCCTGGGCTTTAAACGAATTGGGGGCACCTTGGGATCTAGGTTGAAAGTGATAGGGGTCCCCATATACTTGCCCAGTCCTTGCTGAAGACCTCTGGAAACTCAGACTTCAAGGCCTCCTCCCATTCAGAGTTGCTCACGTGATTGATGCCAGTCACCTCGATGCCTAGTGGCTTGAACCACTCAAGTCCCAGCAAGCTTGGGCGATCCTTGTCCACGATGGTCAGTGGCAAACGTTTGGTGTGGCCTTTAAACTGCACGTTGAATTCTCTTGCTCCAACTACTGGAATCTTGTTCCCTTGGTAGTCTTTAAGAGTCAGTGCTTGCTTCTGGAAATGTTTCTTCTGAATGTTGGGAAGTAGCCTGTGAATAGTGTCCCATGACACCATAGATAAATAAGAGCCTGAGTCCACTTCCATTTGGCAAGGCCTTCCTTCAATGAACACCTTCACGTGTACTTTTCTGCTTTTCAAGGGTGAAGAATGGCCAATGGTGATTGTTTGATGAGTTTCATTCTTCCCATTTGCTTCTGAATTGCGCCCCATCTTTTCAATGAAGTTGTTGGGCTTAAAATCCTTTTCAGGAAATTTCTTCCTACTAGGTGGAGTTCTGGATGATTTGCAGACTCTGGCTAGGTGACCCCTCTTCTCACAACGTAGGCAGATGGTGTCTTAAGAACTTGCATTCAGTGCGGGGGTGGGTGGGCCC
The DNA here is from genome assembly GCA_009733165.1 of Naja naja. Classification (NCBI taxonomy): domain Eukaryota; kingdom Metazoa; phylum Chordata; class Lepidosauria; order Squamata; family Elapidae; genus Naja; species Naja naja. Next base: position 83,999,157 of record CM019148.1, on the reverse strand, counting down.
CCCCACAGCCTCTGCAATAATATTCTTGCCTCTTTTTCCAGGGGCCTTTCCTTTTCTTCTCCATTCTGAGTCTAAAAATTCCTTCCTCCACCTCACTGCAATCTGAATCAGAGTCTATTTGCTCGCAATGAGTTGTTGTGGATTTTTCCACATCAGAATGGCTTGAGGCCTGACTTGAGGCCTTGTTGATCTTTTTCATGGCTGCTGCTGAGGACTTGGTGGCTTCCGCTGAAACAGCTTCTTCAATGGCCTCCTTAAATGTGATCTTAGGTTTCATTAATAGTTTGCTTTGTAAGACCTTATCTTTGAGGCCTAGGACAATCCGATCACGCATGGCCTCTTCTAAGTTGGTAAAGTCACAAGCACCCCCAATGTCCCTTAAGCTTGCCACGAAGTCATTAACATTTTCGCTTTCCCCTTGATCCCGACGGTAAAACTCGTGTCTCTTAATGAGGCACGATACTTGTGGGGCGTAATGGGCTCTTAAAAGCTTTTCCAAATCAGGCCATTCCATTACCTTCAGTTCTGCAGCTCCCGCCAACGCCTTCACCATCTTGAAGACTGCTGGACCGCAGTGCGTGAGAAATACCGCCCTCTTCCATCTCTCAGGGATATCGGCGAGGTCGTTTCCTTCCAAGTACATCTGGAAGCGATCCGCATACGATTCCCAGTCTTCCGCCGCTGGATCGAATGGGGCTGGGGGGGTTTTCAGCACAGCCATCTCGCTCTTCTGTTCACCTTCTGCGTTGTCTCTTCTTCAGGGCAATCCCACCTTCGTCACCAGTGTTAAGTTTGCATGAAGAGTCAAACGCGAAGAGCTTCAGTAAAGAGTTTATTCAGTGACTACAGCTCGTATGGACCCAACTTGGCTGGGCTACGGCTGCTTCTTATAGCCAGCAGCCGTAGTTGCCAGCCAATGGGAGTGCAGGGTTTCTTCCCGCACTATTTAAACCAATACCATTTAACATATTTACAAGAATAGTTCAAATAAACCAATAACATTCAAACCTACATACATAACACAAACAATATGTGCACTATTTCATTATTAAGTAAATAAACTGCCAGTTGTTAACCACAGAGAGCTTTGGAGAAATGATCTGGACAACTCTAATCAGTGTTTGTGGAGAGAGGAGGCGGAGATCCAGCCCCAATCCTCTACTTTCTGCAGGGCTCAATTTTTTCCTGTTTTTCCATATCTGGAGATTTGACATACTTTAATCTGTTTGCGATGAGAAAGAGGAGGTGGCAACTTGAACCAGTTGGGCTTTTGCACAAATACATTTGGTGCACCAATTGTATCCTTTCCTAGATCAGAGGGCACTGCTCGTAGTTATTCAAGGTCTCAAGACTCCCAATTGGATTACTGCAATATGGTCTACATGGGGCTTCCTGTTGTGGTTACCCGGCAGCAGGTGCAGATGGCTGAGGAGAGCGATGACTCAGATGAGGGGCCAGGACCATTAGGGAGTAGACTGCTGCCTTCAGAGATTGTGGGGGCTGGCAGCAGTGATGAGGAGGTTCCCGAGGAGCCTGTGCCAAGTGCGCATGCATGCAGGATTGCTCGCAGGAAAGAGCAGCTACAACAGCATGGGCGACTCAGGAGTAAGGCTGCAAGGTAATGGCCCCTCCTTCAAGAAGATAAAAGGCAGCTGTGCAGTGAACGTTCTTTGTAGGAAGCAAAGAAGTTTTGAAACTCAGCCTTGTGGACATTACAGTTAGTATTTGAAGACTCTTCTGTTGTAAACTATTTCTTATCTGTTGTTTTTTGGCAGCCTTGAAAAAACTTGGCAAGGCTCTTTCTTGTTGGAGCTAATTAGTTGACAGCAGCCTTTTATCTGTGAAGAAATAGAATTAATAGATGAAACATTAAAAGGTTCTGCTGCTGCCTTTGTCTTCTGTTTGCTCTCTTGGAAACAGGTTTGGGTCAGAACACTTCCCTTGAACAGCATCCAGAAGCTGCAGCTGGTCCAGATTGCAGCAGCATGGGCAATAGCAGGTGTACGTCAGCATGTTTGCTTAACACCACTGCCATATGAATTACATTGGCTTTCAGTAAGCTTCCAGGTACAATTCAAGTGGCAACTCTAAAAAGACCATAGAAATATTATTGTGCCTCAGAGTCAGCTACATCCAGGCAGTGCTGGACATGTTAACTCCCAATAAATCCTTTTGAAGTTTTGGAAGTTTGGCTTGAGACTCATGATTTAATTGGGGTAACTGCTGGAATCCTGACAGCAAGGTGCTGGTTATCACCTTTAAAACCTTTCCATGGCATTGGGCCAGGATATCTGCAGGACTGCCTATCACCAATGGTTTCTGTCCAACTTACTAGATCTGGCAAGGTGGACATACTCCAGGTCCTCTTAGTGAATCAGGGTTGCCTGATAGGGCCTCGGAAGCATGCCTTTTCTGTCAGGATGCCTTCTTTATAGGAACAGCCTCCCCGCAAACCCCAAACCTGTTGGCCTTTAGGAAAGTGGTTTTTCCCCCAGGCATTAAGTTCTGGATGTTGACAGAGCTGTCATGAGATGATTGTGGATAGCTGAGCTTGTATCAGGGCCCCAGTGTTCAAAATTTGTTCATATTGTTTTAAATGTCTGCTTTATTGAGATGTGTTTTTATTCTGTTTGTTGCCCAACATTCCTTTTGATACATGGGTGGCTACATAAATTTGTTTAATAAAATAAATTAATAATAGGTATAATTCTTGCTTTACATTAAATATTTGTATTTAATTTTACTCACTTGACTTTACGATTTTAAAATTAAAAAAGTAACCTATCCATCCTCCTATTATGGATAAAAGACTTGCAAAATTATGTATTTTTGAAGCACTTCCCAATGTATTCCAAAAGAATGCATGTGATTGTGTGTATAAAATAAAAGAACATGATCTAATCTATGAATTAAAGACTACATAGGGTGGTGATCCTAGGCCTAATTGGCCAAAATTCCAAAGCATTTAACATGTGATTAATCCTAAAGAATGAGACCTTAAGATGTTGTTCTTTAAGATTTCTTGGCCCAACTTGAAGCCAAGGGATGGGGAGGGACCTTCCTTTTTCTAGAAGACAGAGTGAAAATTGAGAAAAGAGTGGTTCACTCTACTAGTTGCAAAAATCTAAATCCCTTCTTTTGACTGGAAGAGGGAGTTAATTCTATCCGTTCCATCTTTAATCACTGAGAATATTAGGGTTCCCTCCTCTTATATATTGGATAGAGAAGAGAGGATATGTGATATAAGTATTTTTTGAACCAGGAAACATTAATTTATCCAAGTTTGTTCTAAATTTCAGCAGCACAACAAATTACCTAGAAGGGCCTTGGTGGCTCAGGCTGTTAATTGCCTAGCACTTAAGTTCCAGCTGCCTGCAATTAGTGCAGGCTCGAATCCCACCAGGCTCAAGGTTGACTCAGCCTTCCATCCTCTTGGGGTAGGTAACTTGAGGACCCAAGATTGTTGGGGGCAATTAGCTGACTTTGTGAAAATGCCGCTTAGTAATAAGCAGGCATATACAATGGAATGAAGGCTATTGCTGAGCACACTAGGTTGTATCCCAAAAATTGTAAGCCGCCCTGAGTCTTCGGAGAAGGGCGGCATATAAATGTAATTTTTTTAAAAAATTATGTTGGATGTTCTTCACGTATAATAAATGCCAAATTTTGCAGTATTTCATTGTAAAAACTCCATTAAACTTCTGCACTCTATTCCAGTACAGATGAAGAAACTAGATAAAAGAAACAATGCTTTTAACTTAGATTTTCTGTTTTGTTAATTCCTCTGATTAATATAAATTTTGGAGCAATTCTCTGAAGTTGAATCTAATGTTTAATAATCCCATTGCATTGTTCTTTTGTTCCAGAATAAATGAGTATCACATAGTACTTTCTTTAAATTTACATTACAACAATAACAGTATTCCTAAAGATAAATCTTTGTCCAGTTTTGGAACTATTAATGTACCTACAGTCCTTTTGGGTTTTCTTTTTTTTTAACTTATCTATGCCATTGAAAGCTATCAGAGCTTTATATCGATCCTACTGACCCAACTGTATATCAGGACTGCAATGATACAAATAACACTTAGGTTTGATTCTTATTTTACATAACAAAGTTTTATCTATCTCACTGGCCATTACAAAAGTTATAGAAACAATTGTCTAACTGTCCTAATATCTTTGCAGAGACTTGGTTCCTGTTTCAGTTACATTGGTTATTTTTCCTGCATTAAAAGCCTCAAGGCATATAATAATGTTGGGAACAAGACTCAACTTTGATCCTAGCTCGTCTTAAGAAACTGACATTATAGAATAATCCTAGCCTGAAAATTGCTGGAAAATCCTTTTACTGGTATTCAAGGGGCAGGGGGAAAAAGCCATTGTTTTGGATAAGCTTATTACTAACTTCTTTTAATGTTTTGCAAAAAGAACTTGGATCACCTAAAACTGCTGAATGGCAATATATCCATTTCTTTTCCTGATGTCACAAGTTGGAACTCATTCAGTAAGACCATTTGAAGCTCCTAAACGATTAAAACTTACCATAAAAAATGTATGTCCCCAAATCTATAGTTACTTTTTATCCACAGTGGAAAAGTTGTACATGATAAGCATTGGAAGTTTAAAAAGCAATGTGGAACAATGCTTGCTTTGACAAAATAATGAGTTAGAATTTTATCTTGTTAAATTAACATCCAGTTATCTTAAGATCTAATTAATTCAACAAAATGTTATTTTCTATGTTTATTGGAAACAATAAGCAACCATAGTAAGACTTGGGAGTTCACAATTTCACCATGTTACATATTTGCACCGTTTTGGTTTAATACTCACAAATGGATAACAGGATATTGAAAGACAAGTAACAATTATACATGTGAATGTCATGCCAAATTATAATCAGAAAATTTGGAATCTGTGAAACTCTGAAAAAATTGGGCTGAAGCTAAGAAGATTGCTTTATTCTGATGAAAAAAAACTGTAGTACACTTGATTTAAAATGCAGAATGAAACCTATATATTCACTTTCTGCACATGAACTAGCTTCTTTTAATGTTATAGAAAGTCCAATCAACATTACAACATGTGGTCAAGGGTAAACTTGTTTTTGAACTTCCATTGTATACATATTAGTACTTCCTTCTTTTACATTTCACTGTTTTTTTCCTTTATCTTCAATTTATTTCTGTTTTTGTTTATTTGTATTTACAATACATTGTATTTCTGACCTGTTTAAAACTGTCTGTGGACCAAAAGCAATAGAATATAGAAAACATTACCTAATAACAGGTATCATTTAATATATCTGAAAAGCTGAGACTGAAACTTTAAGAATCATTTGGTCAGAGTTAAAGAACTGAAAAATATGAATGAACAATATTGACATATCTAATCATATGCAGATTTGCTATAGCTAAAACTCAATAGTTGGGTCACACTAACTGTAGAATTATGCACAGATGGTTCAGAGGCTTGGGAAAAGAAGAAACAGAACATAATGAACATCTGATAATTTGTTGCAATGTACAGTAACAGCAAGCGTCATGATTGTCAAAATGACTAAAATGTAAAATACATACTAAAGGGTAGAAATATTGCCATTTTCTTCATCTTGATAGAATTTTCATTGAGACTTCTACTTTTATATTATGTTAAAAAATAGCATTTACACATGTGAACACATGCAAACATCAGTTAAAATGGAAGTAGTTACAGAATTAATAAAAGTGAAAAGAAAATAGCAGCAAAAACAGTTTGAATATTTAATCCTATTACAGGAGAAACTTTGGAATAATAGATGCAGTATAAGAAATTATTCTACATTTTTGGCAGTGATTTATTCTTCATCGTGCAGCACTTTGAATTCTGGAAATCTGCTCTAGAAAGAAAGAAAATGAGATCTTCCTGAACTGAATTGCTGGAAGGAGAGAGAATAGGCTACATTGCATCTTCCTCTATTCTTACTTGCTCACACTAATGGAAGGACGCCTCAATGAGATTACTGCCTCTTCTATAAACAGAATGAGCCCTTTCATTACTAGATAGCACATTCATGCTTTAAACCTAGTATTTTGAGACACAAACCTTGAAATACATATATACTTTTCTTTAACTATTGAGACTCATTCTGTTTTACAAACACTGCATACTGCATTCTGTATCTAATTCCAGGCGCCTAAAGAAATAAATGTAACAATCCATGAATTAAATACTTTTCTAGTGGACATTTACTGTTGCCAAGTAATTTAGAAATAATGTTAAATAGTTTGAGCAGACAGAAACCTGGCTCCGATTCAAGAAAAGCAATAAGATGTTTTAAAAAATACCACAACGGAGCTGCCTTTTTCAGACAAAAGACCTTTCTTCCTCTCTGGCACATGGGTTTAGGAATAAAGCCAAGGTGCTACTTATCAGCTGTTTGACATCAGGAGAAAACTGTGTGCGTCACAAAACCCAGTGGGGATTCCTGGCTTATAGCAAAAGACCATGTGGTTCTTATCAGTTTACAGAGTCTGGTACTTCAACTATTACAGTATGAAAAGGGGGAAAGGAAGGGGGAAAGAATGAGGGACATTAAATGAAAATGAACATTTAAAGGAAGCATGTTTTACAGTACAGACCAGTGTTTCTCAACCTCAGCAACTTAAAGACAGGTGGACTTCAACTTCCAGATTTCCCCAGTCAATTCTAGATGTAGAAAGTTAGCGCCTACCCTTCTCTTAGAAGAATGAAATCTTTTGAGAAATATTAAAAAGGCAGAATATTATATTCCCTGGATGAGAAATGGAGAAACATGTTCTTGAAAAGCAGCCCCCACCTTTCTTAATAGCCCTCAGCAGACATCAGTGCTTAAGAGATAAAGAGATAGCTAGCTCTATTCATAAGCAAATACCCTCACCCAAGATCCAACAAAGGTAGCATTAGCTCTCAGCCACAGTAGGAATTGTCCTACATCTGTTCATTGCATCTTCCCAGTTGCACCAACCCCAGCAGTTCAAACTTCAACCAAACTTAGCTCAGACAAACTCCTAGGATTTGTACATGGCCCCATGGGAGTCTGACAGCAGCCAATAGAATACATGTTCTTGCACAGGAACAGGAAGTGCAAGTGCAAAGCCCAAGAGAAGGTATAAATACCCCCCACTCTCAACTCTATGTGGTCAGCTGCCCAGAACCCATGTGGTTCTGCTTCATTATTAAACCAATCAGTCTCCATGTTTCCAATGTCTTTCTACCAGCTTGGAACTGAACCAGATGGATATTTCTTCCGACATGGGGATTGAAGTCCACCTATATTAACATTGCTGAGATAGAGAAACACTGATTATATAGACAGTGGCCCTATTTTCTATTTAAATTTTCTTCATTCCACTTCCTCCTCACTGGAGCAATTTCACAAACATAAATAATTTTCAAAGGCGATAACTATGACAGGAACCATTTGTCTTAAATTGGGAATATGCAATCCTAATGGGTTAAGAAGCAGAGTATGTTATTTAATTTGCCCTGCACATATAGAAACTGTCAGCTGCCTAGATTCGCATGGACTAACATTTGCAGATAGTATCATATTTCACCTCATCTTGCAGCAGCAGCACATAGCTTACTTAGCTTATCATTACTTCTGATAGTATAACCAGATATAATTATAACTTTCAAAGTAACAAAAAATAACAGCTATTTTCTCTTTAAGAAGGGTTGAATCAATATGTAGAAGACAAACAGACAGCAATATTGCCTTTCAAAAAATAGAAGAAAAATTTCAATAATCTTGCTTCCTGAAATGTTTGGTATTCTGCAAACTGGTATCAATGTAAAAAGAAACCCCAATAATACTTCTTTATCTGCATTTACTTAAATTTCAGTAAACCTATAGAAATTTTACATTCTTAAAATTTGCTTTAAATTTTGCTCTAAGTAGAATGTACAGGGGTCCAGTCAATTTAACTAGAGTTCTTTAAAACCATTTTAATTCCTAGAGACTGTTACTTCAGATAACTCTCTACAACTTTAGAAAGCATTTAACAGGGTTTTTTTTGCTTCCCGTATTTTTGGTATTTGAAAAACAATTTCACTTCTACACTAAAGCTAAGCAATTGTTAATTCCGTTACAACTGCCAATCTTTTAATCTATTTGCCTCAACAACCAAGTACAAAATTAACAAAACAACCAAAGCCCATTCCAGAATAAACTGCCCAAACTTTTGAAGATGAGAACATCTGGGAAGATAGAAGTGTCATAGGAAGGATCATTAAATGGTTTTTATATCGTTTATTTATCAAATAAATAATCCAGTGAAAACAACAACTCATTTTACATTGTCACACTAATGAAATTACAAGAGAGGTAACTTGATTAAAATATTTAAGACATAATCCTTTTTTCTCTATTCAATAAGATAATCTACTCCACAATTCTCTTGTGCCATACTCCTAACCAAAAAGGTCCATTCATCATAGATTAAAATCTCTGTTTTGAGATTAACATCCAAACATGTATTAATAATCTCTCCAGTATATTGTACATGCAAAACCATGTGCACAAAAACACGTCTGTGTCCTCACTCTTTAAATTTGCCTATCAACCATTTAATTCTTCTTGTCATTTTCTGATACCATTACTATCTCAGCCCACATTTCCCAATTTTCCTTTTCCTTTTTGAGATTGGCATTTTCCCCTTACACTACATTACACTGTAAAATGTTTTAATTCTAAGTTTTACTGTACATTGTCCAGAGTCACTTTGGGTTAGATGGGCAGAGCTATAAATTTGATGAAATGAATATTGCAGCTAGTGCAGTTATCTCTGATTCATCTCCCCAAATGTATTGCTGTCATCCCCAACTTTCCCTGCAATCAACAGCAATTTACTTTGCTTCTTCCTTTCACCTTTAAAATGGCCAGAAGTATTTCACGCAAAGTGTTTACTTATCCAGCCACTATGCTAATTTATAAGAATGTTTTAGTGTCCATTTTGAAGAATAAAGCAGACAAGCAACTAAGATTCAATATTTTTCAGTGAAGCTTTCTTAGTGTGATGGAGTACAGAAATGGTGTTAAGAAGAGATTCAATAGTCATTATTTAAATACTAGCTTAGCCTTGGAACAGAGGAGGGAGTGACAAAAAAATTCAAGATGGTCCTGCTTTGATTCTCCTTGGTATAAGTAGAAGGAAGGAGAATCTCTGTCAGGCTTTCAAAATGCTATTATTACACCCTTTGCTAATAAAATATTATAACATCTGCGAGGGAGAGACATCAGACCCAGATACCAAATCTTCATCTGACGTGTGGCTAATAGAAAAGAAAGTGAATACACTAAAGTCAGTCATTGGGCAGGACAAAAATGAAATTCAGTTTAAAGGAAATATGTCAATGAATCCAAGGAACCTTAAAGAATCATACTGTAAGAGACAGGGAATTCCAGTTCCAATTCACTCAGGTTCCTCTTTGAGGGTCAGAGAATTACAGATAATCATACTCCAAAAAAGATTGGAATGGAAGATGTGATTGAATTTTATCAGGAAGGGACAGAATGCCATTCAACAATGTAGAGTGTCTGTATCTTTATAATGAGTGCTTTGTAATGATTGTTTTTATACTGTGGTTTTGTTTGATTGTTCTACGTTGCCCGGAGTCACTTCTGGTGAAATGGACAGTTATGTAAATTTGATAAATAAACAAATTTGATCAATAAATACATAAACTAGAGTTCTAATAGCTTTGTGGCATTTGTTCCTGGCTTGGCCTGCCTCAAAGGGATGAAACCCAGCCCCCTAGGACAACTAAAGTACAAAACCATATCTTCAAGCAGAGCTCCTGATGGATGTAGAGTGAATTCACAAGCATGGTAATATCCACAGTCACAATATTACCTACTATTCATCTACATTTTTTTTGTTCTGAGGGAAGTTCATCATAACCAGATGTTTTCCTTAATAATCTGATTGCAATACAGTTTGCGAGAAGATAAGATCTAGTAGATGTCCTATTGACAGACAGATAGAGAATCCTATTTCTTTTATCTTAATAATTCAGACAAATGAGAGAGGGAAGTATATCTAAGGTTAAATCATCTATATATATGCAGAGTGGTTGTGACCATAAGCAAAACAGGCAGTCCCCGGATTATGAACAAGATCTGTTCTTAAGTCTCTCTTTAAGTGGAATTTGTAGATAAGTTGTAACAGGTATGCCAATGGTCCTTATTAAGCATCAGTTAGGCAAATATTTACCTTGAAGTAAGCATCAAAGGAGGTTTGTATGAAGTTTTTTCTTTTTTTTTCATCATAAAAGGCCTTGGAGTAGTTGAGCCCCTGTTTACAGTAAACTTTGGGGAACCTGTCTGTATTAGAAACTTGCTGCTCTAAATTTGCTCTCCCTGTTTCAATAAGACAAAAAGCTTCAAAAACTTTTGTCAAAAACTTTTTTAGTTCAGGAGTTTTAGGACCCAGTCTTCTTCCCCAAATATATATATTTTAAAGCATTGGTTTAAGCTTCAGAGGCATAGTTATGGCAAGGTGATTTAACTTAAAATGGCAAATGTTCTTCTCCTTCCTTGAGCCAATGAAGCACTGAAGCTGTGCAATGTTTTCATGAGCATCATAATGTTATATGTGTATTTATAATTATAAACCATGGTATTTAATTCATTTTTAATATAATTGTCTTTATGTCAGTCTGTTCATAAGTACAAGTGATCCATTAAGTGGACTTTCTTAACCCAGAGACTGCCTGTATTAGAAACCCAGTTTAATCACTAGCATTTCAGTTGAACTAACCTCAGGAAGTTTTTAAAAGTTATTGCTGATTTGTAAGTTAAAGAACAGAATTATCTGGATTATAATACCATATGATTTATGGCCTTTCTGAGAACACAAGTTAGATATCATTATTGCATGCATTAAACTTTATTGTATCAACAAACCCATTCTATGGATTCCCAAGTATTCCCAATCCAATTATTTAACACTGCTTTAGATGGACCAGTACAGATAAAAAATAAGAGACATGTTTATTGCAATGCACAGTATAGTAGAACAAATGTTTATGTTTAGTAGAAGAGAAGGTAAATCACCCACAATAAGTGCAGAACAGCTACTTTTCAGGAATGTTATTCTAAATGCAAATTTAGAAAGGAGGTTTATACACAACTAAAACTACTTTACACAGCATGGAATTATAAGATATGATGAAAATGTAGTCTTCTCTCAAAATGAATTTCCTTTTAAATTTAGTACAGCCCAGCAGGAGTACCAAGGTTCATTTAAATATGTAAGCTGAATCATATAAAAATAATTATTTTGTAGAAATTTAATGAAGGAGCTACTTAAAATGCAGATGAAGGCCACATACACTGTACATTTTATTAACATGACAAATACAACATAGATTTATGGAATAAATGCCTAATTTTTGGCAAGTGTGCATAATCTAAAAAGTACTTTCTGAAACTTATTACAAAAACATTTTGCATAATTGTGGAACCCCATGGTGAGATATTTTTAACAGCACAGATTATGCTTAGCTAAATAAAGCTATTTTACATTACAAAGATTTGGCACTATCAATTTACTCGCCAAATATCTCGTAAAATAATATAAATCTCTGCAAGATTTCTCTAAAAATGTAAAGTGTAATCATTAGGTTGATACTAAGTCATATAAAGTGTTTAAAGACATGTTCTCCCTCCCTTATATCGTTCTGTTTGCTTTATTATTATCAGCAGATTTTTTTTTAAAGTGTATGGCATGTATTTGCCAGGGATCACCAAGGTAGCTGGCTTCCTCTGTGAAAGGAATTTTTTCAGGTGGAATTTTATCTTTACACGCAGGATGCCTGAATGCCAGTAGCTTTCTTGTCTCTACACGGTTTATTCACTCACGGGAATCGAGTCGCTGACCTCAGTGGTATGCAGGTCCAGCATCTTACCACATGAGCCACCGCGGCCCCCTATCAGCAGATAATATCCCATTCATTTAGCTTTGATAGGTACTAACTTTATCCATGGAATAGGATCAATGCCAACATTGTGCTGGGTTTTTTTCTTCACCCCTCTCTATTATTGTTCAATAGAAAAAATGAGTATTATCTTCATAACAACAATAAAAATACTTTTTTTCAGATATGTCCCAAATAAAACATAATGGGAATCTATATAATCCTTGCTTAATGAACGTGGCAAAATACCAATGCGTAATAAAGACAAAGCAGAACTACTCAACTATTTTGGCTCAGTCCCCTCCAAAAAGAGGGAATGTATTCCATGAGTCAATTATGAAAGTCATGATGAAAGAAAGAAAACAGAGATTAGTGGAAACATAGATAGGGAATACCAGTGTCAATATGTTTCTCTTTGAGAGTGTTTAAATTTCTAGCACTAGAATGCTGAATGAAGTAGCTGACTCTGTCTTTGAAAAATCCAAGACCACAAGTGAACTCTAAACTATTACAGGAGATCAAATCGTGTTCAGGAAACTAGACATACCTTGAACCACAGGCTGATATAAATATCTGGAAAGATTCTACAGCACATTATAAACCAGTTTGACGTGGTAGCTAAGATGATGGCCTAGAAACCAGCAGACTGTGAGTCCTAAGCCTTCCTTAGGCATGAAATTAATGTGGGTGATTTTGGGACAGTCATTCTCTCTCAACCCAAGCTACCTCACAGAGTTGTTTTTGTGAGGAAAATAGGAGACAGCTAGTAATAATAATAATAAACTTGCTAATGTGCTGAAAGAGGTTGGGTGGGAGGGTATGTTCAGCTGTGAGGTCTGATGTCAAAGCCACTGTCCTAAACGAAACCCAGAGAATCCAGCAGTACATTAGTAAGATGGCACTCAAACATGAGCTGCTGAGAGAGGATGCCTGGGGCAGTCCAAATATGAAAGGAAGATCACATGAATGACAAGATCCTGCATGGGATGTACCATCAACAAATAGCTGAAGTGACAGACATTGGGAAATCCTGGAAAGGGCTGGCCTAAAAGACAGCATTGAGACACTGACAATAGCAGCACAAGAACAAGCCCTAAACAACAGATCCATAGAAACATGAGTCTCCCACATTAGACAGGACCCAAATTGCAGATTATGCAGAGGCCTCAGAGACAATCCAACACATCGTGGCAGGGTTTAAAATTCAGGTAGGAATAACATACACTGAGCGGTACAACTAAAAAACTGGCATTGTGTACATGGAAATTTGCATAGTATATGGGCTAGCTAGACCCTCTCAGGTCCAGATGGGAGATCTTACAGAAGGTTATGGAGAATAAGAGGGCCGAGATCCTGTGGGACTTACAAATCCAGATGGACAGGCAGGTACTACCGTGTTTCCCCGAAAATAAGACACTGTCTTAAATTTTTTTGGCTCCCAAAAACACACTAGGTCTTATTTTCAGGGTAGGTCTTATATATTTATGGTGCCAAATAGTGGGTGTGAGTGTGTAGGGGGGGGTGTTTCGCGGGTGCACGGTTGCTCCCTGAAAAGTCTTCCTGGAACTGGAGATTTACACTAGGTCTTATTTTTGGGGTAGGTCTTATATTAGGGCAGGTTTAGAAAATAGTGCTAGGTCTTACTTTCGGGGTAGGTCTTATTTTTGGGGAAACACGGTACAACCTGACACTGTCGTAGTAGACCAGATCCAGAAGACAGTATAATGATAGGTAATGCATAGCAACACCAAGTGATACTGACAGGAGTATGAAAACTAGAGAAGTACCAGGGCCTGAAGAAAGAAATAGTGAGAGTGTAAAAATAAAGACCAAAGTGGTCCCAGAGGTGGAAGAAGCATCTGATAGAGGCCTCTGATAGAGGACCCAAGATTGAAGAAGACACACACCACCTATATGAGTAAGAAGGGATTTTTAATATATACAATCTAATGATAATAATACTCTTCCTCATTTGAAAGCACCTTGAAAAGCAGTAATTACTAAAAGTCAGCATGAATTTGTTAAAAATGGTCTTGCTCAATTATGAGCCATGGTGGCACAGTGGTTAGAGTGCAGTACTGCAGGCTACTTCTGCTGACTCCCGGCTGCCTGCAGTTTGACAGTTCAAATCTCACCAGGCTCAAGGTTGACTCAGCCTTCCATCCTTCCAAGGTGGCTAAAATGAGGACTCAGATTGTTGGGGGAAATATGCTGACTCTGAAAACCACTTAGAGAGGGCTGTAAAGCACTGTAAAGTGGTATATACAGTAAGTCTAAGTGCTATCGCTATTGCTAATCTTAGCTCAGTTTTTGATGAGTAACTTTCTTAGCAGATCATAGGAATGTTTTAGACATAATATACTTTGATTTCAGCAAAGCAACTGATTGAGTTGCACATAACCTTCTAATTAGCAAGTTAAGTGGAAACTGAATGGCATTAAGTGGATGCATAGCAGGCTCAATAATTGTAGTCGAAGAATGCTCACCATTGATTTCTCAGCAGTATGAAGAACATACAAACATGGGGCATAAATTCTTGACTTTATCCTGCAATGGTCAGATCTCAGTTGAAATATTATGTCCTATCCTAATGCCTAACATTTAAGAGGCATTCAGATATATTGGAAAAGTTGCCAAACAAGGGCAGTAAGGATATTTTGCTGCTGGAAACAATGTCCTATGAAGACAGGGTGAAGGAACTAAGAATGTTAAACCAGGAGATGAAAGACAAATTGAAAAGATGACATCTCTGTTCATATAGTTAAAGGGCTATTACACACAGGCTGAGAAAAATGGGAAAGACATGGAATAATACATTACATTAAGGCACGGGTGTCAAACTCTGATCATCATGATGGCATCACATGATGTATTGGGACTTATTTCCCCTTCGCTAAACCAGGCATGGACATGGCCAGCGTGAGACGCATCCAGCCCATGGGCTGGGAGTTTGACAGCCCTGCATTAAGGAATTTAGATTCAAATTGAATATTAGAGGAGAAAAATGTTACCATTTGTGTAACAGTGGAGTTAATTACTCACTAAGCTGGTGCAATCTCTGTCATCTGAAGAGTTTAACTAACAGCTATGGTGAATATTTAATTTGGATTCCTAGATGGGCAGAGGGATCCAAACTGAAGTAACAGTTCCTCTATTTCTACGTGCACAGGCTGAGAAGATTTTTGCAATCAAGTAAAATACCACACTAAAATTCACGTAAGTTCAGGAATATAGTAATATAAAAATGTCTAAGCATCATCCTTATTTAGTATAACTGCAAAGGAAGACATTTATTCTAACTGTATCAAAAGGGCTGGAGCAAATCCTTGTTCTCATAGGAGACAGCAAAGATATTTTAAGGGAATAAACCATCTCAGGAATCTTTCATCCTTAGAAAGCACAGGATACAGGTTTTATCCAGACTGTATGTCACTTGTATGTCATCCATTTGTAGGACTGACAAAAGCAGACTAACTCTAAAAACTCTACAGTTGTTTTTGCCTATCCATAGGTCCTAAATTTATTGGCTTGCTGGGAATAAATAAGTTGAATTCTCTAATCCAAACAAACGATCCACGTAACCAAGGTGGGGGAATGTAGATTTAGCTCCAAACAGACTGAACCTTGTTTAAGGAATAAATTAAATCCCCTGCTGGACACCTTGAGGAAACAAAACTGCAGTCTGTTTCCTCAACAGTTTTTATCCATCCTTAGAGCCATATCAGGGATGAAATGTTTACCAAAAGGGGAATAATGTGTCTCCAGTTTGTCCAAGATAATGCTAGCTCCAAACATATTCCTGCAGGTTTCTCCTCCTCCAGAGAAGAAGATGAACAGGAGGACAGGAAGTAAACAGAGAAATGATACTCTTCTTTATATCACATGGAAGTAAAACAGGATCATCCCAGGACAGATATAGCCATCCTATTTCTGGGCTACATCTACTGGCTGGGAGAAGAGAAAGCCGCATTTTCAGGCAAATGGAATCACAGAAAATATATAAAATTTTAAACTAGCTAAGAGAGCTCCGGAGTTTTAGTTGTAGCAAAATGGATATTTAGAATAAAAGTAGACATAGCTTTAATTCTGTGAGTGCAATAACATATATTTTCTTTCAGGTAAACAACTGCATCGCCTAACCAACATCTTCACTATAGCAGAGGTAGGGTGAGTAAATTTAACCTTCCAGCTCCCCGCAAATCTTCACGAATATGCTAATTGCCTTTAAAAAATGCTTCCATTTAAAAAGCCATTAAAAAAGAGATTCACTTAAACTTTTCTTCCACAATTTTAAAATTTTAGGTTATCTGAATAATTTAGCAAACTCTGTCTATCACATCCAAATCAAATTTGGAAGCCTAAGTAAAAGAAAACAATTGCTTTGAATATTCACGTTCCTTTTGAATGATCAAATGCCATCTTGGACATGCTGATTTGTTTAGCACTGATACAAGAAGCATGAGGGTGGAAGATGGCAAAGCTGGAAGCAAACTGTGAGACCTGCAAGACCTCACTAAGCCTAAAAAATTGGCAGCTGCCAGCCCTCTTGAGAAAGTCCAGGCAGGAAGCACGAATATCTTTGTAAAGTTACAGTAACAGAATCTTGCAAATCTGAAAGCAATTCTCCCCGCTTTTACTTTCCAGAAAACTATAGTGGGTTTCTATGAGATGCTTCTCACAACCCTTTTCTTTCTATGACCTGAGATACCTCTTACATGACACTTAACTAGCTGCAGCTCATCTTTTTGTTTCCCAAGATCATTTCCACAGACCATTTTATCAGCAAAAACGCTTGTTACCACATAAAGCTAGGAGAAAAAAGACAGTTTAAATTGTAGAACTTGTCTGTCTGTCTGTCTCTCCATCCATCCGTCCATCCGTCCATCCATCCATCCATCCATCCATCCATCCATCTATCTATCTATCTATCATCCAGCTAGCTAGCTAGCTAGCTATACACACAGAGAAGTAGTCCTTGCTTAATGACCTTAAATGAGATCAGCAACTCTACCAATTAAGTGAAGCAATCCCTAAGTCGGAAATCATATGACCACAACTGTACTTTCTGGCTGGAAAGAGACAACACTATTCAGATTCATACCTTCAGCTTTTCTTTGCCTTCTAACCACACCCCTGGCTGTTTGGAATGCTGGAGTGCCTGCTTATTGTCTCCTATACATCAAAAGCAATGCAATCATGCCACAGCTCAAACCCACAGGCACATTATGTAAATAGTTCCCTTCCAACTCTGTTAATGAGAGTCCTGGGAAAATGAGGACGGCAGCATATATTTAAATCCCAGTCTTTTCTTTATATGGACCATCATAGCTTTTGCAAAATAGATATAATTATATTGACAATGTGAAAGCTGTAGACCTTTTTATGCATATAATTTTCCCAACTGCATCTACAGATCTCTTTTCCAGTCTGGTTTAGCACAGGGAAGGCTCAGGTTTAAGACTCCAATCAACTATGGGAGCACATTAGGTGACCTTGAGTGAGTCACTCTCTTTTAGCCCAACCTACCTGAAAGAGAAAAAGTTGGAGCAAGGAATACCATGTACTAGGCCATCTTCAACTTCTGGGATAAAAGAGGGATACAATTATAACGAATTAAACGTAAGTTTTTCAAAAAAAATTAAATGCCCTACATTTCATAACATTAATACTTCTTATGAACGCTGACAAACCTTGCAGGATTTGATCTCATGAGATTTGAGGCCTTTAAAAAATACTTTATTTAGACATCTATGAACCACCCCATAGTTTACCACTTTGCAGACCTTGGACAAGATTTGGGGGACTGCATTAGATATAATCAGTTTTCTTGAATTTCATCTAGAAGCAAATCAATAAACCCTGCAACTGTCACAGAACAAATAGTACTTGAAGCCTCTGATTAATTTTTAATGATAGCCCCACAATGCTTGTTAATAAAAATGTAAATATATAATTTTCTGATCTGCTCAGAAAAAGGAAGAAATCCTTCTAAGAAGCTGACGATCGAAAGAAGCAAATGTGGTAATTAGTACAAGCTAATTCCAAGAATATGACCAGAGATTCAACTTTATAAGAGATATTTACACAACTGTATGTTGGTTACAATATCAGGTTAGAACCAAAGTAAGCCATATACAAATCCCAACTGAATCATAAAACTTAAATCTGACTAATCTATCACACACAGGATTGTTATGATTATAAAAACAAATGGAGAAAACTATGTGTGCCGTTATGATTCTTTTAGGAAAAAGATGTGAGCTTTTAAGTGTAATAATTTTCACATGAAAATTGCTCACCCAATTTTCTCTCTGCCAGCCCAAAAGACTTTGCAAGTTTAACGCTGAAGTTGCTTCTACTCTGGCTTGGTAATATATCTTGTATTTTGGGTGTATTCCTTCTAGTTGGTGATTTGGTTGTTGGTTTAGAAGTTTCATTCATTTTCTCATAATATACACTCTGAACATCAAAGATATGGTAGAGCTTTAAATACCTTGTTTAAAATACCAACTCAATAAAGACAGAAATTGCTGGAGTAAAAGAAATTATGTTCTTACTACATGACTGACACAAAGGTCTGCCTTGCCTTTAACTGACAAACCAATTCTTCTTAGAATTTACACCTTTCATTCTCTATGACATCACTTCAAAAGTACTCATGTTCATCTTTTATGAATATCAGACTATTCTAAAGTAGTCTTGCAAGGTCTTTAAACTGTATTATTCCCCTCCTGCCCCAAATATTTGTAATAACAAAAAGTAGAAATCTTAAAATTGTACAAGTAAAATGTCTGTCTCCAAATAAAACAGCTGAGAGGGAAAAAACATTACATTCAGGAACACTTTAAAAATTCTCAAAAGAAATTGAGGATGAATTTTATAGAATTTTAATCACTTTATTACTTTATAAGTAGTTCAAGACAGCAAACATACCTAGTACTTCTTCCTCCTGTTTTCCCACAACCACCACTCTGTGAAGTGAGTGCCCTGAAAAAGAATGGCTGGCTTAAAGTGACACAGCCGACGTTCATGTCTAAGGCAGGACTAGAACTCACAGTCTCCTGGTTTTTAAGCCAGCATCTTAATCATTAGTTAATTCAAAGATTCGGTTCAAAGATAATGTTGAGTTCATCCATTTTTATTTTTCATCTTTTCTGGTTATCTAGCTTTTACAGCCATGATGAAAAAGAAAATGATCATGGGAATAGATACTCAGAATTTGCAAGTATGCTTGTGAAATGCAGTCAGTGTCATTTAATATTTTGTCTGGATTTATCAGTCTCCACAATAGCTTGGGTCTCTTTATTTTATACCTACAGTCACTGTCCTCCTTCACTGGGTTGTTGTGGAGGGAAAAAATCAGGAGATAGCATTATGTATACTTCCTGAGCTCCTGAATGAGAGGAGGATCTAAAACTAATAAATAAATAAAGCAAGTAAGCTGAGCCTAGAATAATAAAATCTGTCACCACTTCACTTTCTTTTCCATTTATTTGCATTGGATTGATTTTGCCTGCTGACACAACCTTTATTTCTTTTTCTTTTCACTACTGAGCATCAGCCTGACTTTTGCACTTCCTTTTTTTGCCTTTAGCAAGTGATTCCTTAAATTTTTCTTGCTTCCAGCTATCAGTGTGGTATCCTCAGCACAACTAAGTTTGACATTTTCTCCAAGCACTTTTATTCCAGTTTCTATTTCTTTCTCTTCTGGAATTTCTTGTGTTATATACAGCATGTAGATTAAATAGATAAAGTTAAAAAAAAGATGAAACATACTTGACACACTCTTTTTGCCATTTTTGAAATATGTAGATATTCCGTCTTTTGTTCTGATGCTTTTTAGTCATCCTGCAAATTCTTCAGTAAGCAAGTGAGATGCCCTATACAGCCATGTTTTTAAAGTTTATGTTCAGTTTATTCTGCTCTACATAGAGACATTTTATAATTAATAAAGCAAAACTAGATATCTTGTAGAAACTCCAGTTTCTTAACTTTATACATCAGATACAGCAATATGGTCTCAGATGGTTCTACTTCTTCTAAATCCAGATTGTACATCAAGCAGCTCATCCCGAGGATTGCAAAAGTGTTTGGTAGTCTTTAGCACTGCTCCTTTTTTATAGGAGTTTGATTTGATTTGGGAATACAAAATATTTGGCTACTGTTGTGTCTTTCATATTTACTTCCATCCTCTATGTTATGCTTTATCCACATCTTCCTATAAAGTTTTAGAGTAGGGGTGTCAAACTCAAGGCCCACAGGCCAGATCCACCCCACAGGGTGCTTAGATCTGGCGCCCTGGAAACAGCAAAGGACCAGCTCACAGTGCCTCTGCCAATGAAAATGGTGCTCAGGAGGAACGTGTGCAGCCCTCCCGAGTTCCATTTTTGCTGGCAGAGGATTGTAGGAGGCTATCACAACTGAAAACGGAGCTCAGGAGCCCATTTTCGCTGGCAGAGCACTTGGGCCACCACAGGCACCCCCGACACAAGTAACATCGAACTGGCCATGCCCATCCTGGCCACATCCCCTGATGCGGCCCTCAATAAAATTGAGTTTGACATCCCTGTTTTAGAATTCTGCTGGTATATTATCAATTGTAACTTCACTATTAACAGTACTTTCTAGAGCCTATTTCATTTTACTTTCTATAATGTCTGACATTTTAAAATCTTACTTGCCTTCGAGCTTTGTGTCTATCTTTGTGTCTGTCCCTTATTTCTACAATAAATAAGGGGGGAAATCCCTTTGTCTTCCCCATTTAATTGTTACCCTTGCATTGCATTGCTTTTTAAAATATAACTCATATTTTATTTTATTTTTTGTTCTTCTCTGGAACTCAGTCTTCAATTTTGAAAAAAAATGTCCATTTTCCCCTGTTCTCTTTTGTTTTCCAACATTTTTTATATCGGTTTGTATTCAGATTTTATTTTTTCTCTTTTTTGTTAATGTCAAATCATCTTTTTATTTCTACTTTTTGTCAGGATTACATCCAGAAAATGCAACATTTCCAAGTGACATAATTTTAAAAGAATTATCATTACATTCTAGTTGCTTATATGTTGCACTTTTCAAAAATCTGCATTAAACTGTAACTTTAAGAGATCTACTACAGCATTGCAGGGCACTCCAATTCCTTTTTACCTTACAAACATTAATTACATTTCAAAGTAAATGGTGGTTCCTATTCAGTCAAGCTGTGTAGATCAGAATGCCAAAACATATGCTATTTTCATCATGCATTTATTTATGTCCTATTCAAAGGAGCATCAAAAAGAAACAGCTCTTATTTTGCTCAAGTTTCTGTAGAAATCATAAGAAATGATACAGAGTTTGTCTACTCTGTTCATGTGGACTTTTTACAATTTCATTTTTTTAAATAAAATGATTGTGTAGATGAGGATACAGTACCTCGACTCCCTTCCATACTACTCATATGATATCATTGTTTGAAGCATCCAATCCAATTCATACAACATTGGAGTCTTGTCAGAGACAATTTCCCAAACCTGTAACTTAAGAGACAGAAGATTTTTAAGTGTATGTGTGTATGTATGCATGTATACATGTATTTGTATGCATGTGTGTGTGTGTGTCAATATTAATGACTTAATCAAAATCAAAACTAATAACATATATCAAAAACATATATAAATTAGAAGAGCCTTGGTGGTGCAGGCTGTTAAATGCCTAGCACTTAAGTTCCAGTTGCCTGCAATTACTGCAGGCTCAAATCCCACCAGGCTCAAGGTTGACTCAGCCTTCCATCCTCTCGGGGTAGGTAAATTGAGGACCCAAGATTGTTGCGGGCAATAAGCTGACTTTGTAAAATTGCCACTTAGTAATAAGCAGGCATATACAATGGAATGAAGGCTATTGCTGAGCGCATTGGGTTGTATCCCAAAAATTGTAAGCCGCCCTGAGTCTACAGTGAAGGGCGGCATATAAATGTAATTTAAAAAAAATACAAGTCTGTATAAACTGGAAATCTAAACATTCAAAAACAATAAAACTAACTCATCATGCAAAGAAATAATTGTACTCTATGGTTTGGTGAAACAAACAAATCTTCAGAATTTTGTTAAAAATGTGTCTCCCAATTTTATAACTGAAGGCTGATTTGTGTCAATTTTTGAACTGAGAGCAGAATTGCTTAATTCTACTTTAATGTTTATCCAACATTTTCTAGTACGTCCTAAAATTGAGTGGATTCTTGAGAGAATATGTTCTCTTTTTATTTTACTGTTTTTTGTGATATTTACTTTCAACTTGAACTAAGAATGATACTTAAGAAGGGTGTCAGGTAACGGCAAAAGGTCAGAAATACATAGATGCTGAATGAACATGGATAAATGGAATACAATGTTTGTTCAGGTGGTTTGATCCTACATAGAGAATGAATTGGGAATAAATTATTAAATTATGAAGAAAGAGTGAATGGATTAAGACAGGTGGGAAGAATAAACATTGTTCTTGGATGCAATTCCTCAAAATAAAAAAGGTGAAAAATGTAAAGACCAAAAGACAATTTTATTTATTTTATTTTATTTATAAATTTTATTGGCTGCTTGTATTACCACAGAGTATCTGTGCATCCGTGTACAGATGCAGCAGAAAGAAAAAAACTTTGCAAGCATAGAAAGACATAAAAATATTCTGCATGCTAAATGGCATTGTTATGAATTAGATTTTGCTATATTTCCCTTTTTTATATCAAGTCTTTGATCTTTTTTCATTACTATTTACTCCTTTCCTGCCCTTTGTATAACATTGTTTAAGGAATACATTTTTTAAACTATTATACAGACAATAAAAAGAGCTTCTTGAAAAATCTATTCAGGGCATCAAAACATACTTTTTTTGCCAAAAACCTATTAAAAGCTTAAATATTATGGATCAATTTTGAGGGTAATTGGACAATTTAGCTAGATTAATGGATGTATATGTCTGAAAATGAAAATGAGACTTGTAATTAAATGTTGAAGAAATGGTCATTTGTTCTTTGATTATGTATTGAAATAGACATTGAAAGAACTCAGAGGAGCATCTCTTTATATTTCATAAACTAGAAGTTTAATATATGTTGAAAATTAAAAATATCAAAATAAACTAAAAGTTTGCATCTATGTCTAGTTCTATTTTATTTATTTTTATGCTATTTGCTAGTTAAATCGGTTATTCAGAGAATTACTTTGTAATCATTAAGTTAGTAAAATAAAACACAGATTTACTTAACAGTTTGCATTATACATCATTCTGATCTATACTGTGCTTTGTTTATGACTTTGCTTTACACTGAATTGAGTCAGTGTATAAACTGCAGCTTGTTTAGGGCCATGAATATTTTTAATACCAATTGTGACTTAGCCTAATTTATGATGAGGATTATTGATAGTTTATGCTTTTCTATTTTATATCTGGTTTGATTTTGTGGTCCATCCTAGTCTCTAACTAGCTCACTGAAGTAGGAAAGGAAAAGAGAACAAATCAGAAAAAGATAAAACAAATCACAATTATTTGTTCATCTGACTACCTGGGTTCTAGTAACATCATAAAACAAGATTTTAATTATGGTACATTGACTTGCACGTTTACATCTGGTAGTATTTAAATGGATTTAAATATAAAGCGAATTTACCTAGGGATAGAATTAATGATTCATAAAATAGATTCCCAATGATAAACCCTAACATATATCTTAATTATTCAGTTCTAAATAATATGTAAGCATTAATTGCATAAGTATTAGTCATCCAGCACTTTTCTGTTATTTGTTTTTTTCTGTCTTATGCAATATAAACAAAGTTATGTTAATTCTATGTGGGGATCTAGATAGAAAACAACAGGTTTAGACTCAATCCTAGCAAAACCAAAATACTGGGAGTTGCCTTAATCTGGAGAATTTCCATACTTAGTTCTAGATGGAATTGCACTATCCCAGACAAACATATGTACAAATTAGAATTGGAATTCCTGCTTGAATATCATCTTTGCACCAAATGCACCTAATTGTGATCACTCATGCCTTGGTCACTTCTTGCCTAGATTATTGCAGGCCATGGTGGCACAGTGGTTAGAATGAAATATTGCAGGCTAATTCTGCCGACTGCCAGCAATTCGATCCTGACCAGCTCAAGATTAACTCAGCCTTCCATCCTTCTGAGGTCAGTAAAATGAAGACCCAGATCGTTGGGGACAATATACTGATTCTGTAAACCAATGGTTCTTAACTCATGATATTGCCCCAAGGGCAATTTTGTTTTTCAGGGGGCGATGGAATGAAAAGGACGATGTGGGGCTAAGGAATGGAAGGGGGCGATATGGGGGCGATGGAATGAGATATATTGGGGGAGAGAGAGAGAGAGAGATCTATATTGGTAGATAGGTAGGTAGGTAGGTAGACAAAAAGACAGACAGGTAGGTAGATAAATAGAAAGGCAGGAAGGCAGGCAGGCAAACAGACAGACCTTTTGGATGGATGGATGGATGGATGGATGGATGGATGGATGGATGGATGGATGGATGAATGGATGGACAAACGGATGGACAGACAGAAAGCGGCAGCACTTTGGGAAAGCGGTGGTGGCGGCTTTTCCCAACATGCTGCCGCATTCAAGGTGCCAGTTCAGGTGCGGTACAACAGTCAATGAGGTGAGCCTGCAGGGCGGCGCCGAACGCCCTGCTGCCTCTTAGCATCCCCAAGGGGCCAGCAGAGGGGCGCTAAGAGGTGACAGGGGTGTTCAGGTGCAGGTTCACCATTGACTAGCCAGCCAGCTGGAAGCAGTGGCACGTTAACGCATGACATCTGCTGGCCCCTTGGCCTTGGGGACACTAAGAGGTGGCAGTTCATAACGCACCGCACATTGTGGCTCCAGAGCTACTATAGTTAGTGGGTGAACCTGCAGGGCGGTGCCTTGAACGCCTTCTTAGTGCCCTCTGCCAACCCCTTGGGGATGTGAAGAGGCAGCAGGGGCAGTTATGTTGGGGAGGGGGCGATGACAACTTCCTTAATGGCTCAAGGGGGCAAAGGTTAAGAACCACTGCTGTAAACCATTTAGAGGGAGCAATGGAGGCACTATGGAGCGGTATATAAATCTAAGTGCTATTGTTATTGCAACACACTCTACATTGGGGTGCCCTAAAACCATCTCAACAATACCCAAGGTTCAGAATGCAGCAGCCTAGGTACATATGGTTGCACCTTGTATGCCCACGTTACATCAATACTTTACAAACTTCACTGGTTGCTGGGAGCTTCCTGCAGCAATTCAAAGTGCTAGTTATCATCTATAAATCACTTGACACAAGGCCAGGTAATTTCAGAAACACCTGCCTGTAATTACCTCTGCTTGCCTGATAAGATATTGCAAAGTTGGCTTGTTGTGGATCGTGTCTTTTATGCAACCTCATCTGGTGGGACTCAAGAAACATGCCTTCCCTGTCACTGAGTCTACCAACATGAGGTCCAGATGGCCTGACTGCCTGCTTTCTGAAGGGCTCGAAGATCTGGCTTTTCCTCCTGACAGGCTTAATATCCTAACACAGATTTGTCTAACTGAGGTCTTAGTCCTTTCTCTAGGAGAGGGATGAGGAACTATGGCCCCTTTTGACTTGCGGACTTCAATTCCCAGAATTCTGGGAGTTGAAGTCCACAAGTCATAAATGGACCATAGTTCCCCTCCCCTGACCTAGGACATTTCCTTTTAGCCCAGCTGTATGAAATTACAAAAGAAAAATTGTTTGAATTTTCTTGCCCAAATCAGGCAATGCAGATCTTAACAAAACTTGTGCCAATCCTGAAGCAACAGTATGATCTTGCAAGTGAGAAAGTTTTAATGAGGTTTTAATGAGAAGTTTCCATTATGAATCATTGAAGTTAATTTCTGTGTGATAAAAATGAGTTTATGGGGACAGTAAGCAAGTATCAAAAATATTAATAATAGGAAACAATCACATACAGAGAATTCCAAATAAAATCAATTTATTCAGTCATGCTACTTATTTCGAGTAGCCCTATAGTGAGATAGGCAGCAAATAAAATTTAAAAATAAAATAAATATTCAGCATTCACTGCAGAGTACATTGTATAGAGAATGGTTGGTGATTTGGACTTTTTCACTGTTGATAAGGCTTCCTTGTTCCTTTTTTCTCTTTCTTTTCCTTCCCCCCTTGAACATTGTCCTTTTTGCAGAATGTTGAAGATAAGTGAACGGCAGTTCCTTGGGGGACTCTGAGTTTTGTTTTGTGCAATGAAGCAAAAGTCTCTGTCTTTAACAGCATGACCTAGACACAAATCAGAATGTCAACTAGCAGGCTAACTTATCTTCCCAATGGTTGAATGATAAAGTCACAAATTAATTTACCCCAATTATGTCCCTATTAAAAATGTTAGTAGGAAAGAGGCTATGAGGAAGTGGAGGAGGATGAATTCCCTGCATCCAGGCCTCTCAAGCATTGGGTTAATACAACAAAAGCTTCAGAACAAATACAGGAATAGAGTACATAAATGCAAGTTAGAGATAGAAAGATGGGAAGATGATATAAGGCTGACCTTCCACCTCCTCAAAAGTTCCAAAATCAACAAAAATTACTACAAGCTAAAAAGAAAAGGTTTTTTTAAATCAAAATGCTACATCCCAATTTCAAATGCAACATTCTCATGTCTACGGAGATTCTCAGTCATTCAGGTCATGGTTTTCCCAAAGGTGTTATATTTATATGACTGCAAGGAATATAAATCCTTCCATTATTCACCATTCAGTCAGAACTGAAGAAGCTTTTTGGATGAGAAGCAAAACATCCTCAAGGAAAAGCAAAGCCCAGTTGCCTTTTGAAAAAGCACCTTTGGGACAAAATTCTCATATTTCCAAACTGCATCATGCTGCAGGAGAAATCTCATATTGTTTCATCCCAAGAAATAAATGATTCTAATGCTTATTTGGGGCAAAACCTTCAAATGCATTAAAGGGCTTTGGCTTAAAACACATCCACTCAATGGAAGCATTCCAGATGATATTTTTCTACCTAATGTGCACTATCTTCCAAGAATCTGAAGTCTGGATCAAGAAACCCCAGAAGCAAACACTCTGGTCTCTGCAGAGTTTCCACAGATGGATTATATTTTAGAGAGATGCATTCTTTAAACAGATTAAATATTTATTCTATTTATCAGATTGGAACAGGGTGTGCTTTGGTAAGAATATCTTTCCTCAAATCATTTACCCTACTGATCAGCAGCAGAAAAAAAGTTTTCATCATTGAAAATCTATTTGCCTTGTTTAGCAAATCAGTGAAATCAAAAGACAAATATCTTATTTATCATTCTAGTTAGTGCCACGGCTAAAAATAAGAGTAACACAACTAATATACATAACAAGCGCCATTTAGGGGCTGTAACAAGCCCAGCAAAGAAAGAGAGAAACATACTAGTTGGCCCTATTACCTCCAATCTGTCTTTGCCCTTCTCTTAACTCAGGTTCTGTAAAGAAAAATTGTTCTGCGTGTATAATCTTTCTTTGCTCTTCATGATTGTGACCTCAATGATGTAGTGCAGAGATATCACAGGAGATTCTCTGTTGCAAAATTCCAAGAGCAGGAGGTGACTAATTTTCCCATACCATAATTGTACATATGGTATAGTTAGTATACTAATGTCTTTGCAAGGAAACTTCAGCTTATGCAACTCAAGAAACAGCATACAAATTGTTCTTTCCAAGGAAACTTCAATTTATGCAACTCAATAAACAACATAAGTAAATAGTTCCCAAGTTATGACCAGTTGCTTAGTTCAAAGTTATGACGCACCTCCCTGGGGTACATATAAACTAGTTCTGAATTCACAATAACTGCACAGTCACATAACCACATGTTGGGTGCTCAGCAACTGGCCAACATTTACAGATCTTTGCAGCACTTTGCAGCCATGCGACTGTGTTTTATGATGGTTTTACTGAAAACTGGCATTTGTTTTTGGTTCCTGGCAAAACCAGCCCATTGCAAACTATTGGTTTGCTTAACAACTGGAGTATTCACTTAATAACCACAGTGGTCATTTTACAACAATACCATTCACTTAACCACCATTGCAAAAATGGGTCATAAAATCAGGTAGCTCACATCTGTGACTGATTTTACCATCACAATTTATGACCATGATGAGCAGACTCATAAGTCGAGAACTACATGTAATTTCATATTCTCCTATACTAGGTCATACCAATCTGATAATTCTGAAGTGCAGTTTTTCAAATATTAGAAGAAACAAGGGTAAATGATTAGAAGGAACAGGCAGAAACCAAGTTTTTACATTATTGTAGGGATAAACATTATCTCATAAAACTAATGCCATACTCTAGAGACTTCAGACAGACTTACATATATTCCATACAGGACTTTTCTCTACTGTTTCATTACAAAGCAACTTCTGAAATTCATTAATATTTGAGAAGGAACTTTCTGTGTGATGTAATTAAGATGATTATAAAATTCTTCCTATGTGAACTTTGGGACACAAGGATACTGAATTAGATAATTCTGTTCCAAGATCTATGAGAAGAATCTGACTGGTTCTCTAAAATCCTAATCAGGAACAATTATTAGCTTTTTGGTGCTTAATTTAAAGTAACCTCTCTCATCTGATTCACTTATATATAATAGTGTTGACTTACTATACTGCAGGACATGCCTACAAAAAATTATTTCTAAAACCAGTCTGAGAAAATTCTCTAAAAGACAAGCTATGGAGAAAAGCATGCAACTCTGATTATTATTTTGGTTCTGTTCAAGTTTTTAGCAAAACTAAGAAAATATTTCCTTTATTCAAAATAGCTGTGACATTCTTCTAATTATACCATATTATTATTATTATTATTATTATTATTATTATTATTATTATTATTATTATATTTGGATTTATATGCCACCCCATCTCCGGGGAGGACTCGGGGCAGCTCACACAAAAATCTACATACAAAATCAATAAAAATATTATCCAATCCAAATGTATAATAAAATACTAAAATACCCTGTTAAAATCCCCAATCCCTCTCAATGCAGGCCGGCCTGTAAAAACAGCCAGGTCTTTAGATCGCGGCAGAAGGAACGTAAGTCAGGAGCCAACCGCAGCCCCAGGGGCAGCTGGTTCCACAGAGTGGGCACCCCCACAGAGAAGGCCCTCCCTCCCTCCCTCCCATTGTCTGGCCGACGGCACCCCCAGGAGGGCCTGCCTGTGGGAGTGTACTGGGCGATTGGACCTCGATGCTGGTAGAAGGCATTCCTGCAAGTACCCCAGACCCAAGCCATGAAGGGCTTTATATGTTAGCACTAGCACCTTGAATCTTATACGGAGTGCAACCGGCAACCAATGCAGACTGCACAGGAGGGGTGTCACATGGGAGAATCGGGCCGCTCCCATCACCACCCGCGCGGCCGTATTTTGCACCAGCTGAAGCCTCTGTATAGTCCGCAAGGGCAGCCCCAAATAGAGAGCATTGCAGTAGTCAAGACAGGAAGCTGCGAGCACATGGGTGACCGTGCGCAGGGGATCTCAGTCCAAGTAGGGGTGCAACTGGCACACCAGGAAAACCTGGGCAAATGCCCCCCTGGCGACGGATCCCACCTGCTCCTCCATATTGAGCCGTGCTTCCAGGAGGACACCCAAGTTGCGCGCCCTATCCACAGGGAGCAACACCTCTCCCCCCATGACCAAAGGTGGAATTTCTTGGACCCGAGATGCCGGTACGCACAGCCACTCAGTCTTGTCTGGGTTGAGCTGGAGCCTGTTCCTCCCCATCCAGATCCATACTGCCTCCAGGCACTGGGACATCACGGGGAGGGCATCACTGAGATGGTAATATAATATAAACACATTATAGCTCTGATAATAAATAAATCAAAGTGATTATTTTCTATAAAGAAGAATGTAATTTGCCAATGTCCAAATTACAAGAACAAAGGTTTTTTGACATTGGTCAGTTGTTTTGCTTCAGGCCAAGGCAGAGCAATAAAAGAATGGTTCAGCAAGTTTGAAAAAAAGTAAAATGCATTTCACATGGAAAATCACATGGAAAGTAATAATTAAATAATTTTTAACAACCAACAGCAATCAAAAGCTGCCTTGGGCTACTTTAACTGTTCCTTACTCAATCCATTCTCAGCTACTGACACCTTCATACCGTATAAAAAGTCAGCTATGCAGTTTCTCATAGTTTAACAAGTGCATAAGAGTGAATAATGAATTTTTGTTTAAATATTAGTAAATGCTGCATAAAGGACAAGGAAAAACTGTGCATAACCACTAAGTGTAGAGCTCTCTAGTCTGCAAAGGAGTTGTGTGATGTTAGTGTGACTGATACATTTCATATGATACGGTTTTCTCTTGAAAGCACAAAGAGATACAAATGCTAACAATGCTCTGTGTCTGCCTCACTTGCATAAACATCAAACTGTCCTCAACAGGACAAAGATGTTCATTTCCTTTAATGACAGATAAACTGCACGTCAACTCTACTAGATTCTTAAAAAGTTTTTTTATTCTCTCATTATTGAAATGAGGATGCATTTTATCTAACAAAATACCAATTCAAATGGAATCCAACAGGAGAAAAGAAATGACATCCTTCAGTCATGCTTGCAACAACTTTCAAAAACAACTTATTTGCACATTGAGTCTTTTATCAAACAGCTGGAACCATTAAGACATTGATAAGAATTGGCATAGTTATTAACTACTTCTTATTCATCTGCCATTAATTGTTACATTTTGTCGTAGTCAATACCCTGACTATCAGAGGAGGACAATTTCATTTGACAACCAAAGAGGTTCCTTTTTTTCTATTGTGGTATCCATTATGTGGACTACATTTGTTCTAAAAATAAAGGATGCACCAGCCTTGTCACAATTCAGATACATGCTGAAAAATGCTAGTATTTGATACAAATTCTTCACTATCCTCACCCATAGTTTTACAGATAAATATTTAAATTTATGTGATGCAACATACAATGAGTTAGGACAGTGGCCCCCAGCTTTTCCGGTTTGTCGGACCAGCATGGGAGGAGAGGGGATGGTTGCATGCGAGTGGCAAGCAGGCATTTGAGCTCACACAATATATATCTTCAGAGTTCCACAGAAGAAATTAGTTCCTGCCAAGGCAACTCCGATTAATGCTGATCCTGACATGATCGGTCAATAAACACACTATGGAGCAAATATACTACTAAAGTAAACCAGCAAATACACAGACATTCTTAACATACAATTTTGCTGTCAAATACATAAATGTCACCAAAGACAAGCCGATTATAACCTGATCACAAGTCTTTTTCATTTCAGTCATACCTGTAAGTCACTGGATCCCAAACACCCACTTCTTCTCACTTCCACTATGGCATTTTACATGACTTATGAAAGTACCCACATTCATATCATCAGTATTCTATGTCAGAGTTCCAAATCAGATCTTTATGGACATCAAATTATAGAATAATTAAAATCTTTTCTGAATTATCCTGCTACACTAAGGAACTCAGGCTTCAGCCTAATCTAGTACATAGGAGGCAGTTCACAATGTTAAAAAAATAATTATATGATAAACACGTTGTTTGGATTAGAAGCAACCTTACAAGCAGTAGAGAGAACCTCTGTTTAGGTAAAGGCCATACCTCAACTATCAAATGAGCAATTCCTGTTACGTCAATTAAATTCCACATAAAGTTTCTGAATTTATATCAGGGGAATGATAAGAATCTTGACTTTTAAGTAGTCTTTACAAGGGTATTTGAACATCTGACTATTCAAATATTAGTATTGTAATATCACTCTATGAAGAATAGATTGGAATGAATTTTTGCAGTTTATCAACCAGCAGAGGGAGTACAATATACAAAATTGCACTTATCATTTTTTTTAAATTAAAACATATTTCAAACAGTATAGTGAAATAATTTGCTAATGCATTACAAAATACTAGAAATGCATGGACAGAACTGTAAGGAAAGGAGCTAAGGTCTAAGCCCCAACATCTAGACAGTTTTTATTTTTAATGGTCATTATATTATTAATAATCATTAAATATTAACATTGTCAATAATTCTTAAGATTTGTACCGAACTCTAGGTTACTTATGCCCCTTTTCCAAATGTATAAATTGCAAACTAAAAAGTAAATTAACAGTTTCAGCATTTTGATAGACCTGTTAAAATATTTATGCATAAAATAGTAACAATTCTAATCAGCTGCCATCAACAAATTTGAAATAGCTAGTTAAGATAGAAATTTTTTTAAAAAAATTCTGTATACATGGAAATAGAATCTGATATTTTAGTGCTAATAAAATAGCAGCCAACACACAGCCAACACATGAGGAAAAGTGGCATCCAATTGTGTTCAAGTACAATTGATATATTTGTGCTTTAGGTCTTTGTAAATTATTGACTAGATGTATGCATAACTTTCATAAAAGAACCAGGAGCAATGTTTTACTTGCTTCATGTTTCCAATCCCTTTCCAATACATTTGCGTACATCCTATAAGGCAGTGAGAGGGCTATGTACTGCAAGAAATTTATAAATACCAAACACGTATACTTTGCTTCACTGAAGGATTTAAATCCACATATTTTCTTGTTTGTCCTTGGTAGAGAACATAATCTGTCATCATTGCTACTGAATAGCTTTTAATCTTGCTAAGACATCTTGAAGTCGGTGACTATGAAATAACATAGTTTGCACAGAAAGACAGTAACACGACAGCACCCTGAGATATTAAAATTACATGAAACAAGTGTTAGGATGAATTTTTGCTGTTACCCTAAATTAAAAATAATGATTAAAACAAGTGAATCTCATTTTCTGTATTACTAAGATCAACGTTACTTAAACAACATAATGAAATCACATGGTAAAAGTTAAGTCACCTCCCTATAGCCCCACAAAAAAAGGAAAATAAATATACAGTATTTTAAAGTGTTCTTTGAATTATACATCCAACAACTTTCTAGTTAATCACAACTTGATAATAATCCAGTTATGAAATATTAAAAATTAATACTGCCTCAGCAATTTGTAGTTTATGTAAAATCAGATCTTTTGATACTAGTACCTAGTAAAAGATATCTTAGGCCATGGAAGGTAGTAAAATATTCACATTACTTATGTTCCAGGAAGAAAAACAACTGTATTTAATTGTGATGGTAATATAAGTAGAACTATGTGATAATTATACAATAAAGTGCAATAAGTTATGTTTTAAACATATTTCCATCTCTCTGCAAATCATCCATTTTTCTGATGCTATTTTCTGAAAAGCAATATCTTACTAAAAATTCTCAATGCAGTTCTTATTTGTGTCTAAATAAATATCTCTTGTTATTGCATGCCCCAGGTCCAAAAACTATCATCAGAAAATGAGATTTCAGATTGATTACTGAACAAACAGCTAGCTACTTGAAAACCTGAGCACAAGATCTGTATCCTCTAAAAGCAAAGTTCAAGATCCAAATACTTACACATCCACAAGTTTAAACACAATCAGAAGCTATAACATTTCACAGTTCCAGGATATTCAAATGACAGAAAGTCCAGATCAAAAATGGATCTCTGTAATTTAATCTTTATAACTTTGTCTTAGAACTCAACTCTCCTGGGTATCTCCTGTTTGGAAACTTCTGTTTCAACCTACTTTGGCTTCTAATCCTGCTTTTCAGTTTTATGGTTGGTCACACAGTCAGCTAGATGTTTAGACTGGATCTGGCATTTTTATCTACCTATTAAGTCCTTCCCAAGGATCTGAAATAAGATTATTACTGTTGATCACACCATCAGATAAACACATAGACTGGATTACGCACTTTTATCCACCTTTTGTGCCTTCCCAAGAATATGGAATAGGCAGATATCATTTAATGATGCTAATTATGATTTGTCATACAGCCAGCCAAATGAATTTATTATTGTTGTTGTTGTTGTTGTTATGTACATGCTGTTCAACTACCAGTGACTCAGATAATTTGGCTTGACACAACTCAACCTAGCTTAATTCTAAACAAGGGTCTTTGGGGATCTTCATAATCAGTATTCTTTAAGTGAGGCATTGCCTCCGCCTCTGCTTACAGGGGAAGAAAATATGTCTTCTTTGGAAAATATAAAGAAATCCACTTTTTCAGTTCAATAATCACCCCTACCCCCACCCCATCAAAACGTTTCCTTGGGATCCCTTCCAAGTATTTATTTATTTATTTATTTATTTATTTATTTATTTATTTATTTGACTTGAATGCCGCCCCCTCTCCAAAGGGACTCGGGGCGGCATACAACTGGAGTAAAGGATCTCCAATTATACTTCTGACTTACTAAGCCTATCATAATCAAATCCCGCAATCTTTCATTATTTAATTTCCAGAGGAAAAATGTAAAAGGATGGAGAACCTATTGCATTACTTATTTTTAAAAAGTTGATCTTCAGAAGGAAGTATTTTCTCTAAACCCTTTATGAAAGTCATTTAATCAAGTATACAAAGCAACAGCTTGAAAATTCTGCAACATTTTAGAACAAAATCAAACTATCTGCTACCTTTCGAGATACATTTGGAGAAAAAGAATGAAGCATTTGATGAAAAGTGCAATTGGTCAACCGTTTGTGGCTGTATTGTTTTGGGCTTGTGTGCCAGTGACATAGGAAATATTGGGTGTAGGAAAGGAAGAATGTATTCTACTAAATATCAACATGTTGTAGAAACTAATATCCCAACAGTCAGTGAAAGAAATTGAAAAAAAAAAGGGCTTTGACATTTCAGCAGGACGACAATTCAAAATATCCCTACAAATCAAACAAGAATTACAAGAAAGTATAAAGATTTTAGAAATGCCTTTACATTTTTGATAGTGGTTTGTTCTCCAAGCTTGTTTCCATTTAGTTTCTGAACATTTCGTTACCAGACTAGGTAACGTTATCAGCAGGATTTTCTTGTCCTATTCTCTCCTTAGCTTATAAATGTCTTGTGGGCCAGTTTGGTCAGTTGGTTGTTGTGATTGGTTGTTCTTTTGGAGCTATATTTAAATTCTGAGCAGCTCATTGGTTCTCTTATTGATTGGTTGTTTGAATGGTCTGGTTTCTTACGTATTCCTATGCTGGATCTAGATCAAAATGTTTGTTAATTGCTCCTTTGGTAGAATACAAATTTGTGTATAGAAATGCCTTTACAGTCCTCAAGCTTATTACTGAAAATCTGTCAGGTTGTTTGAAACTTCAATGCATAAAAGAAGACCCAAAATATTTTTGATCTAGAAGATTTCTGCAAGGAAATGTGAGAAAAAATCCAAAAGAATAAAAAAAAAAGTTTTGCTGGTTAGGGGAAACATTTAGAAACTATTGTTTCTGTCCAAAGGGAATATTACATGATACTGTACTTGTTAGAAGGATGTCCAAACTTTTGTACCCAATATTTACTTGTTTTGTTTTCAACAATTGCAAATAAATAAGAAGCTTGCATTCAAATGTACAGGAAGATGTTATGTTGAACTTTATAATGTGTTAGTTTCTGTTTACACGACAATTCTTGAAACACACAATTTCACCAGAGATGAATATGCTCCCCATTATATTTTACTGTAGCTTTATGACAAGTGTATGTTATTTCTTCTGAACTTCTTCCTCATGCAAAATATTTTCTATACATTTCATATGCACATATGAGAATTTAGAAAAAAAAATCCTTCACTTCATGAAGTCTATTTCTCCCAAAATTGGTTAATGGACACTTGTATAGCTGAAATACACACTGAGTTTAAAAGAAACATTTAAAAAAAGAGGCAGTTTGCAAGTGATTTGGTAGTATTCTATAAAATGAAGGAGATCTACAGAAATGGCCAATCACTATAACATTAATAACATGCTGTGGGCAATTACTCCATAGGACAAAGATAGTCCAATACTTATTTATTCCAGTTTCATATAAAGTGCCAAGAACTTTTTAATTTTGTTCTAACAAGCTCACCAATTAACCCAGAAGGCACAAACTGAATGGTTGGAAAAAATATTTAAATAATTAGAATCATGTGGATGAATTTTTCTATTAGTGTGTACACATTTTTGTCACAAGCCCTAATGATTCAGTCTGTTTCAGAATTAGGGGGTCCCTTTTCTATTTCTTTGGCAATGCTGAATGGTTACATTTTGAGTCATTTTATTGCTAGCAAGTTAGTAAACGATCAACTCGTTTCTTTTTCATTAACAAGAGGAGGCTGTGGGCTTAAAATCTTGGTACAGCATACCTGGGGTTTGTTTTGTTTCTTTGAATAGTTTTAGTCAAAACATCAAGTGTCATCTATTCTATGCCATTCAATATGTACATTTCACCTGGGACAAATGCAAATAGAGCTGGCCAAACAGAAAAAAAACAATTTCCAGTTTCAGAAAGAAACAGCTTTCTTTCTTTTTAAGAAAGAAATAATGGCATGATAAGAAGTTTTCTCTGCTTTCTCCACTCTATAGCAAATATTTGTGGTACAGGATTGAAATGAGGAATCCTTGGTGCTCAGAGAACACCAAGGACCCCTTCATTTCTCTACTCTGTATGTTTCGTCAGGAAAAGTTATGAATTCTGATGTATTAAATCCCAGTTGTGGAGAGCAGCACAGCGTTCCTTGCCAAGGAAGTATGCTCTGAAGCAAGCAAAGGCTTTCTTTGTTTAATGCATCTAGGAGCCAATTCTTACCCAGCCTTACATGGAAAGTCTGCACCGAAAGAAAACTCCTTCCCAAAAGGAACTTCAGCACAGTACTCGTACTTTAACTCCAGTCGTCCTGCGGCTGAAGTCTTCTTTCTCCCCCTATCTTCCAGATGAGCAAGTGTTCCTCGCCGCTCTTTCCTTCCATCCGTAGATAGGTGGGACATCCCCACACACACACGCGCATTCATTTTTCAAGCGGTGGGCTTGCCCGAGGACTTCCCAACCCAACCAGCGCCGCCGCTGCCGCTGCCCTCTTCTCTCGGGGTCAAGGGAAGAAAAGCAAAACCCTTCCCTGCACCCGGACACCTCTCTTCGCCCTTCTCCCCGCCCCACAACCCCCATCAGCCCCAGCACCTACTTGCGCTCAAGAAACACTCGGTAAAGCGTCTAAAGCAGCTGGCCGACGAAGATCCATCTTCCATGGCTAGCCTTAGCAAAGGGGAGCAGAGACGGAAGGGAAAGGGAAAGATGCCTTTGTTGCTGCCGCCGCCTGAACACCCTGCCCCTGCCTGTCGGGCGGTCGCCACCGGCGGCCACTCTTCCTCCCGCTTGACTGTAGGTCCACGGAGAACCAGAAGGGCGGGAGGAACCGATCCCCGCTGCCAGCGACGCCGACCGGTGGCGCCTTTAGAGCTGGAAGGCAGCAGGATGGAGGAAGGGGCGTCAAGTCGCTTGCCGCCGCCGCCGCCGCCGGAGGAGGAGTAGGGCAATCCAGGGAACTGCTATCGCTCCACCATCTCTCGCGGCCGCCTCGCTTGCTTGGCTGGCTTTTCTCCCCTCTTTCTAGCCCGCGGGGACTCGAGAGGTTTGATAGAAGATGAAGAGGGGAAGAAGAGGCGGCGGCGCGAAGTCAAAGGAAGATGGAGAAGGGGGAGGGGAGGGGAGGGGAGGGAAAGGAGGAGATTGGAGGAGCCGCTTTGTTGCGTTGGAGACGATGCTGCAGGAAACTGTCCCTTTTCGCTTAGCCGCCGCCGCCGCTTCGAGAACGCGGGAGGAGCTGTCAGCAGCCCAGGCGCTTCCAGTAGGAGCCCCGCTGCCGCCGCCACTCCGCCTCCAGCCAGGGGAGTGAAACTGGCTGGAGCTAAAGCCGGGCTTTTCCCCTCCCGCTGCAATCGGGGGGGGGGGCGAGGGGCGGGCTAAGAGCTCCTCCTTGGGGTTGGCCATCGAGCCTCTCTCCCGCCCTTTCCGCGGAAGTTTGAGGTAGGACGTTTGCGAGAGTCACAGGAGGGCGCCGGGGAGGCAACGAAACAGAAGCCGGATGGTCATTCGGACGCTGACGACGCCAAAACTCCCACCCACCCCACCCCACCCCTCCACCCGGTTCCGAGCAT
The DNA here is from genome assembly GCA_009733165.1 of Naja naja. Taxonomy (NCBI): domain Eukaryota; kingdom Metazoa; phylum Chordata; class Lepidosauria; order Squamata; family Elapidae; genus Naja; species Naja naja. The sequence goes on along the minus strand of CM019148.1, from coordinate 83,961,155 downwards.
GTGAAGTGCGGGCAGTTTCCCGGGTCTTCTGAGAGAATCTCTTCAGCCCGTCCTCTTAATTTCCGTACTTCCCTTTCTCACGGGAATAAGGCGGCAGCGCTTTTCCCCTCAGTTCTCCCCCTCAGTTTTAAAAAAAATACAATAAATAACCCGCGCGCGCTTACCCTCCACCCCGCCTGTTTCTTCTCAGCAATATAAATATTTTTCCCCCATCTGTAAAAACGAATTCGGCAAAGTGGCGGGGGGAGTGAGAGGGGGAAACCATCGCAGTGCTTCCAATTTGCGGCCGCAGAAAACACCCAATGGCGGAGCTTCGCGCCTCAAAGCCACCTCCCCCCCTTTTCTCGCTTCGCCTCACCTCACCTTCGCGCTACCTCTCCCCTAACGCTAAACTACAGCAACCGGTGGGCTTGCCAGCAGTTGAAAAGCACGGAGGGGGTGGGAAATTTAAAAAAAATAAAATAAAAAGGACACTTGTGTGGGAAGATGAACGGCCAGCCCTCGACGCAACTGGCAGGCATCTCGGATTCTGCCCAAAAGGTTTTCCCGATTTATTTATTTTTTAATTTTATTTGGTCCTGCTTGACTGCAGTGCGTAATTTCTGGCCTCGGTCTACCGTGAAGGGAAATCTTCGCGCCTTAAATTCACAGTCGGAAAGTTTTGGGGAATCATTGAAAAAAGCGAAAGGCAACCGCCACTCTTCCTCCTCTCCCAATCTTTTTTGCCCGGCAAATTCTGTAGTGCTGTGCAAACACTTTCTAGGAGAGTTCAAGTCCCCTTTTTTCCCCAGTGGAAACCTGAAAGAACTCGCTCATTTTCAAGCCAAACACCTGCAAACTACAGCTACAGGTAACCGAAGAAACTCCGCCATTGATGTTTATCCTCCATACTCTCAGCTACTGCCTTCCACTAAAGGTTTGGTTCAAATAAGGGTACAGGCACAGGTTCTCCCCTTAAGGTTCTTTTGGTCCGAAAACCACAGCATTCCTCACTCCCATAACAAGGAAACAAACAAAACAAAACAAAAAAAAGCATCGGCTGGATCTGAAGCCCGCATCAGTCGCTCCCTCCCTCATTCTTCCACCTTTCCCTTCTCGCCGACCTTAAGGCACTCGGGGGCAAGTTTGGCGCGACCAGGAGTTGCTGTGAAGCCAACTAGTCCTTCCTCCCACCGGAGCAGCCTACCGCCCGCCTCTCATGGGGAGCCTCCCCGGAGCAGGAGGAAAAAGAAAGTTCCACCGAGCAGTCCGGTTTACGGGCTTTTCAGCACCCACCACCACCACGAGAAGGAAAGGGAGCGGGCACCGGCGCTTTTCTTCTCGAGCGCCACGCTAAGGCAAGGCCGGCCTTGGCAGGGGAGAAAAGGTAGACGCGCGCGCGCGACCCAACCTGACCACCCCCTGCCATCTGAGGGTTCCTCTCTGAGGCAGCCGCCGGCTTTGGAGCCCGCAAACCTTTAGTTCCCCCCACCTTTTCGGGGTATGTGTTTTTGAGTTGCATTACTTCCGAATGGACTCTAATCGAAGAACCAGCCAAGGGGCCAACTCCGGCAACGTGAGGCGCTTCCGCGCAAAGCCAGCTCGGAATCGCTGGAGGGCGAAAGGTGCGTGGACCAGGACTTGGGTCCCAATGAAAGCGAACCAGAGTTGCGCCCCTCCACGTTTCCCTTGGAAATTGTTACCCGGCGAAAACTTTTCCTTTTCTTTCCTTTTTCCTTTTCTTTTCCTTCCCCAATGTATATTTTCATCCCGGATACGAGCAAAGGTGACTTGGTTTTCACTTTCTTCAGCTTCCCGGATCTCTAATAAGTTGCAGCTGTTTGAATGTTTAACACAGGATGTTAGTATGTTTTGTTCATTATTAAAAACTGTCGGATCTGTTTTATCTATTGTGGTAAGAATTGAAGGACTGGTTTCAAACATCTTCTCTTTTCTGACCCGCAGGAAAAAAATGTGTTTCCTTAGGTTATCCGACCTGCTTAACAGAGATTGAAGAAACATCCTCTTAAATGATTCAAGTAAGCAATAACCAAATGAGTCAAATAATAGGTCGTGCAAACTGCTATAAGGTAAAATGAAGCACAGAGAGAGACACACAGAAAAAGATTTTTCATTATTTACTTTCTTTTTACTCTAGTCATTATAGAATATATAGACTATTCTGAACATCAATCCTGTGAAGGCTTTGAAGAAAAAAATTCCTCACATCCATAAACTGTTGAATTTTATAATAAAACCCCTATCCCCTTTTATAGTTGGTATTATTCAATACTAGTTACAAGGCATTAATACTACAATGAAATCTTCATAAGTGTTGGCAATTAACAATAGGCCTGGCTGTATTGTGTATATTTACTGACTGTCTCTTAACAATTACAATAAATATTTGTTCTTATTTTTGTGAAAAATATGTTTCTGTTACATGGCTTTGTCAGTTTTGAATTGTTTGGTCCAGTTTTGCTCTATTATGAACAATGTTACCTTGCATTTCCCAAACTCTGCTTTCAGCTAAACAGTTCAAATATATCTTATAAAATTAAACATTCACTGAATTTATCTTGCAAAAGTAATTTTTCCTTAGATTTCAGTCAACTTTTTTACAGATTTCCATAATTCTAACTTTTGAGCATAACTCCAGACTATGGAAGTTTTTATTGTTATACAAAATTACATAGAGGTTCTGTTTTACACATTGATCATTGCTGGCTCAAATATAGACATTGTAGCTAATAGGATAAGCAAGCAGAACTCTCCAAAACAAGAACTGTAATACGATTCATGACTGGAGATGTTTTATTCTGCTTCCTTTTCCTAGATAAACCATTTCCATCCTATGACTTTTAGTATCTTACACCCAATTATTACTGTGATAATATAAAGCCTGTCTTTATTAGCACAGTGACAATTGTATAGCATTATAAATACATGGAATAGAAATTATCTAAGGCCATAGGAAACTGGCATGTCCCGTATTTTGCATAGTGCCAACTAACATCCCCTTAAAAGCTTAAAAGTCAAAGGCACTGCATTTTTCTGGACTATAAGAAAGCTCAGATATACATAGACATATATACATAGACATATATATGTATATACATACATATACATTATTGTTTTATTACATTATTATATTTATTGTACGTATATCTTAGTCTTTCTGCTGCTCTCTGTTTTAATGCCATTGAACTTAGCATCTCTAATTGCTCAGAAAAGTTTCAAGTGATATATACTGATATATAAAAATCAGACCTGTTGAAATCAGCAGGACTTTTCAAGTAGGCTTGAACTTGTTCTGGGAAATCAATTTTCATTGTTAGAAAATATACTAACAAAATAAATTTCAGGCACCTTCTGCATAATCCTTCTGAGTCCTTAGGGAGAAGGGCGGCATACAAGTCTAAATAAATAAATAAATAAATAATGATGATGATGATGATGATGATGATGATTTTTTCTGTTTACATATACCGATCGTTTAGAAAAATAAGCAAATAAGTATAAACATATTGTGCTTGTTATAGGTCACAAGTACTTATTTTACTTTTATCGATTTATTTGATTTGTAAAATCATCCATCTCAAACCAGTCTCTGGTATACCCTCATGTTAATTTTGATTTTTAAAGTTTGCTCTGTTTATGAGGGAAATATGAGAGTGGTTGAATCTGCAATATGATTTATGCTTTCACAGGATGGTCCGGAAGTTTCTCAGGTCTTCTGGATCATGGTTGGAGGGAAAACAGGGACATCTGCAGAAGACAGTAGACATTTCCAATGGTTTCCATTTTATCATGAGATTCCATTCAAGAAGCAGGAAGACTAACCTAATGACAACCCATATAACAAGCCATATAACCTATACAAAACTGGACTCATAAACAGCAACTGTTGAAAGAGTTAATAATCAAGGGAATTAGTAAATCATCACTTAAGAAGAAGAAAAGCAGATGAAAATGGAATGTTGTTACTGTAATGCACTGGAAATAAGTAAATACAAGGGTTATTTTTTCCAAAATAAATTTTTTTACCGTAATGGTTGAATCATGACTTTAGTTATAAAGCTATAATCTAAAGCTGCAGCATACACCTGATTCCCTCTCCCCCCTTTTTTCATTCCTGTAATTGTAGAGCCTGCAGCATCTACAAATGTTGCCATGTCACTCTCACAGTCTCTTAATGATGGGTGGGGGAGAAATAAGCTAAAGGTGATGTAGAAGCTTTTGACAATTTGATATTTATCCTTCTCTTCCTCCCTCCCTCCCTCCCTCCCTCCCTCCATCCATCCATCCAATGTTACACATTTCAGTGCTTTGAATCTGAACTTCTAACACTAGAATGTGTAACATTGGATGGATGGATGGACAGAGCGGGGGGAGGGAAGGATAAATATCAAATTGCTTCCATTCTCACTTAAGCATTCCCATAAGGTCAACATATTCGTTCCCTCAGGAGAGGTCTATGACTTGAGGTGCAGCAAGGCAGAAATAACCTGTTAGCAAATAGTTCCTCTTGCCACCAGTCTGGACCCAAACCAGTTGTAATGGAATTGTGGGTATACTGTCCACCTTTGTTGCAGATATAACTCATATTTATGCAAAGGTGATGTCACTGACACAAAAAGGGGAAATTAGAATAAAAAACAAAACATTCTTATCTTTATTACAATATTTTCCCATTTTGAAGAAAACTATCTGAGGAAAAACATGACTTATTCATTTGAAAGCCTATTGCCCTGTGCTTGCCTGTATTGACACAACATTATTTCTTTAAATCCGAGAACTCTTAAATACGCCTTGCAAGTCTATAAAATTTAAATATGTAAACTGGACTTCATGTGTCTTACCCCTTCAGTACCATCTGTGTTCATATTTACCTTTACTTACCTTTAATAATGATACTTTTTGATAGCTTAGATTTACTTGGAGTCATTTTAATTCACCATTAGAATAATTTTGAATGTTAGTGCTAAATAGCATTCAATCGGTAGAGGGAAAAACAACTTCAGTCATTGCACTATATTAAAAAATCATGAATATTAAACATCTAGCAAATGTTTATTACAGTTGTTTGCAATTGCTTTGCTGCTGGACAATGCAACTTAGGAGATGGAGCATTATTTTGTCGTATTGCCATATTTTGGGCTGAAATCAGTACAAATGTTCATATGGCTTCCAATCGAGTGTTATATAGTAAAATGCATGCTTTTTTAAATTATATCTCTAGTATTTATCATCTATCAAAACATCAAGAATTGTGGATTTTTGTAAAAGAAACAATGCTGGCCTGGATGAAGGATGTTGGGCATACTATAAATTTGGATGATTGGCAAACCTTATGGGATAGAAATAAAAAAATAACCTTGGCAATACCATTTAAAGAAAACTTACATAAAATGTTTTACTGATGGCATATCCCACCATCAAAATTGGCAAAAATGTACCTGAAGTTATCCCCCAAATGTTGGAAGAGTAATAAGGAAATTGGAACATACTATCACTTATGGTGGAATTGTAAGAAAGCCCAAAATTATTGGTGAAAAATTCAGAAATGGATAAAACAGATGTGTGAAATTAAAATAGAATACAGACCCGAAATTTTTCTATTGGGAATCAATGTGGGAAAATATAATAAAGATGTAATATATTTAATAATCCATGTCATCACAGCTGCAAGGTTAACTTATGCTCAAAATTGGAAATGTAATGAAACCCCAGATGAGATGGAAATAATTAGGAAAATTTGGATGTGCGCCGAAATGGACAAACTAACTCAAGAATTAAAAGATATGGCTGAATCTGATTATTATAAAATAATAATGGGAGAAGTTTTACCACTGGTTGGAAAAAAGGAAGGAACAAGATTATCAAAAATGACCAAAGTTTATGTATATATGTAAATTTATATTATTCTTTATGCTTATTAATTAATGATGTAAAACAATTATGTGTGTCAGGATATATATCACTGTTGTTTGTCTTTTCTTTTTTGTATGTTTAATAAAATTTATTTAAAAAAAAGAATTGTGGATTTTTGGATATAAGGAGGGGCTGACAAAAGGAACAAGTGATTTGCAGCAAGGGCTCATTGAAATGTATTGGGGGAAAATATCCTATGTTGACTGAGGCAAAGAGGCAAATATTGAAAGTTTTTAAGAAGAGGCTGGACAACCTTTTGTCTGAAATAGTATAGGGTATCCTGCTTGAGCAGTGAGTTTGACTACAAAACCTCCAAAGTCCCTCCCAACACTGAATATTTTCAAATAATACGATCAAGGTGTATGGGGATGAGGGTGAGGGATTGTTCTGCTTATAATGTTTTAACCTTTCATTATTACATCATGATGATGGCTTATTTGTTTATATTTATTTACTGGGGTTTATGTGTCACACTAAACTAGGAGGACCCTGAGTAGCTTATATACTTTCTTACAGTAAAAAGGATTTTCCCCCTCTAGTGACCAAGTGGCTTATATCATTATCCAGCTATCAATAAAGCAATGCAAATCACGTTTCCATCATAGTTATTTTGCCACAAGGATTGGATGGTTCTAGAATCTAGGAGATGCAGTAATTTCCTAGTGGGGAATAACTGAAATTTATCCTAAGCTGTCACCTTCTATTTGGACTGTATTTCCTTTCTGAGAAAAGATAGGTGCAGAATACAAATTAAGATATTCTGCTTCTCTCCATTAACAATTTACTCTCACAACAGACCTATAGTATCATCTCTTTTATTTTTAATCTACGTGGAGAAAGAGGGTTTTGTTTGTTTGTTTGTGGCATTTTTCACAACTTTTGAATCATTCTGCACTTTAACCTGATGTGGCCCAGTACAGTTTCTGGCAATTGTCTTATCTCTAGTATGTGTCATTTTGAAAGTTTGGTCACCTGACACAGAAAGACCTCATTCACACCTTCTGCTTGACAAGGTGGTCTATATAATCAACTCCCATTATGATACCACTTTCTAATACCACCCTCTGATTTGTAAATTTCTAAGCAAACGTGCTTCTAAGGCTTTGCTGTAGTCCTGTGTCATCTCAAAAAGTTGCAATGATGTCTATGGTACCATGTTTGTCCTTTGGTGATATGATGTTCAATTCCCTCTCTCTGTTTTCACCTCCTAGTGTAGAAACCTCTAAGACTCTGAATTTCTGACTATGAAGCCTACTGACTTTGCTATGATAGTTTCCTGCCAATCTGTCCCTTCTACTCGAAAGACTTTTACTTTGTTGCTTGCACTGTTGGCCCCAGTCCTGGTGATAAATCTGGCTCTGCCAGTCTCTCCTTTTTGCAGTAGTTTATCAAGCTCCTGATGAGATAGGTGAAGTTCCTGCCAAACAACTCCCTTCCGTTCTTCATGAAATGTAGCCTTTTCCTCAATGTCTATGGAGATTCTCAGTCATCCAGGTCATGATTGCCCCAAAGGTGCTTTTTCAAGAGGCAACTGGACTTTCTGGTTTTTCTTTAAAGACATTTTGCATTTCATCCAAGAAGCTTCTTTGGCTCTCATTGGATATGGGGAATGGAAGGGTTTTTATTGGTTTATATTAGTTGGTGTCGGTTTTGATTGACTTATTGGGATTTCTATTTCATTTTTTAAAATTTTAAATTTTGTATTGTATGTTTTTATTGTTGTGAGCCTCCCTGAGTCCTTCAGGAGAGAGGGTGGCATATAAATCCCAATATTAATTAATTAATTAATTAATTAATTAATTTTTCTCAATGTTTATCCTATAAAAGTTCATGCCATTATTGTGTCTTTGAAGTCCAATAAAGGAAGGTTCTTTTTAACTCTTGAAATATTGTAGTCTCCCAAATTTAAGAATATCATCTGCTATTAGATCTAATTTTATTTTTCCACTGGAGTTTTAACTAATAATCACTTTTAGGTTATGTTATATTATCTTTTTTTATCTTTATTTTGTGAATTGGAGAGAACCTTTCAACCATTTGGCATTATAATAGTGTGGCTGATCAAACAACAAATATATCTTTCTACCTATAAAACAATTCAAAAGTCAGAGGGGAACTTAAGATGCTTGAATCTCCTTGGCTGTTTGCAATTATGAATTATTTGGAACAGTTTTACAAAAGGAATTTAGGTTTATTTCATAGATAGATAGATAGATAGATAGATAGATAGATAGATAGATAGATAGATAGATGCATGCATACATACATACATACATACATACATACATACATGCATACATATATACATACATAGAATTTTAACTACAAGAATAAGACCAATACAAATTAAATAAAGCTAAAAAGAAAAGTGAAAGAAAAAAACTAATAGTGCAAAAAAGTATAGCAGAAAAAGAAAATTATATATAAAGAAGCAGCTTTCAATCTTCTTACAGTAATTATAAGTACATTTATATTTTAATTCCTCTCTTCATTCTATACTGTATCCTATCTAATCATCAAAACATAAATCATAAATTCATTGTATTCTCTTTTGTGAAAAAAGACCATAAGAGATTTCCAGTCAGTAATAAACATAGAGACTGTCTTTTCTCTAAGCTGTCAAGACAGTTTAGCCATTTCAGTGAATTTTGTCATCTTCATCAACCATTCCTCTATTGTAGGTATTGCCAAGTCTTCTATCTTTGTGCATACAATAACAAGTGTTTGTTTCTCATATTAGACACAAGATGGAATTTTTCTAATTAATTGCCATTCATGTAAACTGTAGTGTGCCCATCTAATATAAAAATAGTATATATTATAAATATATATTATATAAAAAGTTTTGAAACAGCAAAATAAATACATATCAATTCAGGGTGCTAGTTGATGATTTTGTGCCTACATTAGGTTAAGATTAGCTGAAGAAAATGGTCCATTTTCTATTTTTTTTGTTTTTAAGCGAATATTGTACTCTACAGTATATAATATTATACCTCAGATCATCAAATAATACCACCTGTTGTTCAGATATTGTTTCACCTGAGTTTACGTAAAATTTTTTACTGTATTCTACAAATCTTTTGTTACCAAAATTATGAAATGATATATGGAATAGAAGAAGATTTGTGCATAAAGTTTCAATTATTTGACAGTGTCTTCTGGATCAGTTTCTTTATTTGCACTCATCATAGAACCCTTTGGTACCTGCTGTAATTACTCCTATTGAATTCTAAGTTGATTTGGAAAGCACTCAGGAAAAACATTGTTCTCAAATGTTTATCATGCAGATGTTCTCATATTACACATATGATTACAACCCATGGTTGATCAAATGGTTATCAGTTAGACTTGATTTCTTAAAGTAATAACTGATTGATTTTAAATAATAATAAAAATAATAGGATGTAATGTATTTTTAACCATTCATGGAATCCAACAGTCTTCTTGAGATTCTGCTAATTTGCTTAGGAATCTCTAGAAGACTTTCCAGAAAGAACGATACAACACAGAAGAGGCTTTGGAAGAAAGATGGTGCATAAAATTCTGCCAATAAGATACTGAATACAGAACAAAACATATAAAATAGTGCTAACAAATCTGCCAGGAAGGGGTTGCCTCAAAATGTCAGGACAGCATGCTTCTTCTAAAATTTAGATCCCTGAAAAGATATCTTTTCAGATATCCATGAAGTTCCTACTCTAATAATGTCACAGAAGTGTTTAAAATACCAACCGCCCTGTACGAACGCACAGGCAGCGACTTCTCGGGGTGCCATCTGCGACTCAGTGTCGGTTGGCGGTATCCCGGGGAAAGGCCTATTCTGTAGCGGCTCCCGCTCTCTGGGGCTCCGCCTGGCCCCTGACCTCCGCACCTTCCGTTGCGACCTAAAAACCTGGTTGTTTGAACAGGCTGGGCTGTGCTGACTCCTTGGGGAAAGGGGTTTTTATTTATTATGGGTTTTTTAGTTTAATTTGTGTAATTTAATTCCTTTTTAGCTAACTTAATTTATTGTGTTGTTTTTATCTGTGAGCCGCCCCGAGTCCTGTTGGAGAGGGGGCGGCATACAAGTTGAATTAATAAATAAATAATAAATAAATAAAAGTATTTAAAAACCTATCTGTTTCCCAAGGCTTTGAGGTAGGTTGTCTATTTGTTATGGTATATGGTATGTAATTGTTCAGTCACAAAGTTCTTTTTATCGTTTTTTGTTATTGTTCTATTATAAAACATTCTAATAATAAATAATCTTTCCTCTTAAACTATTGAGTTGTTCATATGCAAATGTAATTGATTCAATTAGCTTGTTATAAATGAGATTATTCATGGAAGAGGGTAACTCAGGACACAGAGGATAGAAACAAAAATTTATTTTCCTTCAAGGATAGAATAAAAGTTCCTTTAGAGGGAAGAACACTAAATTAAATGTTTTTTTTGGGGGGGGGGTAATATAAAAGCAAGAATCACTGGAAAAGTCATGATGCTTGAAAAAAACCTGAAAGCAACCCCAAAAAATCAATAGAAGACAAGGTGGCTAGATACAATCACTGGTGATATAAGCAGGTATTTACAGGAATGAAAAAAAAGCAGTTACTGACAGACAATCCTGGCAAAAATTATGTTTCTCAGGAAAATGTAAGCCATTAAGATTCCTCTCTGAAATTGTTTAAAAATTAACTGCTTTTTCTGCAGGTCTTTAATGAGGCTCTTTGTTACCCCAAATCCACTCTGTCAAAATGGTTGTCTCAGTTTCCTGAATCTAATGATAACTCTACATTTTGCAAAAAAAATTATATAACTGAGAAAGAAAAGCCAAGGGTAAGACTACTTTTGTTTTCAACAACTACTGCAACACTGTAATATTTCTCTAGGGAGGAAGAACTGTTTATGTTAACTAAATCCATCTCTTTGTTCCTGTAAATAGTTTTCACTTTAAAGAGCAAGAGTTACAATATTCAGCTAACTTATCTCTTCTTTTTGCAACCAGATATAACCAAGATATTCAGCCCACTCTTCATCATATTACTGTATTCATAAGAGTGAAATGCTTCTCTGATTGTTTGAAGCTACAAAAAATTCATTTCAATTTGTAGCCATGTATATAGCATGCATGTAACTTAATTGCCTTAAGAATTGGAACTGTAAAGTAATGATAAAAGAAATTCGTATCAGAACTGGTAATAAAGTTTGTTTATCTATTCCTAATAAGGAAAAAGAAATGCCTTGCTCTCCATACCAGTACATTATGTCAGCCATTACGATGGAAATTGACAACATTTGCTCCTGCAGGAAAAATGCAAAACAAGTAACCTATAATTTGAAAAAAGACTACTGTATTTTCTTACCCAGTAAACATATTTCTATTTTATCATCTATCTATTTTACATTACATTAGGAGATTTTGAAACAGGATTTTCTCACTTCATGGTTCAATACTGCAGGTTCCTCATTAGCCAGTTTAAAACCCCGCAAAACCTTTTAATCCATGAGCCCTGGTGGTGCAGTGGTTAGAATGCAGTATTGCAACCAAACTCTGCTCACAGCCTGGAGTTTGATTCTGATGCAGTTCAAGGCTGGCTCAACCTTCCAACATCAATAAAATGAGGACCCAGATTGTTGGGGGCAATATGCTGTCATTTACAGCATCAGAAAATGCTGTAAAGCACTATGGAGCACTATATAAGTCTAAGTGCTATTGCTATTGTAGTTACATTGGTTGTTGGTCTTATAAAGATTGTAGCCTGACTCCCATTCTCTCTTCTCCTCTCTTACTTTCTTTTATTGATCTTGCTTCTGTGATTTTAACAGCAATCTGAGGAATAGAAACTTAGCAGGCAACAACTTTTCAGACCATGAAGTAAGTGGTGTGAAAAGCATTACCTGATATATATATATTTGTTTACTTTGTATATTATGAGTTGTGCTAATGGCTCAGGAACTAAAAGCAGCAAGGTATCAGCTGTGCTTTAAATCATTATGGTATGTCTGCTTTGAATTTTTTGTAATAATGAAATTGATATGAATATCAGCTTATATTTATAAGGAAGGATTTCTTTAAAATAAGACACAAAAAGCAGTCAGTAATGTTCAGAAATAAAAATACACTCCAACAATTAGCAGATGGTTTCATGAAAACTTTCACATTTACTGTTTTCAAGTTCTTGACAGTTGTACAAAAATAAATCCAAACAATAACAACTACTGTTTTTTGTAGCTGAAAAGGATAACTAGGTTGCAAGGATGAGGCAAGTAGCATAGGCAATAGTGTGCTGTCCAGACAGTATATAGGTAATTGGGAACTGAGATAGTTAAGTTAGAATTGGGAGCTGTTCCCTTAAGGGAATGCTTCATGGTAAATGTAGTTAATGCATCATGGGAAATGTAGTTCATGTCATGTGGTCATATCTGTAATCCTGATTGGTCACTGAATTGAGCCTTGGTTGGGTTGAGGGAGTTTCCTTTACTCTTGCTTGGACCCCAGCACCGTGCTGGTGTCTCACCCTTTGCTCCAGCATTATGGGATGAAAGATCACTATAATTTTACACTAAAGTCAGCTGTGCAAAGAGTTGGATGTTAGATGAATCTCGACATAACCATGAGTTATATTTGAGGATGCCTTGTGATGCAATAAAGAAACTTTGTATGGAAACCTTTGTAGAGTTTAATTTGACTGTCTTTATATTCAGCCAGCAATTAAAAGACAGAACAAATAGCAACTACACATAGCTGCAGTGTCTTCCCCATGGCTGATGTGGCTCACCCATTTTTTAATGAATTGTCAATGAAACAGTAACATATGTTTTCAAGAGGAGAGCTGGCTGCCTTGTTGGTTTGGAGTTTTTGTTGTTGTTGTTGTTATTTAAAATAGAACAAATAAGGCAGAGAGCCTTTGCTCCCCTCACTATTCATCTGAAGGCAATGTTAGATCTTATCTGATTTTTCTCCAGGAAAGCATCTCAGTGTCTGCCATGGTCCTTCTCACATACCATTATAAAAGAAGATATTTCAGTTCTGAAGAGATACAGTAATTCAAACTAGGGCTAGCCACATTCCGTTGTGTTTGGAAAATATAGGCTGCTAAATATTTAATGGCTTTCTTTGTTAAGATTGATCACCACCCACCCACCATCTAACTCTAGTCCTGGTATGCTGCCTCATCATAGCAGATGGGAGCATTCCCAGGAGGGATGAACAAAAAATACTAGGTGTATGTTAAGCATATATACTCCCAGCATGATCAATCAAGGCATGAAGGTCATCCTAATTGACCAGCCAAATTATTCTAGGCAGCGGTAATACAGGAACAGACTGAAGTTTTATATATACACTCAAAAATAAATCCTAGTGGGCATTGTCAGGAATATAGAAATTAGGTAACATTCTAGGTCTGCAATTCTAGAGCAATAGAATTTTTTGATCTCTTCCTGGAAGAAGGAGAGAGTGAAAAAGAGAAAAGGGATGGGGTGGGGAGAGAGGGAAAAACCAATTCACCTGATCTTGGATACTTAGTCCTGATGCTGAATAATATTCATGTCAGCATGGAAAGATCTGCAACTATGCAAATATCCTATTCTAGGAATAGACTAGAAAGCCAGGTAATGCTAGAACAATCAATGGAGTACCAAGGTTTATTGCTATTCTGGTTCTCAGAGTTGCCACCTAACTAAGAGTAAATAATCTCTATCTGCTCTGCTTCCCACTGAAAATGAAAACAACAAAAAATGCCCCTCCCCCCATTTCTTCATTCCCATTGGAAGGTTTAGATTTTGGATGTTGGAAGTCTCTGTTGTAAGACATGGGATTTCTCTGGAAGTTAGTTTAATTTAAATGCCTCAATAATTCTGAGCTTTACTTATCTGAATGGCAAATAAAGCACAAGTGTTTTTAATCTAATATGCCTACATACACATACATATGTCCACAGTCTTCCTAGGCTGCCTTATAGCAGGGAGAGTAGCTGCTTCTGGGAGAGATGAGTAAAGAATGGATATATGTGCCAAGAATATAGATACCCAGCAAGGTTATACCAAAGCATGAATGTCATCCTAGTTGCCCAGTAGTAAATAGGCATCTGTATCGTACAACAACAATATCGCTTTAATGATAATGCCCTAATTTCATACTACACTGAAAACAATGGTAAACTACTATATTTCACAAACTAAGCCATATGATAGATGAAATGATGTGATTATTGATACAGGGCCAGATGATGGGCCCTCATGTCAGATGGCATTCAGCAAGCGACACAGGAAAACAGGATCTTTCAGAGTACTACTGATGCTTATGATACAACTAGATTAAAGACTTTGAAATGTGTACTTGTTGAGGTTGCCATGCAGGAAAATAAAATCCAAATCTGTAAAGATAAAATTATGGTTGGAACATGGAACATAAGAGACACAAACATAGAAAAGTTCATAAAAGAGGAAATAAATCCACTACATGTTGCTATCTTAAGAATTAGTAGATTGAAATAGACTGGAATTGGACACTTTCTGTCAGAAGATCATAGTTTTGCTCAGGAATGAAAAAAAAGGAATTATGTGGTTTTCATAAGGCTACAACAAAGATAATACTTGGGATACAATGACTGAATAATACCAATTAGATGTCACAGATCACCCTTTAATACAACAGTTATCCAAGTTTATGTCCTACCACTGATGCAGAAGAGAGGAGATTGATGGATTTATGGTCAACTTCAGTCAGAAATCAACAGAACATGAAAGAGGAAAATGTAGTTAAAATGCTCTAAGAAACAGTTGGTTAGATTCTGCCAATCCGGTGATTTCTTCATTGGCAGATTTTTCAAACAACCAAAACAACACCTATATACATCATTATCCTCAGACAAAACACACAGGAAACAAATTCATTATATTATTGGTACAAGGAGATGGAAAAGCTCAAATATAACAGTCAGGATATGGCCAAACTCTGATTGTCAAGCAGGGAACAGATTGCTTTTCTGCGTGTGCCAACTCAAGCTAAAGAACAAAGTAAACAAGGTCTTGTGATATAATCTTGAAAATACACCCCCATTTTAAGAAGAACATCAGGAATCATTTGAAGTTCTGAACCTCATTGATAGGGAGCCAAAAGAACTATGGAATGAAATCAAAGAAGTTAAGAATTAATATGAAAAGAAGCTAAGAAACAGAAGATAGCAAACTGAACAAACAGTAGAAATTGCCAAGAAGAAAAAAGAAGTCAAAGCCAAGAAAGACAAAAATCTAAGACTTCCAGACAGTGGTTAGTAGAGACAAGAAGCAATACCTGTAACAACACAAAAGGCAAAGAAAGCAGGGAAAGTTTTCCAAAATATCTCTGAAATTAGAAAGGATGTTACAGTCTTGTCCTAAATGGTACAAATGGGCAGAATGTCAATCATTCAAAGAAAATCTTCAAAGATTGAAGGACTGTTCTGAAATCTGCACAGTAGAGATGTCAATTTCGTAGAGGATATTCCCTAATTACAAAAATCTGTAGTACTATAAAATGAAATTAGATCAGCAGTTTGGTCATTAACAAGTCAGAAGGCTACAGGAACTGATGAAATATCTGCAGAAATATGTCAAGCAATTGAAGAAGAATCTATAAAGGTTTTAACCAAATTATGGCAGCTAGAGAAAATCTAGAGAAAAACATGGTGTTCAACAGATTTAAAGAGTTTACATTTTGATATCAAAGAAAGAAAACCTAATAGCATTTATAGACTTTCACACAATATTATTTATTAATTAATTACCTAAAGTCACTGAAAGTTGGATGGCATGTAAATTCAGTGCATTATTATTTAGCAAATTAGGATCATTCGATATAGGTTAGAGCTAAATGAGAAAAGAAATGTCAGATGTCCAAGCTTTTAGAAAAGGCTGAGGAACACTTATGCAAAAATTATACAGGAAATCACAGCCTAAATAGAATGTGGAAAAACAGACTGGCTCCACATCATCAAAGGAGTCAGATGTTGAAATGATAGCCAGGGTGGCACAGTTGTTAGAATACTGTATTGCAGGCTGACTCTGCTTACTGCCAGGAGTTTGATCCTGATCCAGTAAACTACTTAGTGCTGTAAAGCAGTATAAAGCAATATATAAGTCTGTGCTATTGCTATAGTTTCAGTCTTTTATGATTGACTATTCTAGAAAAACTAGTAGTTAATAAATATTCTAAAATACATTGCTACTCTACCATGATGTTCTATATCTTAAGTGATTAGAATCATAGAAGCAATATTTATTAAAAACAGAATTAGAAGAAGAAATTGTAAAAGGGTGTATGACTGTGTGGGGACAAAATATAGGACATAATATAAATTATGTGCTATTGCTGAGCACACTGGATTGCATCCCAAAAATTGTAAGCCGCCCTGAGTCTCTGGAGAAGGGCGGTATATAAATGTAATTTAAAAAAAAAATTTAGCGGACTGGGAAACAATTTGGAACAGAAATCATAAAATAAGAAAATCGGTAACATACAAAGAAAACACATACAAAATGTTTTATAGGTGGCCTTGGAGATTGGCAAAAATATATAAGAAAATGAATCCCATGTGTTGGAAGTGTAAAGAGAGTGAAGGAACTTATTATCATATGTGGTGGACCTTCCCAGAAGTGCAGAAATATTGGTGTAAAATTCAAATTTGGTTGCAGGAAATCATTGAAAATCTTGAACCGGAGCTTTTCTTATTGGGAATCCTCAGAAATAAATATGAAAAGAGTATAAAATATCTTTTAATACACATATTAACAGCCGCAAGTATTACTCTAGCGCAATGCTGGAAACAGTCTGAGATGCCAAGAGATTGAATGATCATACAGAAAATAATAAACTGTGCTGAGATGGATAAGTTAACATTGACCTTGAAAGACAAAGAAGTTTCATTATTCTATATGGTGTGGGAACGTTGGTATAATTGGTTAGACCGGAGAAAGTAATGGGATTAAGAACTATTAATTAGAGAGTTAGACAGAGCAAAGTATACTTGAGAAGGAGTTAATAGTATATAGAAAATTATTATGTAAATATCACCACAGGTTGTTATGAATCTAATATTTTTAACGTTTTAATGGTGAGTGTTTGTGTGTCTAGTTTGTCTCTTTTTCAATGTAAGTTTGTTCATTTTTTTAATGCAATAAAAGTCAATAAAGTATTTTTTAAAAAAGAATCATAGTAACAATGGTTTTCCTTGGGACGGTTAGCCCCAAAATACAGATGAGATCAAAACAATTCTGATTATGGTTTAAGTCTGATTATGATTAACCACCTTCTTCCCTTTCACTAATATAAATTGTTTTGGCTTAAGCAATGTTTGCTATTGCCTTGCTTTGGTATCAGATCTCTCTCTTTGTCAAGATCATGAAAATACTATGGATAATCAAGAAAATAAACAAATAGATTATTTAACAAATAAAATCATAATTCTCACTCAGGACCAGAGGTGGTATTCAGCAGGTTCTCACCAATTCTGAAGAATGGGTAGCAGAAATTTTGAGTGGTTTGGAGAACCAGTAAATACCACCTCTGACTGGAGATTTCACAGTATCCTTCCCCTGCCACGCCCACCAAGCCACACCCACAGAGCCGGTAGTAAAAAAAATTGAATCCCATCACTGCTAAGGACAGAAATCACCCAGCTCAAATTACCATATTTTGGTCACATTATGCAAAGACACAGCTCCCTTAAGAAGCCTATAATATGGGGGGAAATATAAAGAAAAAAGATGAGAATAATCAACAGCAAGTTAAACGAACCTATTACAACAGTAATAAATTCACTATAAGAGAAAAAAATCTATGTGTGGTCACCAAAAGTCAATATCAACTTGGTGCCATATAATCAATTAATCAATTAAGTTTAATTAGCATCATTAGACTATTTATCTGCTACTAATTAGAAATTTAAATAGCTAATAAGCAACCCAGTCATAGACAGCCTCGAAAAAGGAGTTGGAACTTTCCAACTCAGCATTTTCCCAGAGATAAAATGATTGAATGCCCCACGCAACTCTTATGTCAGAATCTGGGTGTGAACCTGAGTATATGTGTAAGTAATTCTGTTTAAACAAACCATATCCATATTAAATATGCACCCATATTATTCAGTACACATCTGAAGATGTAGATTCACCAAATGGTACACACATAACAGTTTGCTTTCATATTGTGATAGTATGTGGGAATGACTTTGGGGGAGAGCAGGAAGACCCGCAGCCTAGGCAATGGGTCTTCATCCTGTCTCCCAAGGTCATTCTAACATACCATCATCGCATATAAGGGAGCTGGGGCTCCAATAGCTTATTTGTTAGGCATCTACCATTTTACTTTTCTGCACGTTCAACCCTTTCTTGCTTTAGAAGTAGTATCAGCAAATCAGCATCTGTATTCTGTATCATCAAATCAAATGTTATTAAAATTCAGTTCCCATTGAGATGGTGATGTACTGAGATGGTTATGTACTCTACATGACAGAAGAAATGCCTTGGTACGCTGCCCAGTAGATCAGATTTGAAATAGGCAAGTCTAAAGTAATAGCAAGAAACTTGAAGGTGTCTGTCAAAATTAACAAAGTAGACTGAGCAGGCATATAACCCTTATTATACTGTGATGAAATATGCTTTACAGTATGTAAGTGTCAGCAACTATATTCTATAGTCGTAAATTGTTTCCTTTTGAGGGTATGGGTAAGAAACCACTCTACTCTGTGTCTCCGAAACTCTGTCAGTCATATTGCTCTTTATTCTTCTAATTCAATTTCTTGCTTGCATGAGGACTCTGTCCAAACTCCCATTCCATTTTCTAAGTGTTCTCTTGAAACTGACTTTGCCTGATTTTAGCACCTCATGCCTGGTCCCAGCTCCTTGGGTTCCTTCCTTAGGGCTTTCTCTGGGAGCCAGACAGGGGTAGGATTCAAATTTTTTAACAACCGGTTCTGTGGGCGTGGCTCAAGATGGTGGGCGTGGTTTGGTGGTCATGTGACTGGGTGGACATGGCTTGGTGGTCATGTTATTGGCTGGGTGCGGCCAACTCAATATCACTCACATCAAGGCACACATCTCCTCGCCTGGCCTCTCATGACTGTGGGGATGCTGCAACAGTTGTACATGTGAAAAATGGTCATAAGTCACTTTTTTCAGTGCCATTGTAACTTTGAATGGTCACTCCACACGAGCAAAGTACCAGCAAAGGAGGGGAAAAAACTCCAGAGAAGTTCCTGAGACAGGAAGTCTAGTCCTGCCAAGAATGTAATAACGGTTAACGGAGAGGCAGTTTCTGTAAGCAACACCAGTGTGTTTCCTTCCTGCCTTCCTTACAGGATTAGGCCAGTAATTACTTCTAACAACCGGTTCTCCAAACTGCTTAGAATGTTAACAACCAGTTCTAGCAAATAGGTGCGAACTGGTAGAATCCCACCCTGGGAGCCAGACTCTAACTAACTTGGACCATCAACTTTTCATTTCAAGATCCAATGATCTACTGCAGTGATGGCGAACCTTTTTGTTGTGGTGTGCTGAAAACGCGTGTGTGCTGGTACCCACAATGCAATGGGCCCCTCCTGCGCATGCATGCACAACACTCTCACCCCACCCCCTTACCTGCATTGTGCATGTGTGTGTCTCCCAGCTGATTTTCGGCTTGTTTGAGGCTGTTTTCAGGGGGAAAAAACCATTTTGAGGGAAGCCTCTGGACCCTCCAGAGGTTGAAAAAAAGCCCGTTTTTCGGCCTTCCGAGGCTGCAGAGACTTCTCTCGAGCCTCCAGGAGGGCGAAAATGGCATCAAACAGGCCTAAAATCAGCTGGGAGGCATGAACATGCTCAGTGCAGGTAAATTTGGCTGGGGCTCATGTGGCCGCACAAATGGCTCTGTGTGCCACCTGTGGCATGCGTGCCATAGGTTCGCCATCACAGATCTACTGCAAGGGTCTGACATAAATAAATGTCATTAAGGAATACAAAATTGGACATAAATCCAAACTGATTTTTTTTGTTTTCTTTTTCATAGCAACCAGAAAATATCTGAAAATAATCAAGTAAACCTCCATTTATGCAATAATTTTTGGACTTGATCACATAGCCCTTGACGCCTACCACCTACTAACTTTCCACAGAAGATTTTTTTGCTTTAAATAGTTTTAATCTCCAAGGGAGCCTTATGGCCAGCAGTATTTTAGTGAGGCATCCATGTACTCACTAATTCTCTCTTGGGATAGAGAGGATGAATTTTCAATTGTCCCACTCCTTGTTCATAATAAATGAAGGCATTGAGTATGCAAGCTGTTGCACAATATTTTCTCAATATATTTATGCTTTTTTTAGGAAGTAGTTTTATTGGATACTTTGCCTACCACAAAAGAAATTAAAATGTAGTTTAAGCTAGATATAAAGCTGGAACTATTGTTGAACAGGAAATCTGGGAAATAAAATTAATATCTTTCCACATTTGCCTCATTGTTTTTTATTGCATTGTTATGCATTTTCCCTCCTGTGTACCCAAAGTTGTTATGATGTGGGTGACCTATAAATGTGATTTATAAATAAGTAAATAAGGTCCCTTTGAACCTCAGATTTTGACTAGAATAAGATTGTGTAGATCAAATATAATTCTCTTTGTTATTCCACCTTTGAAATGCATGAGCTGCTGTTTTAAAATCTTGCCAGCCTATCTCATTTAAGTATTTAAATCAGAGATGGTATTCAGCAGGTTCTGACCAGTTCTGGAGAACCAGTAGCAGAAATTTTGAGTAGTTCGGAGAATTGGCAAAGACCACCTCTGACTGGATATTTTACAGTATCCTTCCCCTGCCACGCCCACCAAGCTGCGCCCACTAAGCCACACCCACAGAACCGGTAGCAAAAAAAATTGAATCCCACCACTGGTTTAAATATTCTTCTCTAAAAATTGTTGACTGATTCAATATGTATCTATGGTAACAGATATGTCATATCACATGATTCCTTTCCAAGTAAATGGGAAAGTGCTTCCTTACGTTAAAATCAGGCTATTCAGTGGCACAATTGGACCAATAGTAGTCCAATCTCACATAAAGACAACCTTTTGATATTTACACCTAGTAGAAAGAAACTATTTCTACAGATTCACAAAATAATGACTCCCTGCAGGACAAGGAGATATTTGCTGGGGATGGGGATGAGGATGAGGCTACTCTCATTTCATTGGGGTAGCATTCAAAATTTAAATAATTAAAAATTAAATAACACTAACTTCAAGCAAAGGTTCAGCAGCACACAGTTGGCATCACATAACTTTGTCTCTAGGCATGTGTTAGCCTTTCAAGATAGCCCAAACAAGGACAACTAGGAATATTAGCTCTGTCATTATTGAAAGGTTGTAAGTCTGAAAGTACCCCTGCTGTCTCTCACTTTGATTCTCTCAAAAATTAAGGAGGCCCCCTTCTGAGATGCTTCTTCCACCCTGCCTCCTTCAGACTCAAATTTTATTTACCAGACCATTGTCCAGGCTCATTCATCCTACCTCCCAAGCTCTTTCCCACAGACCAACAGGAAACAGTACTCGAGAAACCAAAAAAAAATCCGGTCTGAGGTCAAGTCTTCCTCATCTATTTTGATTATCTTTAGCACATAGTTGAAGGATTTCCATAACTATTACTTAATTGCTATTTAGGACTGCCCTTGCATACCATCCGGAGATTACAGCTGGTGCAAAACGCGGCAGCGCGGGTGGTGATGGGAGTTTCCCGGTTCTCCCATGTTACCCCCCTCCTGCGCTGTCTGCATTGGCTGCCGGTTGTGCTCCAGGTGAGATTCAAGGTGTTAACTTTAACATACAAAGTCCTTCATGACATGGGTCCACAATATTTAAGGGAGTGGCTCCTGCTGACATTGAGTACTAACCGCCCTGTGCGATCACATAGGCAAGGACTCCTTGGGGTCCCGTCGACTGGCCAATGCCGTTTGGCAGTCCCCCGACGACGAGCTTATTCTATTGCGGCCCCTGACCTCTGGAACCAACTCCCCCTGGGACTCCGCCTGGCCCCTGACCTCCGCGCCTTCTGCCATGAATTGAAGACCTGGTTATTTAACCAAGCCGGGCTGTGACCCTTTGGGGGGGCGGGTTTTATTATGGTTTTTATTATGTATTTAGGTAATTATATTTCAATGGGGCTTGTTTAGTTTAATTCTTTTTTAACTATTTATTGTTCTTGTTGTTTTAGTTGTGAGCCGCCCCGAGTCTTCGGAGATGGGGTGGCATACAAGTCTCATTAATAAATAAATAAATAAATAAATAAATAAATAAATAAATAAATAAATACAAAGCATGAATTCTTTACATTTTGGGCTACATATTTACTCAGAATTGTTTTGGATCATGCACAAATGCATCCTCTCTCTGACATTCATCTGAGCAGCCTCACTTTTCCAGGCTTCGTGTACTCCTCCAGAATGCTACTGCTGCTTTAAATGTTGCATTCACTTTAACAAGTGAAAGTGGCAGGGTTTTCTTTTTCAGGGTCCCTCTGCAGCCTGAAAAAGTCTTGTGAATAAATGTGTAACAGAGAGGTTTAAGACTTTTAAGAGGTCTGAAACATTCCTTCCAGAACATTTTTGAAGCATGTGTAGTCCTATTACTCAGCAGTGGTTATGAACTGGCAAATGCCTAGCCTATATAATTCCCAGAGTCCACTTAAATTTATCAGGATTTAGACCAGGGGTGTCCAGCCTTGACAACTTGTGGACTGGTATAGCTGACTGGGGAATTCTGGGAGTTGAAGTCCACACGTCTTAAAGTTGCCAAAGGTCTTAAAGTTGGACACCCCTAATATTATACATCCATACATCCACCCTGCAATGTGTGACCAAACTCTTTTTTACAACATGCTATGAAAGTTCATACCACATTTAAACTAAGATTCAAGGTTTTAGTAACAACATATAAAGTCCTACATGGCTTGGGTCCGGGGTACTTGTGGGAACGTCACATTCTGATCGCCCTGTACACTCCAACAGACAGGGCCTCCTTGGGATACAGTCGGCCAGACATTGTCGGCTGGCAGGGGCCAGGGGTAGGGCCTTCTCTGTGGGGGCACCCACCCTGTGGAATCGACTCCCCTTGTACCTACGTTTGGCTCCGGATCTCCGCACCTTCTGCCGTGACCTAAAGACTTGGTTATTTCAGCAGGCCGGCCTGGACTGAACCAAGAGGGGGGGGATTTCTTTTAAAAAATTTAATGGTTTTAATAGTTTTAATGTTAAATATTATTGGGTTGTATCCCAAAAACTGTAAGCCGCCGGAGAAGGGTGGGATATAAATATGAATAAAAAAAAATATTAAGCTTGTACTGTTTAATTATTTTTTAGTTAACTTATTGTATTGTATTTTTTATTCTGTGAGCCGCCCTGAGTCCTTAGGGAGAGAGGGCGGCATGCAAGTCTAATAAATAATAACAATAATAATTTAAACTAAGCATTCTCATTTCAACTTGCATTAACTAATCATCATAAGAATTATAGAAATTGGATGAGAGCTATCCTCTTTGAATTCTGTGAATAAAAGAAAAAAAAGTAGCAGTGATCATCTTTTAAAAACTGGGGGCACCTACAGAATGGAGAAGATACATGTGTGTAGGAGGTAAGTAGAAGGGTGATGAAGATTTTTTTTAAAAGAAATATTTTTGTTGATTTATTGCTACTCATGAAGCCTATTTTGTAAAATCTTTTCCAATGATGCAATCTCCGGGGAGAGAAATTGGTTGGCAAGAAAGAAAAAAAAAAGAGCAACTATTTCATCGTGTCATTTACAGCTTGCATGTCAGCAGTTATATAAGCTGTTTCTGAAGCAACTGTGGAAACTGCCAAGCCCAGTGCACAGAAAGAAAGTGGGGAAAAGGGAGGGGAAGAAGGGCCCTTTTCCTAAATGTATACCTATGGAAAGATTTTAAGGAAATGCCATAAAGTTTTGACTCCTAAAAGAAATCCCCAAAATTGGCGTCCTCAGGGTTAATTTGGACACAACAAAATCTGGCCTCATTTTACCCATAGACTCTCTCTGAGTATCTCTTTCCAAGGGTACAGTCAGAGCAACTGCTGTTTAATGTGAGTGTAGCAGCTATTCAGAAAGTGACAAGCATCAAGGAGGGAAGTTTAGCAAGAACCAAGGGCCTTGGTGGTGCAGGCTGTTAAATGCCTAGCACTTAGTTCCAGCTGCCTGCAATTATTACAGGCTCGAATCCCACCAGGCTCAAGGTTGACTCAGCCTTCCATCCTCTCGGGGTAGGTAAATTGAGGGCCCAAGATTATTGGGGGCAATAAGCTGACTTTGTAAAAATGCTGCTTAGTAATAAGCAGGCATATACAATGAAATGAAGGCTATTGCTGAGCGCATTGGGTTGCGCTCCAAAAATTGTAAGCCGCCCTGAGTCTCCAGAGAAGGGTGGCATATAAATATGAATTAAAATAAATAAATAAATAAATAAATAAATAAATAAATAAATAAGAACAGAGATGAGCAGGAGGAATGTCTGACAGCCTACTTTTCTGAGCATGAGTATTTACCAGGTTTATATTTTATGGAAGGTAAAAGTCATCTAAGAGAAGCATGAGGACATCACTACCGAACATTCGTAATATAGTTTCCCTGGAGACCTTGTCCATTTCATCTATTACTTTTAATCTGAACCAGATTAAAAAAAAAATCTGTGATTTTGCACAACTTTTGTATAAGCATGCAAAATTGTTTAGCTAAGTTTCCCTTCATGTGCAACCAAGTGGATTTTAATCAGATGCAGCTAAATTGAATGCCACCTGGCTGAACACCCTTTAAACAAAAAGCGATCTGGTTGAATCAAAAATAGAGCTTGTATGTAGAAGACAGATGAGTGCAAAATAAAGCAATCTCCCTTGACTAAAAAGATGCTTAGGTTTAGATTTGTTGGGTACATCATTCCTGTTCATCATTTCTTCCCTATCATTGTGCAGAAGAGGTGATAGATCATCTGATGTCCTACTCTCCATTTCTGTTCTGCTACTTTTAGGTACACAAGAAGGTTAAAGCTGGAGTAACCAGAATCTTCTTCCTGTGCATACTTATTACACAAAGAATTGTTTCAAATGGCTCTGGAAAGTTGTGGGTAAGGTAAGGTAAAAACATTGTTCTTCCTTGTTAATCCATGTTTGTACTTTTGCCTTCTCTTCTGTCTTGATTTTACCAGTTAAATGCTTTTTAATGTTTGCTGATGTTTAATAAATGAAAACCAAACTATACCTTTGCTAGCTATGCTGCATGCTTGCTGTGATCTTGATATACAGGAAGAAATTGCCTAGGACTAGGCTGGGTGGAAAACAAATTGGAAATTACCTACAACAATTTTCCAACAACATTTTTCATGAGCAGTTTATTCTCCATACAACACCCACATGCATGCTTTGCTGCAGGCATAGAATCAACCAAAACATAAATCCTTCAGCTTTGAAATATATTGTGCTTGGAAATATTTATCCTTCTGACCCATTTTCTAGATGAAGAATAAATTCTCCAGATATAGTCCACCATGCACATCTCCATCTGCACACAAATGCTCCTCTCTCGACAATACAGTTTCATTGGTGCTGATTCACACATTCACTGAATGCAGAACAAGTCTTTTAAAATCTCGTCTTAAGGCAAAATGATAGGATAAATAGTCGAAGTAACCAAGCAGACTGCTCCATTCACTCCAGACAATAGGCAAAGGCCATCTCTTGCCAGCCACATCTACCCAACCCACTAGAGTGGGGAGGCAAGGAATGTTGCAGGTCACATCCCCTAGGGGGATTTGGCGGGACCCCTAAGAAGGGCCTTCTCTGTGGTGGCTACCTCTCTCTGGAACATCATTCCCCCCTCCCAAAATTAGATGGCCCTGATTCTAATACTCTTTAGGAAGTTGCTGAAGACCTGGTTCTGCCAGCAGGCTTGGGGAACCCAGAGTGGGATGGAGCCCATTAAATGGCTTGTCACCAGGGTACGGAGGGTGGGGGGGCTATTATATTATTTTATTAATTTATTATTTTTTTTCTGTTAGTTTCATGTGTGTATATATATATATATATATATATATATATATATATGTTTTCGTAGATTTTCACGGGTAAAGGTATGTAGGTCTTGGTGTATTCGGGTCTTGTCCCGTGTATGATTGAGAATACCTTGGCAACGTTTCGACGAAATCTCATCCGTCATCTTCAGGCTGGTGTCTTCAGCTTCGTTCTCCTGGGAGAAGTGTGTGATTGTGGCTGTTTTCCCCTTTTAAACTCTAGAGTTGGCTGTGTTGTTACTTCTTGATTGGTTTGTGGAGTTGATGTATGCAGATTGGATGGCTTTTTCCTGAGACCCTGTGTGGCTGAGGTGCTGGCTGTGTGTCTCTCAGCCTTTTGTGTTGTAACGACCTGGGTAACGACCTGGGTCACCATCTTATGTGACCTCACATTCCTACGCAATTGCGAGACAAAACGTGATCCCCACATGCTTCCAACTCAAATTCCACACTAAAACCTCAGCCACTGAAAGGATCCTGAAAAGAACTGCATTAGCTCTAATCAGAAACGAACTCCACAGGAAAAGATTCCTACTAGACCAAACCAACAGGGACCTACTCACCCTCCACCTCAAACTCAGTAACAAAATCCACCCAGCACTCTGGGACAAATCCAAACAACTAGCCCTCTGGAGAGCTGAAACAGAAACCTTTCACAAGACAGACACACACACCAACAAACTCCACAGACTAGAGAAAGCCAGAAGCCCAAACCCCCACAACAATGCATGAAACAAACAGTACACAACATATCAGACAGAACCCTCACCATGGCAGAAACCAATGTCCTTTCCAAAGGATTCAACTTTGCTGTCGCCCCAAACGCATCCCCACTGAAAACATCATATGTGGAGTTGAAGCTAGCCTAGCCAAAATTAACCCAGACACAGCCAATAAAATCAGACTTGAAGTCACCAACGTCCTCTGCTCCAGCAGTCCACCCAGAAGCAACTTACACAAAGAAGAACAAAAAGCACTCAGCAACTTGAGGAAAGACAACAACATAATCATCCTCCCAGCAGACAAAGGCAGCACAGTCGTGATGAACACATCTGACTACCAATCCAAACTATCCAACCTACTCCAAGACCCGCTTACAAACCTCTAAACACAGACCCCACCACCTACCTGGAGAAACCACCAAATCCAAAATAAAAGCCTCGCCCATCAGTGAAGAGATCCAACAAAGAATCATCCCCAGAGAAAATCATCTAGATGCCCTAAGCTCTATGGCCTCCCCAAGATACACAAAGAAAACACCACTCAGACCCATAGTCAGCTCCATAGGCTCACCTCTACAGAACCTTGCCAAATTTCTCGCCAAACAACTCCAGCCCTACACAGAATCCATCACCTCACACGTACAAAATTCTTTCCACTTCATAGAAACAATAAAGAAACAAAACCTACAACCCAGTGACCTACTTGTGAGCTTCGATGTCATATCCCTCTTCACTCAAGTACCTATTAAAGAAGCCTTGACAGCTATCCAAAACAAATACAACCCCCCTAAGCACATCCTAGATCTGACCAACCATTGCCTTTCCAACACGTACTTCATCCACAATGGACAAAGATATAAACAGATAGAAGGAGCACCTATGGGATCACCCTCTCACCGTCATAGCTAACCTATACATGGAACATTTTGAAACCAATGCTCTAACAGGACACATACAACTTTCACACATGGGAAACAGAAACCAACAATCAACTTCCGTCCTGGACGTCCTAATTTACAAAAACCCAACGGCTCCCTAGGACACACCATCTACCAGAAAAGACACACACTAACCGCTACTTAAATGCACAATCCCATCACCACCCTGCACAGATCAACTCCGTAGCCAAGACCCTCATCTCCAGAACCAAACGCCTAGCTGACAAAGACCACTTGAGAACAGAATTACACACCCTCACTAACGTATTAATGTCCAATGGATTCCAAAGAAGCACAATCACCAACCTAATCCGAAGGGAGACTCCCCAAAACCAAGACACAGAACAGGACAATGGCATCGCCCCTCCCTTACATCAAAGGCACCACAGATAAAATCAGCAAAATTCTCCACAAACACAATATCAGGACAGCCTTTGGCACTGATCAAAAATAGCCAACATCTTAAGAAACCCCAAAGACAAGATCCAGCTAGAAAACCAAGGAGTTTATAAAATACCATGCAAAATTTGCCCAGCCACATACATTGGACAAACCAACAGGAGAATAAATGCACGCATCGCAGAACACAAGAACGCAGTCAGAAAAGAAGAAAAACTTCCTCCCTTTTCCAGCACCTTAAAGCCACAGGACATGAAATTGATTTTGAGGGATCCAAACTTATCTCCAATACTGAACACTTCAACAAGAGAATAATTAGGGAAGCCATCGAAATAGAGAAACACCCCATAACATGAATAAACGGGATGATACTTCCGCCTACCAGACATCTGGAAACTAGCCCTAATCAACAAACGAGTCCCAGCCACAAAACCAACACCGGACCCAAAATAACACATGATGCCACCACCAATCTCCTTCACCAGACTCAAACCCAAGCCCACGCCACAGATGAAAGGCAACCACCATCCAGAAACCAGACCATGGCTGCAACACCAGCTGCTACACCCCTCCAACCCCCAAACTAAGCAAACTGACACACGCTATAAACACATAGCCAGACCTCAAACTCGAGCCAAACCAAGGCCCAGAATGCCACATCACAGCCTTCCACCCAGGATACTACATCACAGAACTCAGGAGATCACAACACAAAACATCAGGAGGTTGCAGCACAGACAACGACCCAGGAGATTACAGCACCACACCCAGGACATCACAACAATAGAACTCAGAAGGTCATCACACAGCCCATTACCCAGGTCGTTACAACACAAAAGGCTGAGAGACACACAGCCAGCACCTCAGCCACACAGGGTCTCAGGAAAAAGCCATCCAATCTGCATACATCAACTCCACAAACCAATCAAAAGTAACAACACAGCCAACTCTAGAGTTTAAAAGGGAAAACAGCCACGATCACACACTTCTCCCAGGAGAACGAAGCTGAAGACACCAGCCTGAAGATGACGGATGAGATTTCAAACGTTGCCAAGGTATTCTCAATCTTACACGGGACAAGACCCGAATACACCAAGACCTACATATATATATATATATATATATATATATATATATATATATATATATATATATATTGTTTTCGTAGATTTTCCCGAATACACCAAGACCTATATATATAGACATTAGTTACATAAATGACTATTCAGAAGTAGTGTCCCCCACCCAATATTTTTTGCACAACCTTGACTGTACCTAATTTTGTTATTTTCAAAAGCACAGTTATGGCTAGTAAAAGAAATCTAACAGCATACTTCAGCATCTCTAATAATATATGTGGATGGGTTAAAATGTTAAAATGGCAACCACAAGCACATTAATAAAGTTTGGTTTTTTTAAAAATATGCCTTGCAGATGGGGCCTTTATCATACCACTGCAATCAACATCTTGATTTTTTATGCTCTTCTTGTAGATATTCTTGAAATGCTGGCCTATAATGTAGGTAGGAGACTGTGAGTTCTAGTTCTGCCTCAGCCATGAAAGTCAGCTGTGTGACTTTGGGCAATCATTCTTTCTCAACCCAACCCACCTCACGAGGCTGTTGTTGTGGGGAAACCAGGAGTAGGAAGGAGTATGTGGTAAGTTTGCCACCTTGAGTTGCTTATAAAGTAGTAAAGGCGGGTAAAAACTGTTATAAATAAATAAATTTAAAAATTATAATTGACTGAAAGAAGGTCTCTAAATTTAGCCTAACCTGTACAATGTAACCAAAAGAATGTTGCAAATCTAACTGAGACCCTATATCTCTCTCACCCATCTTCCTAAGCAGCAAAAAATGCTGAGTGGCCTTTTGTCCATCATTATCCTGCCACTATGTTCTAGAAAGTGAATTTATAAAACAACTAAGAATCTTTCATAATTGCCATGTTGTTAATTCATTTGTTATGCTTAACTATCAGCCAAACTAGCATAAGTCATCAGCAAAAGCCTGTCCTAAATTCACTAACAAAATTGGATGGTGGATGGAAACATCTCATCTGCAAACTGCTAACTTTCCACAGTACTAAGCTACATATTTTAATGTTTACATCTGTACTTTATCAGAACCAGAGCTTTGCATATGGTTGGGAACACTAACATGGAAGTAAGATTTGTTAAACAGGCTACATAATTTCTACATACCATAAATCAATGTGGATGTCACATTAGCGGAGATGCAAAGCTTCTTTTAAAAAAGCTCAAATTTCTTCCTGACAAAGTTTAAATAAAAGATTAAACCCAGGAAAATCAGAAGTGTGGTTGTAGGGATGGCATTGATTTTTAACCTGAGAAAAGAAAGCCAATAAATAAATTTTAAAAACTTCACTTAAAAAGCAATTTAATGGGTGTTCTATTTTTAAACTTATATGTCCTTGTCAAATTATTATATTTGTGAAATCAGGTCAGAGATACTAGTTTTAAACCAACTCACAACCATAAACTACTGGGCAGTGGGACAACTTAGTGGTTTCCTAAAGGATCGTTGTTCAGGGATGTTAAATTTCATATAAATAGTAAAAGGGGGTGTAAATATTTGAGCTAGCAATTCACCCATATTTGCTTTATAATAAATGGATATTCAAATATTCTTCAATGTATTTGAACATAATTAACCACAAGTACTCATAGTATGTAAGGCTCTTTGAAAAGTAATGTGTAAGGGACCACCTGAAATTCTAATTTGTGATGCCGTAATATTCTACAAATCAAAGTGTGTGTTATATAAGCTACATTTTAGTGTACTGAATTCATCTATATGTCTACTTTACTTATATCTGCCAGAATATCACTCAAGTAATGGTAATGGTGCCTTTACCAGTAGAAGTAATAGCTATATGCCTTTATCTAAATAAATTTAAAGGCCTACTTTTAATAAAAATAAAACAAATGCTTCCCTTTAAAGCGGCATTATCCAACTTCAGCCATTTAAAGTACACTTCAACTTCAAGCTGTTGACTAGGGAAATATGGGAGCTGAAGTCTACATATCTCAAAATTGCTGAGATTGGGAAATACTGTTTTAAAATAATCCATTGCCACCAGCTTTGCTTATTATCTATCTAAGCAACATAAAAGTCTGGTTCAAAAAGCTTGAAATACAATCATCCCATGGATATCATTGTTTGTAGTCAGTGTAAATTATTTTGAACTATGTGTTAATGAAAAAAATAAGTTTTAGGAAACTTATCATCATTCTCAGCCCAGAGCAAAAGCCAATTATTTGTGATATATGAACTTGTAGCACAGATCATCAATCCCAAGTTTTAATCCACTTTGAAAAGCTACAGGATTGATGATCTTTTATTTTTCCCCTAGTCTTTCTTCTAGAGAAGCCCACCATGGTTTATAAAAGAATAAAATCCAGTTTTAAATAAAACTATCATTAGGCAGTTCACACAGGTCAATTATGGATTCTCTCTCCTGAAAGGTTTTCAGTGTCCCCTTAATTTCTTCTTTCAGAAAAGAATTGAGAGACAAACTTGGTCATCTAGACTTTGAAGAATGACTATACTCCAGAACCATTACTGTTCTTTTACATTGCCTGCTATTTTGTTTTTGCCTTATTTAAAATGAACAACTATATTTCTTTTTAAATGTTGGTTTTATTGCAATAAAGAAGTCTCCTCTGTCTGTAGGCCCATGTCCAAAACTTTACACATGACTTCTGATTCAGAAAATTTGCTTTTTATAAAGCACTGGAACAACCCCAGAACAGTGAGTACTTCATATCTTTACTTCATAGTTTTGTTTCTTCAGTTCTGATGCAGTTCCTAATTGCTGGAGCCAATCTCACAATAATTAGACACTCTAGAGTTAATCTTCATGATACACCTCAATGAAAGACATGACCCAAAAATAAAAGCCTTCTTGGAATGCAAAAGACCCTTAGTTTCAATAAGCAATGAGTCACATATCTTTTATTTCTTCAGGGTGCACTGACTTGTTTTTTTCCATTCCAGCAATACAAATTTACCATAGACTAGTAGACTACAGCATATTCTTCAAGGACAGCGTTTATGCTATCATTTTTATTGTGTTGGTCCTGCATCATTGATACAAATAGTCCGCTGCATATCCTCTCTTGTTTGCCTGCAATGTTTCTTCCCATCCTTTCCATGCTCATTCTGGGAAACAGTATATACTCTAAAGCCAGCCTGGCTCCAGGCTTTTCCATTATCCACACAGTTTTCATATCAAAGATCTGATATGTATAGTCTTATTTTTTAAAAAATATATATTGAAAGACTTTGGAAAGATAGTTGCTGTCTTCAGGAAAATAGAATTCTTTATTGTTTACCAAATCAGTCCAAAGCTTGGTATAGTGTTTTAAGAATTCATCTAAAGCCTTAAACAGTGTAAGACAGGGCTAGCAACTGGTTTCACAAGACCACAATGCCCAGCATAAATAAGCTTCCAGAAGCAAATATCTGCAAATAAAAATATCATTTTTGCATGCCATTCCATCACAATGGTTAACGGTTGTTCCTAAATCCCTGATTCTTGATAACCATCTCTTATCAAATTAAATATAAATGCTATTATCATAAAATGATGGTAACCTTTTCAAAATTAATTCATCCATAAAACATTTGTAATGTCTTCCAGTCCTGGAAGTTCATCAGGCACTGTAAAGTAAAAAAAGGAAGTGCTTTGTTGATGACTGCAAATGAGTACATTTGCTTTGTTCCAAAATATTATTGTCTCTCTTTCAAATAAATCAGACATGTTCCAGCTCCTGGAAGACTAAAAAGCATAACCGTTAATACATGGCAAAATACCAATTTTTGTTTCAATTTTTCTTTTGAGATCTGTCTAAACCTCAGAAGCTCTGAGATTCATGAGGAATTCTGGGAGTTCAACTCCACACGTCTTAAGGGTGGACACTTCTAGTCCAAAAGATCTTTTTCTTCACACACACCCAGAGAAACCAGATGAGAAAACCCTCAACTTAACTGTTTTCCTAACTGGTTATTTTTGTCATCTCTTCTTAAAAAGATCCCCAATGACAGTTGGGAAATCTCTAAAGCTTATAATGATGCTCTTACCTTCATGTGTGCCATTTTTGTCATAAATTTATCTATATGCAGCAATCCTTTTGAGAGCCCTTGTTCCCCCAAGGGCAACTAACTTATGATCATTTGTAATTCCATCGTGCAGGCATATTTATTTTGCCAATCTGCTTTGTGGTTTCCTTCTACCTGCTGGGCAAGCTTACAATATAATCTTTGTCACTTTGTTTAAGACTTTTGATTGATTTGTCTTCTCCTACTGCTTCCTAGTTTCTCAAGCTAATTGCCTGGGCCAATAGCAATAACCGCATTGCAGCCATTTTGTAGAAGGAAACCACTAAGCAGACTGGCAAAATAACATTAATTAAGTTTGATTGAGCAGATCACCAAAGACGAGCTATACTCCTTTGCTTGCAGTGCAGGTCTTTTCTTATATGGACTGGATGAAATTTAGGCAGTCCTTCTCAAGGATCTGATGGACAGTGTCTTGAAACACAGTCTGAATATTTCACATATGGGTTCATCTGAATTTCAGAGTTCAGGATGTACCATGGGATAGAGCACACACACCCACACCCACCCACACACACACACACACACACACACCAGAAGTACATATAGCTCATGGGCTGTAGGTTATACATCTTTCAATTAAAGTCAGAGGTTGCCAGAACATAAGAATAAGCTTCCCCATTATGAGCAGGATCTGTCCCCTTGACGCAGCAATTGAAATGTGAGATGGTCGCATTTCACTAACTCACTTTTATGGGAATTGGAAAAAGGCTGGCAGTAGCTTCTCTTAGAAAACAGAAACTTCATTAGAGCAAATAGAAAAGTTTAACTAGAAATGTTTCCCAAAGCTTGCTAGAAATAGCTAAAGTGTGTGTGTGTGTGTGTGCATCTCTCTCTGTGTGTGTATATACACATATTTGCACAGTTCTCAGGTGGCAGCAAAACTGCTGAAAATAATCTATCTGTACTCAGTGCTCAAGGCTGTCGAAGAACACAATGTCTTGGACTGAGTATACTAAATATAGAAAGATCAATTGTTACAGAGGTGTTTTTCCAAATGTGCAAAATGCAGGTGCCAAAAGAGAGATCACTTTGTGAAAATCTACTGTAAAAGACTACTGGAAGAATTTAAAAATGCAAAAAAGGAAAAGGGAAAAAAGCACTTAATATATCCAAACTTGGTAGTAGGCTTATCTCTAAGATGGGTTTGGCTATTAGCACAACAGAACAGTTAAGCGTGGCTATTTTTTCTTTTTATATTTATACATCATTCCTAAAAGCACAGAGGTGCAGACAAGGAAAAAAATAATGTTACATAGTCGGGAACCATCACCACCATGGCAAATCCTGAGAAAAATTTCAATGCTATGCAAAATTAGCTTCTCCTTGCTAAGTTGTTAAGCTAAAACAGATCTGATAAACATTTCAGTATAAGATCATTACTTTCAAATCAGTTATAGAGAATAATATATAATTATATTGTGATAATATATTTAATATTTATGCAAAAAATATCTAGGTTCAATTGTACAGCTCAGATAAACGAAGTATATTATAAGTTGTGTGACATCATTGTTAAAGTTTGGACTTAGTTGTTTCCTGCCATGTAAAGGCTGCTTCTATGTGAAAGTATAATTTCCCGTATAAATATTGTGTTAAAAGTTGGAAATTCAATAATGAATAGTTGTTACAACTTAGTTACATTTTATATTTCCAAAGTCTACATGTCCAAAATCTCATACCCATATCAGAGAACTGCCGGCTGTAATTAGCAGCGTGTTTATTTTCAGAGGAAATTCCTTTTATGCAAAATGGCATGCCAGCATAAAGCATAGCAGATGCATCTTGTTTCAGAAAATGCACAAGCTCCCTTGCGTTTTGTGGTGAAGTGCATTTTATGTGAAGCTACCACTCAAATTCAGAAGAAATAATCCTTGCATGATTTTACAGATTTAAAGTGAACTCTGCAGGGAGGTTTTTTTTCCAGACCACAAAGTTATAACTGAATGGGCTTCAGTTCCATGCTGCTCCTGTTGTGTATATACATTTTAAAAAAACCTAGAAATCCTCACACTTGGACACTTAAACTTACTAAAGAACAGTAGAAAGTTTCCTTCATCCTTCAAGATAAGGAATTAAAGTACTACAGCTGATTAACAGTATATTATATCAGCAAAGGAGTAGGCTAGCACCTAAATTCATGTTTATTTATTTTTATTTGATTTGATTTGATTTGTCAATTGCTTACAAGATAATAGAGATAAGAATAAACATAAGTATAAATACAGGAAATAGGTCAGAATAATTGGGGACAATAGGACAGGGACAGTAGGCACGATTGTGTGCTTATGCACTTCCCTTACATACCTCTTAGGAATGGGGTGAGGTCAATAGTGGTTAGTCTGAGGGGAAAGGAGTGTGGGTTTGAGGATGTAACAACAGAGTCAGGTAGTGTGTTCCAGGCATTTAGCACTCTGTTGCTGAAGACCTACTTTCTGCAATCAAGTTTGAAGTAGTTTTTTTACGTTTGTATCTGTTGTGTGCTCTTGTATTGTTGCGGTTGAAGCTGAAAAAGTCATTGACTGGTAGTACATTATAGCAGATAATTTTGTATGCTATGCTTAAGTCAAACCATAGTCTTTAATGTTAATCCTGAGTCATGGAACTTCATTTGGTGCCTTGGGCCAGTCATTTACCTACCTCACAGAGTTGTTGGGGGGGAGGCAAATGAAGAAGAAATACTATATGTCTAAAGCTCCTGAGAAAAAGCAGAATATAAATTTGCCCATAAGTACATTTGAATGAGAAGCTCCTGAATGTGCAGTTTGCATCTGTAGCTATAGTCTATAAACTATAATCAGACTGACAGCCACAGAAATTGTTTATAAAGATGGATATGTTCAGTTCAAGGATAAAATCAAAAAGGAGATTCAAATGAATCAATCAAGCTGACGTTTTACATCAGATCACAAATCAAATCAAATCATCATATTAGAAGCCTCAGTGCAATCACAGAAATAACCCAACCCTAACCCTAATGAAATCAATCCAATTAGTGATTTGGTTTGAACATCCAGATGAAACCAAAATGATAATTCAAATGAATGTGGCACTTCTAATCACATTTTGCATGAGTAGCACAAGAGTAATGAAGTACATATCCAAGAGCAGAATCACAATATTCCTGGATCATAGTCATTGGTTGGTTGGGTTTTTTTTACTTTGATCCAACTTCATGTTTTTGCTCTCAATTCATGCACTGAAGAGTCTTCCAGGTTCCACTTTATAGGCATCATTATACCTTGGTCCAAAGAGAAAGAGAAAGAAGAATAGAGTATGTTCAGAGCACAAATGAAATTGTGACTGGTTGGGAATTTCTGGGAGTTGAAGACCACCTACCTTAAAATTGCCAATGCTGAGAAATACTTGAAACAGTAAAGCCATGCTACATTCAACCCATCCAAAGTTAATTACTCTGAAAGATGTTTCTCCCCCCTCCCAGAGTCCTTTTATGATGGGGCTTTACGTGAATGGTTAGTGCAAGCAAAATATCAAGACGTTCCACAAGCCTTGTGAAATTGACCTGAAGGACTTAAGAGTCCATAAAATCAGCATCCAAAACTGACAGGAAAGGAGAGAGAAAATACAGAGGGAAAACCAAAGGGAAAGAATGCTCCAATCTCTGATACTATCAAAGGACTTTGGAGCAGGAAAGGTTTGGTTTCTTTTTTTTTAATGTAGTTAAATGTTTCAGGAACAAAGGAATTGTAATTTTAATCTGCTCACATTTGCAGACAGGAACTGGACTAAAATAACAAACAGGGCAGCAGCCACAGTGCTCTTGGCTATGAAAAACGTGACTTTTGTAACCCTTCTGTGCCTCCCCATTTAGGAGTGTGTACTCCTGATTACATTCCAAACAAAAATATCATTTCACTCTTCTATTTGTCATTACGCTAACTCAGTGACACCTCTCTGTGGCTTAATTTTATATAAACTTGGATAAATAATATAGGTATCTTAACATTAGAAACTAGAATGGCTGCCTGGCCATGCTGATTCCAAATTTCAGTCTCTTTGCTTTCTTCCACAGGAGCTCTTCTTTCTCTCTCAAATCTCATGATCATTTTGGAACAAATTCTCCATAATTTCCTCTTTCTTTTTTTCCTAATAAATCATGAGATCAACATAAAAGCATCTGAAGTTCTAAATGCCTTAGGAATTACAGTTCCTTAGATGCCTATCCTCATGGGTTATATCATGGGTTCAGAGGAGCCCTAGGAATCCAATCCAGTGTCAAAAATCTGTCACATTTTGGAAAAACTGAATGCTGAGGCTTTGTAACAAAGGTCAGTCTCATTATCTTCTCTGTTCAAGAGACCAGTGATAGCGGCATCAGGGAAACCCTACCAACAAAACAAGCATCTCCCAATTAGGATGCCTTTACTTCCTGACTGTGACTACTGACTCCACCCATATTGGAACATACTTGTTCTTTTGATCTAATAAAACAGGCAATACCATTTTTATAAAATGAAAGTCATTCCTCACATCTAGCCAAAAGATTAACTGATCTGATTTGGTCCAAAATCATGTTCCTATAATGTAAAAAAAAACCACCAGTATTCCACAATAAGAACCAAATGGATAGCCCAAATTAATTTTGATAAATGATTCCGGACCATTCAATTATCTCATGGCCCACACTCGATAAATTGTGCAAGCTGATAAAAGAGAAGGATCAATCATCTTTATTAATTAAGTAGATCTTAAGAGCCTGTTATTCCAACAGTTTCTCTTCTCTGCCAGTAGGTATTAATTTACCACCATTTCTATAAGCCTGAATCAAAAGCATAATTAACTTGCTTTGCGAAGAAAAATGGAGAGAATTAGTAAAGCATATAATC
This sequence comes from Naja naja, assembly GCA_009733165.1. Classification (NCBI taxonomy): domain Eukaryota; kingdom Metazoa; phylum Chordata; class Lepidosauria; order Squamata; family Elapidae; genus Naja; species Naja naja. The sequence goes on along the minus strand of CM019148.1, from coordinate 83,923,141 downwards.
ACAGGTTCTGAATATGTACCAGATAATGTTGGGGTAGCATTATTGTCAGGGTAGAAAATTAAAGAAATAAAAAGTAGAATAAAAGTAAAATAACTACTTGACTTACAACCATTGATTTAGTGAGCATTCAAAGTTACAACAGCACTAAAAAAAGTGACTTATGACCATTATTCACCCTTACGACCATTGCAGCATCCCCATGGTCACTTCAAGAAAATTCAGATGCTTGGCAACTGGCATGTATTTATGACAGTTGCAGTTCCCAGGGTTATGTGATAATCTTTTGCAATCTTTTGACAAGCAGTCAATGGGGAAGCCAGATTCACTTAACAACTGTATTACTGACTTAACAACTGCAGTATTTCACTTAACAACGGTGGCATTAAAGGTTATAAAATGGAGCAAAGCTCACTTAACAACTTTCTTGCTCAGCAATGGAAATGTTGGGCTTGGTTGTGGTCATAAGTGGAGGACTACCTATAGAGGAAGAGAAAGTAAGAGTCCCCTCTGAAAAGCTGTTAGAAGAAGGGTGAATCTACCAAAAAGAATGAATGGAGAATGGACATAAGGAAAGAAGATGCAGAAGATGCTTGGAACAGAATTATAGTGTGACATAGGGAGTTATTCTAATGAGAAAAAACATGCTTAATGGAAATAATAGAAATTTTGGATGAAAAAAAATTATAAGATAATGACAATTTCAAAAACAAGGAAGAAACTGTATAAAGCGTACGGAGAAAAGAAAATCTATCAGGACAAAGCACCCTATTAAGGGTAAGCAAAGGAAGGAATAACTTATCTAATTGTGTTGCCCCTTTCTCACACTAAAAAGTAGCAAATGTTTTGCCTAACTACACCTCTGTAGCCTGCTTTCTCAGAGGCAGGATCCAAGTTTCATACATTCACTCAGAAACACATTAAACCATCATATGATTTCGGCTTAGCATGTTGCGTGACCCCCTGCAATAGCAATGTATAATCTGTGGGTTATAGCTCAGCATTTTGCATCAATCCAAGATAATGATGGTTTATTTAATAAATCACAATTAAGTAAATCATGGATGGCAGCAATGGGTGGGCCCAATATGGGGCTTAGAAGTTGTGATTTTGTTCTCAGCACAGCAAAGAAAATAAAAATTCTGTTTTAATATGAATATAAACTATTCAGCCATGTAACACAAACAAAAGAGCCAGTTTGGTATTCGGTGGAAAACTATTTCCAAAATGTTGTCAAGAAAACTACAGGGATTTGTCCAGGCAATGACCTGGACATGAATACACACACACAATACAACACAAGCAAGGAATATAGAATGCTTTCTGACACTGCAAGTAATCAGAATTGACCTTAAGACAAATAAGAATATATAAAACTTAATCTGCCAAGGAGAGGAGGCATGAAGGAGGCCCACCTTATTACAACAAAAGGAGAAAACCGAATGCCTACCTTTCATCTTCAATCAGGCAGATTAGGGAAACATAAAACCAAGCATTGGCTTCAAGAATTTGCTGCCTTAGCCACCGAGTAGGATTGGAGGCTATACTTTGTTATTAACCATACCCTATGGATTAGCACATTTTTCTCTGTGTGTTTATATAATCCTCACTCACATAACCCCCAGTTCATTTTGGTTGGGGCCCAGAGATCACTGTATAGTTTTCCAAAAATTTCCTAGCTGCTACTTGGATGAAGGATAAATAATTATTTAAAAAGGGAAAGCAGGTCTTTTGACAATGAGCAAAACAATATCAAATCTATATTAAAGTAGAAAGTTTATTAGGACAAGTTGATTTTTTTTTCAGAATAATATAACCTGCATGTTTAGCTATCAGACAGTTAAACCTCTTTAAAAAGGTGGTTTTGGTTTTTTTAAAGTTAAAACTGGCTAGATATTGCTCATGTTCATGCACTTTACAGGCATGCTAGCTGATTTCTGCAATTAGAGATGTGGTGTTAGTTTGCACCACAAATCTCCCAAGAATGGAATCAATTATCAAGAAAGAAGCAGCTAAATATGGGGCTGTTACTAAGGAAAGTTGCAGGCTTCCCTTCACTAGAAATATACATATAGAAACTGGGCAATCCTCCATCTGTTGGGAATTCTTCCACTTTCTTTTCTGGTGAGAGGAGGGAGTTGAACTTGATGACCCCAAAAGACCCTTTCATGTCTGTGATTCAATGGATGGATGGATGGGTGGATGAGTAGGTAGGCAGGCAGGCAGGCAGGCAGGCAAGCAAGCAGGCAGAAAAATGGATTATGTGCCATTTTTTTATTCTTAGCAGCTACATAAATGAAATTAACCTCCTCCAATTTTGGAATCCTAAAATCTAGCCATTAGTCATAGTGTTTTTCAATCTTTACCAAAGTTCCCTGACTTTTAAAAAAATGATTTACCATTTTGAGAATATACAATTTAGCTGAGTATTTCCATGCTATAAACATGAATTAAGGAATTGGTTTACAAAAATCACTGTACTGAAATTGCTACATTCATTCCTTTCTTTCAGAAGTTACAGCTGATTCTCTATGATCATAACAAATCTGGAAGAATCAACCAATGTGACAAGTCCAATATAACTGTCTTAACATTATTGATGACATTACTGCCCATCATTATTCCCACAAAATTTGTGAATTTTGATATTCACAAAATAAACTTTGTTTTTCTTGGCTTTCTCTGACCAATAAGTTCACTGTCTTGGTTGATATGACTAAGAGAACATACATTTTTTATTTAAAAATTGAAATACAGTTTTCAAAGATCATTGCTTATTAGTTAGTTTTCAGCTATTTTTCCCTGTACTATTCATACATAACACATTGCTTTTATTGATATTCCCTTATTATTTCAATGGGAAAAGTAAACTTCAAAAGAATGCACATAACCAGCTCCAAAGATAAGACAGTACTATCTTTGTCAGCAGAAAGCAAATTAAATCACTCCGTTAACTCATATCTAAACTTGTATCACAACTCCATAGAATGACCTAAATACTTCTGAGATAAGGGAGAATTATTAATGCCAGGTACTTCAGTCTATATACCAAACGAATGACCCATATCAAAACAACTTACTTTACGTGCAGCCAGAATTTGAAAATAACATTTAACACAGCACAGTACTTAAACAAAATGGTTCGGTTGAGATCTGCATATGTGGGACTGATTGGAGTAGATTGCAGGGGTGACACCGAAATATAATTTTATCATATTTTATCTACATCTTAAATTATTGTAGCGTTTTAAATTGCTTTTATTAAATTTTAGCAATAATTTGTTTCTGGAATTTTGCACTTTGGTATGGCCCAAGGGCTAACCAATAAAGAAAGAAAGGAAAGAATATGTGAAATATTTTTAGTGAATGAACCAAAAGCACCCAAATATGATTTGGGGGGAAAATGTGAAAATTCAGTATGACCTGTCTTTCAGGTTTATGTGAAGTCATTCTTTCTGGAAGATTTTATCTTATTTATTTACATCCTGCCTTTATTATTTTTACTATTGATTCAAGGCAGCAAACATATCCAACATACCTTCCTCCTCCTATTTCCCCCAAGACAATCACCCTGTTGAGTGAGTTGGGTTGAGAGAAGGTGTCTGACCTGAAGTCACTTAGCTGGAAACAGAACTCACAGTCTCCTGCTTTCTAGCCTGGTGCCTTAACCACTAGACCAAACTGGCTCTCAACATGTATTTATATATATTTTGACAGAAACAGTGGGAGGCCAAGTTTGAAATGCCTCACATTTCTTCCTAAAGGTACTTTTGAAATGACTTGTCTTTTCTTTCCCAATTTTATTAATATTCAAAATAGTAATACGGTGACTCATTCATCACAGATCACATTTACAGGCAATCTCTCCATGATTATTCATCCTATTATATCTTAACTTAATTCAACGTTCTATTAATAAGAACAAAAAGACCAAAAGAATGGGCTTTGATCACAGCAAAGTTAAACTGATATTTAATATGGTCTTTTCATTTATTGTGAGTGTGCTGCATTGATTACATACGTTTTCATATAATTGTTAGTTCTTCTGCTATGCTTTCTCATGTTATACAGTAAAGCTATAGATCTCAATATGCTGAACATTAACATTGGGAAGGAATTTCTTTGTATCATTACTATTACTATAATAATCAAAATACTATAGATTAAATGAGTTATATGTGAATGGCATCTTGATAGTAACAGTACTGTAAATCTAGACTGCATCTAGACACATATACACAAATACAGATTTCAGTTTTGCAACTATAATAATAAAATCATAATTAGTTTATGCAAATTTTGAGGTAGCATTTTTCTGTAAAATGTGATTTTAAAAGGAAAGAAATTGTAGGCAAGATAAATAATCTTATTTTAAAAAATAATTGCAATCTTTTATTTCCTAGCCTCCATATGATATCTGAACCACCTACATTGAGGTAATTTTCATATTCCTTTGAATAATTAAACCACCAACTATTAAAATTGCTTTGTTTAATTTTAAAGGAATCAAACACCACTTAATTTTTCATAATGGCTTTTTCCCTAATTAGAAAGTGTTTTTGTAATTAGTAAAGATCAATATAATTTTATTATGTCAGTTTCACAACCAAACTCTATTCTCCTTCATTTTTATTTTTTTAATTAGCATTTATTGCATAATTCTCGACCTAGAAAAGGACCCTCAAATGAATTTTCCCAAGGAAAATTCTTCCATTAATTCTTCCATTTATTCCATATTACCTGAATCTTATTTTGAAATACCGCCTAATTTTAAAATATCTGAATCCCTTCTCTTATCAGCGATCATCCTTATAAATGTAAATATTAAATCAGATTATCCCTAGATTACAGTTGTATGCTTACTCACAGGGGAAATTAGAGCTTTGGTGGCTCAGGCTGTTAAATGCCTGCTCTTAAGATCCAGCTGTCTACAATTACTGTAGGCTCGAATCCCACCAGGCTCAAGGTTGACTCAGCCTTCCATCCTCTCGGGGTAGGTAAACTGAGGACCCAAGATTGTTGGGGGCAATTAACTGACCTTGTAAAAATGCCGCTTAGTAATAAGCAGGCATATACAATGGAATGAAGGCTATTGCTGAGCGCATTGGGTTGTGCTCCAAAAATTGTAAGCCGCCCTGAGTCTTCAGAGAAGAGCGCATATAAATGTAATTTAAAAAAAATATTCATTTCATTGAATAAGACTTATATACTGCATAGTATTATGCTGTAAGTCTTTTAATTGTTTGGTCAAGTTGTTGAGGCACCAGTTTAGAGTCTCAGAGATGGTGAGTTCTAGTCCTGCCTTAGGCATGAAAACCAGCTGGGGGGATTTTATGTGAGTCATTCTCTCTCAACCTAGCCCATCTCTCATGGTGGTTGCCCCAAAGGTGCTTTTTCAAAAGGCAATTGGACTTTCTGGTTTTTCTTTGAAGACATTTCGCTTCTCATCCAAGAAGCTTCTTCAGCTCTGACTGGATGGAGGGGAAGGGAAGGATTTATACACTTACTCAGGGTTGTTGTTGTGGGGAAAATAGGAGGAGGGAGGAGTAGTATGAATGTTCATTGCCCTGAGTTATTTATAAGGATAATAACAGTGAGATGAAACTAAATAAACATTTCAAGCTATTGTTGAAATTTGGGTATTACACAAATGTTAGAATAAACCAGGCATTTCAATGAAAGACTAAATATCCTTGCTCACCATGAATTAATACTATACTTCTGTTTACTTCGGATTTGCTTTTGTCTAAGAATAAGTATCTAAAGCCACCAAAAATCAAAAGCTGACTTTGTAATTCAAACCCAGGATCTGAGTTTATGACATTCTTTACCAGCATGAGCTAAGAATACATTTTGCACTGATGGCTTGAAAGGATGCAACAATGCAGAATCCACCATTTGAACTATGCAGTAATCCACTTGTTTGCACTAGAAGGAGAAAACCTCCATCATAACTAACCCCAGAACTTCCTAGAATCTTAGAATACTTTTATCCCTGTCTTTTAATTTTTCTCAACTCAAGAACAGTCTCTTAAAATTTAGACTGCTTCACATGAAATATCCCCTTTCCCCCTTTTATCACTTAAAGTCAATAATGGAATTCAACCCTTTGCTTTAACCTCTTGAAGGAATGCCTAAACTAAGGTACAATAGCTACTATTCTTAAAGTCATACATCACAGAAAATGTTGATATACTCCCTGTTCATTCTTTCTGAGTACTTTTGGGAATACACTTTTACATAATATTACTAATTCATCAGTTTTCCCATAATGGGTCTCTTGTGGGACAGTCCTTTGTATGTATAATCAGAACCACCACTGTGTTCCATGTGGCTTCCTTTCTGCTTTAGAATTGTAACCTTTTTTTTCACTTAAGAAAAAGCAGCTTAAGACATAGTCATTCTGTTTAGGGTGGGTTTGTGTGAATTGCAAAGCAGATCAGATTTTCTGAAGATGGCATGAATTCACACTGGGCTGGTGGAGCAGGAAAGTGACAGAAGGTTTGAAGGCTGCAATCAGAAGAAGGGAGAGACCACTTAGACAGTGCCTACATCTCAGAGGAAATCATTTAGATCAGAAGTGTCCAAACTTGGCAACTTTAAGACTTGTGGACTTCAACTCCCAGAATTTCCCAGCCAGCCATGTTTAGCAGTTTATTCCTTAATCTAAATCAGGGGTGATTTAGATTAAGGGACAAATTCCAAAACATGAACAAGGTCTAGCACTTTTGCAAAATGAAAAAGGCAGGCCTTTGGGGTGTATCCATGCCCTAAAAAAACTGAAGGGCAATAAGTTTTAGCTTTATCCGCTGGGTCCCATCAAGTTGCAATTCAAGCCCAAATACCAGCAAAGGAGCTACTTCGCTCATAGCATCATTTTGATTTAATTGCCTTCTTCTCCAATCTCTCTCCAATAGCATAACTTCTTAGTTTATAAAACTGAGAACAGAATTTGCTCGACTGATGATAGATGCTTTGGGAAACTGTATATTTATAGATGCATATTTAAAAATAATAGCTATGGTTCAAAATATATCTTGAGGAAACATGGCCAGATGGTGATTGTATCTATTCACTGTTGCTCAGGAGAGCAATTTTGATGGCCAGCTTGATAATCCTCTTTTGTTCTATCACATAGGTCACCCTCAAAATGTTGATTGAAAATCTCTTCAAATTGAATATATTATCAGATAGCCCTTTACTGGAAAGGATGCCTTCCAAATCAGGGGTGTCAAACTCGCGTTGTCATGGCGGTGTCACTTGACATATTGGGACTTCTTTCCCCTTTGCTAAACCGGATGTGGGCGTGGCCAGCATATGACACATCCAGCCCACAGGAATTTGACAACCCTGCTCTAAATAGTCCATTTGAGTTGGGCAGCTAATAAATTCAAATAAGTAAATAAACTATAGGCCATACTAACTTCAGTATCAATCAGTTTTTTACACATCTGAATAAATCCAAATATTTGAAAGCATTTTTTAAAAACCCTTTAAGGAATATATTTTTATTATCATTTTTTTTAAATCTAGAATTGAACTACACTATCAGAGAAATCTTGTTTTCCTCAACAGAGGTCTTGCCACCTTAGAAAAAAATCATCATATTTCTCTGAAATATCTTTGTGTATAGATATTCTCACTGGTACTGGACATAGGCTTCCATGAGATGGAGACAAAGAGGACAAATGACAAAACATGCATCACAATACAAACTAAAATACTTGCATACAAAATTGTGACATGTATAACAGAGTAGAGGAATGGTGTTAAAATTCCATACACTTTGCTAAATTATTCACAAGCACAGTACAGCTGATTGAGAGGTGAGATTGGTAGGCTTAGGAGTACCAACCAAATGTTATAATACATATCAGGACATTATAAATTAACCTAAGAATCCTGATTTTGATTCTGATTTATTTTCATAGTCGGAATGGTAAGAAATAACCCACACAATGTATTTCTAATGGAAGATACAAAATCACCATGATCTTTACCAAACTGGTGCCAATTGTTAGCCATAAGGGATACTTAATAGGTTTTTCTAAAAATTTGGACTTCCTCAGGATGAATCACAAACTGAAGTTAGCTTTGCAAAAGCAGAGCCAATGACTATGTAGACTAGATCTTTGTAATCTCTTGGGATAAAAAGAAGATGGGAGGTCACCCACATGAGTCCTGGATGACTGCTCTTTGTAAGAAGACCAAAGGATAATGGCTTTCCATGGTCTTGAGTTCTGTGAGACGATAGGGTTAGCCATCTTACCTGCAACTGTGATGGGGCTTTTTAAAAGACAATAAGTTCATTTAGTTTCTAATCACTTTCAGAAATTATCAATTAAACATCTTAAAGCTAGAATCATTTGGAACAACAAGTTTGGCTGAATATCTTCAATCTGAATAAAATAAAAATTAATTATAAGATTAAGAACTTAAAAGAATTTGAAATAAACAGGAAAAAAAGGAAAATAAAATTTTGATCTAAGAAAGTTATAAACAGAGTAAGGGTCCAGATAAATTTGGAATGTTGTTTTTCACTATAAGATTTTGGAATTAACTATTTTAAAAAACAGCTTATTGTGGAAAAGAAAAGTAAAATTGGCTACCCTGGTTATTGCAAGTCATAAAAAAGAGATAATTTTAGAAACTGGACAAAAGAATTGGGGGAGGGGACACAAGCATGTTCCTGATGTTAATTAATACTGTAGCTTCCAATATGAGATATTTGAAGAATTGAGCCAGACTGCAATATCAACACGGTCAGTAATGATAGATGGGCTTCTATAGATGGGCTATATCTAAAATATGTTAATGACAGATGTGGCACAAATTTTATTTGATAAGAGAAAATTCTAAAAGTGGAATTACAAAGGCAGGCCAAGAGAATGACATGGAAAATGTTTCCTTTATTGGATTAACAGAAGAGGCTTGTTAAAGCATTGAAAAATTCTGTGGACTGAAATAAAAAAGAACTGAAGAGAGATAAAATCCTATTACAGATAGTCTTCAACTTACAACCACAATTGAGCCCAAAATTTTGTTGTTAAGGGAAAAATTTGTTAAGTGAGTTTTGTTCCATTTTACGACTTTTGTTGCTCCATTTATTAAGTGAATGACTGAAGTTGTTAAATTAGTAACATGATTGTTAAGTGAATCTGGCTTCCCCATTGACTTTGCTTGTCAGAAGGTTGCAAAAGGGGATCACATGACCCAGGGACACTGCAACCGTCATAAATATGAGTCAATTGTCAAGTATCTGAATTTTGATCGCATGACCATGGGATGCTACAACAGTCATAATAGAAGTGGTATTCAGCAGGTTCTGACCAGTTCTGGAGAACCAGTAGCAGACATTTTGAGTAGTTCAGAGAACAGGCAAATCCCACCTCTGACTGGCCCCACCCCCCTCTATTCCCTGCCTCCTGAGTCCCAGCTGATTGGCTGGGTCTTATTTTGTTTTCCTGCACAGGAGAATGGAGATGGAAAGCAGGTTAATGGGGTGGGGAGGGAATGGGATTTTGCAGTAACCTTCCTCTGCCATGCCCACCATGCCACGCCCACCAAGCCATGCCAAGCTCACCAAACTACGCCCACAGAACTGTAGTAAAAAAATTTGAATCCTACCACTGAGTCGTGAGTGTGAAAAATAGTCATGTCACTTTTTTCAGTGCCAGTATAACTTTGAACGGTCACTAAATGAACTGTTGTAAGTCAAGCACCACCTGTACAACATTTGATTGCACTAAAAATTAGGACTGACATAAAAAGGATATTATATACAGTTTATTTATTTATTTATTTAATCTAATATGCCGCCCAACTCCCAAAGGACTTTAGTTTACCTGAATGCTAGGAAAATAAAATAAAACATTATTGTACAATTTGATTTAGATGCCATTACATATTTAATCTTTTTTTCCTCATATCTTGCAATCTAAAAGCAATCTTACAAGTTGTTTGTTCTAATGGTCTAAATATAAATGCAGTAAGTTAATTTCTCCACAAAGTCTTCCGACTGTTAGAGTTATAAACTTGTTAAGAAATCAAACAAAACAAACTCTGATTATTTGTTTCTTGCTTTGCCAGCTGCCTGAAAAGGAAGGCTGAACAGTTTTACTCCATATATTTTTTTCATTTTGCTTGTTTTTCGATGTAAGTGTGCACATGGCTAGAAAAAGAGCAGGTTACTGAACAGGACAGCTCCAAAATTTCTTAAATAGAATGGCAGTGCAGAAGGTCAGTTTCAATTATATGATTTTTATGATTCATACTATTAATATTTTCTTTTGAAAGCAGAAAAACACATATTTGTGTCTTTACATACTAGAGATTAAAGATTAAAATTAAATAAATTTACATGCAACAATAAGAATATCAATGGAAGACATTGAAAATTCATTTTGAATATTACATTTAATGAATATAGTTCAGGATGTTCAGCTGCTGGCATATTCCTACTGTGTTAATTGCCAAAATACATAATTCATTTTTGAACATTTTTTGATGTGCAATAACCAAGTCAGATACCTTCGATGCTTGGTGGATATGCTGTAAAGTCCAACAGTTCTGGAAGATAATTGATCAGAGAATGAAAAGCATTTTAAAAGTTGAATTCTCTTTCCTGCAAATTATTTTTCTATTAAGCTTCATTAAACCTTATATCCCTATAAAGTATATTATGTATATATGATAACAGCTGCCAGAATACCTTGCGCCATTTATTGGAAATGATTATAATTGCCTTCCTTCTAAAGAAAAGAAACCAGCTAAACTATAAGAATATACATCAATGTCAAAAATAACTTTGTATCTGAAAAACAAGTCTGGAACATAATTTAATTCACCGTAGAAACCATTTTGGATCACAATCTACTTATAAATTCCTACCTCATTCAAAGTTTGGGTTTCTTTGATATAATCATGTTTGCCTGAAGAGCCAAATAAAAAATTTAATGTGGCTATAAACTTTCATTAAAAGATCCTTCTGACTTTTGATTCATGTTTTATTGGTTGCTGTAGTTAACTTTTTAATATTTGATCTTAATAATTTTGAAATATCAAATTAATACAAGAAACATTAATATGCAATACTAATATAATCTTGCCTTTAAGTTAATTTTACAAAGGTTGTAACTCTCTTTTCAATTTTCTTTCTATTTTTCTAAAAAAATATGAATATTTCCTGGTGATAGCATTTTGAAATATCTACTAAAAATACTTTTATATGCACACATATAAAAATAATTTGAGTCTTCCATTCCTGCATATATATATATGGAAATGTCAAACATATAACTCACAATTTTTTAATTCAATTCTGGGTCAGTTCAACCCAAGCTAACATAGTAAGCAGACGTAAATTAAGTAATATTTGTTGACTATTCTAATCTGTGACTAACACATGTCAATGATATAGTTCAACATTTTGAAATGCAAACACTCACTCTATCCAAAGAAAATTGCAATTTTTCAGAATCTTTTGACTTGTAGGCTTCTATATACCACAGATGCACATCACATGTGCATGCTGTGCATCTGTGTATGGTGTTGGGATTCAAAAAATTTTACCACTGGTTCTATGGGCGTGGTTTGGTGGGCGTGGCAGGGGAAGCATATTGTAAAATCTCCATTCCCACCCCACTCCAGGGGAAGGATACTGCAAAATCCCCATTTCCACCCCACTCCCGGGGGAAGGTTACTGCAAAATCCCATTCCCTTCCCACCCCACTAACCTGCTTTCCAGCTCCGTTCTCCTGTGCAGGGCAACAAAAGAAAACTCTGTCAATCAGCTGGGACTTGGGAGGCAGAGAATAGATGGGGGCGGGGCCAATCAGTGGTGGTATTTGCCCGTTCTCCGAACAACTCAAAATTTCCACTACCAGTTCTCCAGAACTGGTCAGAACCTGCTGAATATCACCTCTGGTGCGTGCACGCACACACTCACTCACATACACACAGACAGATATGTGTGCAAATTTAGGTACATCATTGTAATTAAGGGATTAAATTCATTAATGTGAAAATTTGCAATCAGTTACTGATTAGGCTCAAACTTTATATTAAGTCTTCACAGATTCATAGGGTTGGAAAAGACCTTAGAGATATTTTAACCCAACTCCCTGCCCAAATCAGGAGTTCTTATACCATCTTGGATGATCCTGGACCATGTTTAATCTTTTCTTGAAAACTTCCAATAATGGAGCACCCACAACTCTGAGAGGCAAACTATTTCATTCGTTAATTATTCTCACTGTCAGGAAACTTCCCCTTGGTTCCAGGTTGGATCTCCTTCTGACAAGCTTCCACCAATTGCTTCTTATCCTGCCCTCCATATGCTATGGAAAGTAAATTGACACTCTCTTCCTGTGACAGTCCTTCAAGTATTGGAAGCATGCTGGACATTTGGTTTAGCATGTTGTACAAAGCTAAAGTAGGGCATCATGCACCTTTCCTTGGCTACCTCACATTTACTTCTACTTTTATTTTACTTAAGAATTCTGGGGATTGGTCCATACATCTGGAAGTTGCCAAAGATGGAAAATATTACAACTTAGTAACAATACAGTATTATTCCCTGCTGTGTTTTTTTTCAACCATTTTAAAAAAATTGATAAAAATTGATTGGGGTTCCAGCAGTGAGAGACTTATAGTTCTTCAATCCATCAAGAAAGGAATGGACATTATAACAGCAGGAAGGCTAGCAGGAAGAGTAGTACTGCCCAACCCTCTATAACAAAGCTCCTTTTGAAACACTCACCAGATATTAAAAATAAAAACTCAGCAAAAATTGATGCAAAGTAAGTCAAGTTTTCTTGTGGATAATTCTGAACCAAGAGAGGCTTCAGCATTGGTATTTTTACTTCTTGAACGTTTAACAGTAGCATGAACTCCCGAAGGTCAGAGAAGTAGCTCAAACTAATACAGTAATTTTCCACATTTAAATGTACTCTGAAATCGAATTTCATAGGATACCACAGTATAACTTGAACACACACATAAACCAACCCAACCAATGTTGTACTAGTGGTGCCTGCCATTACCAGCATTAACAATTCTATTGGAATACTATAACATACATTTGCATACACAGAGAGAGAGAGAGACATATAATATACATGCAGAAACAAATTTTTGTAATATCTGCCTTAAAAAAACCTACAGCAGAACACACATGCAGCCTAATCATATGAAAACTTCAATCCACCTGAATTTAAATCCCAACAGACAAAGAACAGGAAGGCTCACAAACATGTGTTTAGCTGCTCTTTTCTGCTCAACACTGTTAGAGCCTTCTTTCCGGGTTGAGCCTTCTCGAGAACGGGCGGCGGTTTGTGATCGTCCACGACCGCAGCCTGGCTCTTGCAGAGCCCCGATCCTGCAAGGTTCGGGCTGAAGCTGCCTCAGAGGGGCGGCGGAGAAAGGGAAATCTGCCAGCCAGAGTGAGGGGAGCCGCATCTCCCCTTTGGGTCTGGTCTTTTCCTCCAAGACGCCAAGAAGTGGTGGTCAAAATGGCCACCTCAAGAGAAGGTCTCAACGGGATTAAGATTGGTGCAGGAGGAAAGAGAGAAGTCGACAGCAGAGGAACCGGAGTATCGGATGGTAAGATCAAGGCACCCCGGATTAAGATAAAGATGAGTTTTTAAAAAGAGAAACAGAAGCGGCGAGTTCCAAGTGAAGGAAAAATAAGTAAAATATTTTTGACAGCTATAAGGGGCTTCAACCGGAAAGGAAGAAGCCAGCGTAAGAACTTAAGTTTGGGGCTCGGAAAACTTTGAATATCAAAATAAAAGGAAAGGGTTAAGACTCTGTGCAGAAAGTGCCACTTTGTGGAGAAAAATTGGAAGCTAAAGAAGTAAGAAACTATCTTGTTCCTTTGTGGATTGGAGTTGTTACATTTTAAAGAGACGCAAGACTCATAGAAAGTGAAAGCTTGAATACACAAAGACGGACTACCGGACTAATTGGTGATATTGATATAGACTCTGGACCTGGGTTAGGATCATAGAAAATTTAAAGAAGAAGAAATAAGGAAAATTAAAATTTTGGTGGTCATCCAAAGAATTAAAATGGAGTTTAAAAGTATGAAAGAACTGTTACAGGAAGTGACTGAACTAACTTGGCATGTTGCAGAAAATATGGGCATTCAAATGCTGAATAAAGAAGAAGGAGCCTTGGAAAGGGTGGAGCCAGCACAAGAGAAAGCCATCTTAAAAAGACAATTAATACAAAGATTAATACAAATAAAAGGGAAAGGAAGGGTGGCTAAAAAACGGAACCTAAGAAAGTATCTAAAAAGGGGAACATTTATGAAATTAAGCATGTTAGAAAGGTTCAGAAGGAAAGGGAACAGAAAGGTAAAGAGAGAGAGAGGATTCAAACTGGATAGAGAAGGGGAGAGCAGGATAATAGGGAGGAGAAGGGAGCCAGCACAAGCGAAAGCCATTTTAAGAAGACAACTAACACAAAGATTAATACAAATAAAAGGGAAAGGGAGGATGGTCAAAAAATGAAACTTAAGAAGGTAATTAAAAGGGGAACATTTATGAAATTAGGCATGTTAGAAAGGTCCAGAAGGATAGAGAGCAGAAAGGTAAAGAGAGAGAGAGGGATTCAAACTGGATAGAGAAGGGGATAGCGGATAAAAGAGAGGAGAAGGAACAAGAAACAAGAACAAAAGATAGAGAGACACGGAATTACATAATAAAGAAAGAAACTTGTTTGCATAGAGATAATGGCTAACGTATTTAAAAGGGGGTTCTGCATGAAGAAATGGTAATAAGAATATATTGTAATTATAAAAGTGTAAAACAATAGGGGTTACTGACAATTTTACTGGTAAAAGGTCACATTTTTATTTCTTATTTACAAAAGAAAGCTAAATGATGATTAGATGAATTGAATTAATTGAAATGATTTTAGAAAATGTCTAAAATGAGATTTGTCAATAACCAAGATTAGTTATTTTTATTATTATCTTGGAACCATAAATAAATCTTAGGGGGATATGTGTTGCAGAACCCGATCGATTAGAGATATATTGTAAGGGAGCTTTTCTCCTTTTTCTTTTTCTTTTTTCTCTATCTTTCGTTTTAAAGGGAATGATTATGATTATGCTACTATATTAACCACTGAGGTGTCACTTTCAAAGTAGTAAAAGGGGGGCAAGTCTAGGTTTTTTTTTTCTCATTCTTTTTAGTGTTAAAATTTGTACGGATTTAGAATTATGGAGAGAATATGTGATGAAAGGGCAAATCTGACGGACAAAAGAATTCTGTAAATGATAAAAGAGTATTAACAATGTGAAGATAATTAAAGGATAGATATGGATGAACTTTATCTTTAATATGATGGGCAAATATATTGTTATTTGTAAGATTTATAAATGAAGTTTTTAAAATATATATATATATTTGCAATTAACTCGAAATGAACTGGGGGCTATACAGATTGAGATTAAGATTTGAGATTAGGATTAATTTCTTTGACCCTTTGTCTGCTAAAATGGAATAGAAGTGAAGTTAAATGTTTAAAATGAATATAGATTTACTGTCATATTTGCATGTAAAAGTGATGACCCGGGAACATGCTGTCTACTGAAAAGAGCTGTTTTAAAAAATTGTTAAAAATTGAATAAAATTTGTTTAAAAAAAAAAGAAACATACAAAGTGCTGAAGTAGTGGCACTTACACCTGGTCCTCAGAGTTGACGTGATTGCAATGCAGGTACTTGGTAACCAGCTTGCAATTACTATGTCTCAGCATCTCACGGTTATGTGGTCATGTGATCACCATTTACAACCTTCATTGCTGGCTTAGGTCAAGCAATGTCCAGTAGGGAAGCTAGCAGGAGGTTGCAAATGGCAACCACATAACATTGTGCTTAATGATGAGTGGGATTTGCTTAACAATAGCAACTGAAAGTGCTAAAGCATAATGTGACATTATGCTTTATGACTACATGGCTTAGCAATGGAAATTCCAGTCCCAATTATCATCATTAAGTAAAGACTACCTGTATGTGGTCTAAGGAGTTTTCCCCATATGTTTCTCAGCTCTTCCACTGAAAGAGACTTAATTTAGGCAATGCCAGTGTTGGAGTAGTAATTCCCCATTTCTTCTTTGGAATCTTCCAAAAGCAGCCTCAAGGTGTATAAAATCTCTTAGGCTTTGCCACCTATTATCAATGATTGTAGCAATTTGAAATGAAGGTCAGATCAGGCTCAGCAAAGCTGGTATATTTTTCTGACAACTCAAGGATGGGTGAAGAGCACCTCCATTTATCCATAGAGAAAAGCTATAAATCTATAGCAGTTGAGGCATGACCAACCCTGTTGCTACACTGGCTGGGCTGGAAGAAGGTTTTGAGAAAAAGTATCCAATCGCATGACAGCAAACAAGAATCCATTTGTACCTTTCAGCACTGGTGAGACCATATTTGGGATACTGCATCCAGTTTTGGACATCACGATACAAAAAAGATGTGGAGATACTAGAAAAAGTGCAGAGAAGGGCAACAAAGATGATTAGGGGACTGGAGGCTAAAACATATGAAGAATGTTTTATGCAGGAACTGGGAATGTCTAAGGAAGGAAGGACTAAGGGTGGTACAATAGCAGTTTTCCAATATTTGAGGGAGTGTCACAAAGAAAGGCAATCAACCTTTTTTCCAAAATACCTGAAGAAAACACAAGAAGTAATGGATGGAAACTTATCAACAGTTAGTTCCAACCTAGGAATAGAGTTCTAGTTCCAACCTAGAACCAAGAAGAAATTTCCTAACAATGAAAACAATTAACCAGTAGGGACAGTTTACCTCCAGAAATTGTGGGTGCTCCAACACAGGAGATTTTTAAGAAGAGAGTAGACAGCATTTGTCTGGAATAGTATAGCTTAAGTAGGGGAATTGGAGCAGAAGACATCTAAGGTTCCTTCCAATTCTGTTATTGGTATTCTGTTGTTCTGTCTTCTAAAATTGTGCTGCTCAAAATGGCCCCCTTTTGTGTCCCAGCCAAAAAAACCCAACCCTTCAGCCAGATCTTAAAACAAACCTCTTTAAACCACCCTTTTGATGTTGGAATATATTGAGATTGAAATGTTTTACATATCCCTGTTGTTTCCATCTGTCAATGACTGTCTAAACTGCAAGACTTTTAAGAAAAATTAGATGGTGGAGTTTATAGGTGAACACAGAGGAACACGCCTGCAAATCTTATTGTGCTGTCCAGCCAGTTTAGAGTTAATGGGACTTGGGATAGGTAGTTAGGAATTAAGAGCTGTCCTCTTAAGGGAATGCATCATGGTAAATGTAGTTAAGGTATCCTGGGAAATGTAGTTCATGTCATGTGGCCACATCTGTAACCCTGATTGGTCACTGAATTGACCCTTGGTGGGTTGGAGGAGATTTCTTCTCTCTTGCCTGAACACACAGCCTCATGGTAGTATGTCTACCTCCTACTTCTATGATATGGGATGAGATAACCATCTTTTTACCCATAAAGTCAAATATGCAAAGGATTAGACATTAAGAAGAACCTCTTCATAACTGTGAGTTGATGGGGATGCCTGATGAACCAATAAAAGAGACTTTGTATGGATGCTTTGTGGAGTTTATCTATCTGCCTTTGTACAGTATTTGTATAGGACAGGCAGAATAGTAAAAAGATAGAAAGATCTGAAATCCCTGAGTAGAATGATGATTTGTCTGTCTGAATTCCTGCAATCCCAACAGTAAAATGATGATCTGGATTCCCTCAGTATAAAGTCAGTTAATTTGGACTCTTAAAAGTAAAGAATTATTGCTGTATTGGAATCCCTGTGAAGATTAAGAGTAATTTGGATTTTGTGATAAAGCAAGGTAATATTGAAACCAGGAGTGAATATGCAATGCTAATCTGAGCCTCCAAAGCAGAGATATAGCTAATCAGATTGCCTGAATTCTCATTGTCTTTCTCTCTCTGTGCAACAGAACTTTTATATGCTGTTTGGATGGTGGGAGGGGCTGGAATTCCCCCACTTGCTAGAGACAAAACAGAGCTTCCGAAGCAATGATTTCTCTGCATCTCTCTTTCTGAGCCACAGAGTTGCAAAACCAGTTTGAATTACAGGAACCCACCCACCGCTCTCCTCTGCTCAATTTGTCTTCCTGCTATTCCAAAGACTCAATTTGCATAACAAGAAAAGAGAGTGGGCTCATTGCATGTGTTTTAAACAAGTCAAGGTTTAAAGCTTTTTGGATTTGCTGTTTCAATGTCTGTTTGCAAACTAGAGGGGCTGGAAAGGCTTCACATTTCTTCTGCTCTCCGCTGCTTCGAAGCGGCAATAAAAGAGGCCTCTGCATTTTACAACCTGGTCTCTACGCAACAAGGTTGTAAAAATTCCTCCTGCCAGAGCTATGGGCACATTCCTCCCCCCTGAAGAGGGAAATTTAATGCCAGCAAGAGTTTTAAACACAAAGAATCAGTTTGCCTCTAGCTAATGACAGAGCTAGAAGATTTTTCTCTTTACTGAACATTAAAACATTTATGCAATGGATTACAGTATTACATTTCTTTAATAACTTTGAACAAAGTATTCCACATTTTTAATAACCTTTCTTTCCAATCTAATCTGCTACCATTCAACTGCCAGTCCACAGCACCATCTGGTGGTCAAGAAGAAATTTCCCAGAGAATTCAAAGACTTGTCTGCGAATTTTTATAAGAACTTGTTCACAAATTTTTATAAAAACTATAGGAAGTTTCCCAAATTTAACCAGTGTTTAACCAATGAAAATTCCTTTTTTTTTTGTAATTATTGTGGAAACATTAAGCAACTTAATGCAAGGTTCCAGTACTACCTGCAGACTAACCTGTGCTTAGCAACAGTGTCTTCCAGACCTAGCAAGCAACACTAACAGGCAAACCTGCATTTTGCTCTCACATCTTCAGACTCAGCAACAATGCCTCCTATTGTGCCAATTTGTGTAGCAAGCAATGCTAACAGGCAACCCTGCATTTTGCTCTCACGTCTTCAGACTCAGCAACAATGCCTCCAATAGTGCCCACTTGTGTTGCAAGCATGCACTGCACCCTAAAAGCAGCCATATTGTGCAGCACCACCTATGTGCTCAAGTACGCCCCTAGCAAAATAAAGGAAACCACTAAATTTTCCAAAATTCACCTTTGCCAATTTGAAGTATGGCAACTTCTTCTGCCATGACAGATGTCTCTGATGTACCAGATGACTCAAACCCTCCACCCACCCTTGATGTAAATGTGGAGCCTGGATTCCCAAAACCCTCATCCAGACATCCAAACCTCTGAAGACATGGCGATACCTCAGAAAGCCTATGACCTCAGATGGCATAGGAAGGTTACCTCTCCTGTGGTGGCACACTTCAAAGAGGATTGGGCCAGGCAGTATCGCCGTCATGCAGATGCATGGGCAGAGCTGGTAAGGATCTGCGATACCCCCAAAAGCAAGTTGCCCCTCAAGAGCCTCCTATTAATGCAGAAAGAGATAGAGGAGCATCTTGCACAGTGGAGAGACAGTGAAAGTAACCTTAAATACATACAGTCGAACCTGGAAGACCCAGAGCTCCAACAACACATTCAATGCTTCAAGAAGGCAAACAAAGAACACGAAGACTGCATTCGGGAAGAGAAAAATTCCCTCCAGGCCACACTCTTTGATGCACTACAGGAGGAACAAATACCAAGGGAAAAGACCACATCCGACATAAGTCTTCAATCACTAGCAGCTTCTTCCCACCATTCAAAGAAAGCCTCCTCCCAACCCATGCACAGTTGTCCAACAAAGCCTCAGTGTGCTGTGAAAGCACAACCTGTGCCTCAACGCACCATGAAAGCACAATCAGAGCCAGCAGTGAGTGTCAATTACACATCAGTGTGTGATAACACACAAGCCCCTCACTCATGTCATCAGATCTGCTTAGCCAAAGTCTACCCTGATGGACGCCCACAAGAAGCAGTGAAGATGTATGTAATCCTAGATCCTCAGAGCAATCGCTCACTAGCCAGGTCTGCATTCTTCGATCTCTTTGATGTTCAGAAGGAAGAAGTGCACTTCACAATATCAACATGCACCGCACCAAGATGCACGGCAGGGAGGAGAGCTACTGGACTCTGTATAGAGTCATTAGATGGAAGTTCCCAGTTCCTACTGCTGCCTGTGTTGGAATGGAATGGGATACCAGATGCCCGAGCCACATTGCAACAGCAGAGGTAGCTAGCAACATACCTCACCTGAAGCATATGGCTCATCACTTTCCTGCCCTAGATCCTGAAGCCAAATTTTGCTCTTGCTGGGACTAAATGCCCCTGATGTTTTAGTGTACACTGAAGCAGTCAGAGGCCCGAGATACTCACCCTATGCCTTCAAAACAGACCTGGATTGGGGAATTTCAGGAAGATGCCTTCGCACCATCCATCCCGACAGCCTTCCGATGCCCTTTGGCACCATCGAAAACAAGAATACCGGTCCACCCTAAAAGGTCGCCAGCGACCACCAGACTTTCACGAAGATGCTCTACATGGGCAGATGTCTTCTCTACATGGGCAGATGTCTTCTCCACATGGGCAGATGTCTTCTCAACATCCAGTTCAACAAGCACAGTTCAAGAGGTGCTTGTCAACACCTCTTAGAACCGTTGGAAGCAAGAGTGCCTGTCCACCCTAGACAGCCTCCCAAAGCGACCAGCAGACTTTCACCTAGAAGCTCTGCACCAGACCGGTCACCGACCTACTGCTGCTGCGGAGAAAGGCTGAACTTGAAGACTGAACCTCAAGCTTTGCATGCTTTGCTTTGTTTGATGCTATATTACCATTTACTGTTTCTCTTAGTTATATAGCTAACTGTTTATCTTACTCATATAGTCATCTGCTATTTAGTTAGTATTACTGTTTACTGCCTATCTTAGTTATATACTTAATTGCTAGTTACTTTAGTTAGTGGAATTTACAATTCCAGGCAGGGAGTGTGCTGTCCAGCCAGTTTAGAGTTAATGGGACTTGGGATAGGTAGCTAGGAATTAAGAGCTGTCCTCTTAAGGGAATGCATCATCGTAAATGTAGTTAAGGTATCCTGGGAAATGTAGTTCATGTCATGTGGCCACATCTGTAACCCTGATTGATCACTGAATTGACCCTTGGTGGGTTGGGGGAGATTTCTTCTCTCTTGCCTGAACACACAGCCTCATGGTAGTATGTCTACCCCCTACTTCTACGATATGGGATGAGATAACCATCTTTTACCCATAAAGACAGATATGCAAAGGATTGGACATTAAGAAGAACCTCATCATAACTGTGAGTTGATGGGGATGCCTGATGAACCAATAAAAGAAACTTTGTATGGATGCTTTGTGGAGTTTATCTATCTGCCTTTGTACAGCATTTGTACAGGACAGGCAGAATACTTATGGATGACATTTTAATATTCTCTGTGTATATTTAACTTGTTTTCTTAACAGTGCTAAAATGAGATCAGGAAGGCATTTATACAGAACACTATAACAAATAACATAATCAATGAGTAGTCCTTAACTAATCTACATGGAGGGAAATAAGCAGTGGGGCACCACAAGGTTCTATCTTAGTCCCAGTACTCTTCAATATCTTCATAAATTACTTAGATGAGGGAATAGAAGAGGAGCTCATCAACTTTGCTGATGACACTAAGCTGGTGGGAATAGCCAACACCCCAGAAGATAAGCTCAGGATCCAAAATGATCTTGAAAAACTTGGGCAGGAAAAACCAAAGGTACAAATACAGATGAGGTGAAACCTGGCTCCAAAACACAAGCCAGCTGTGTGCGCCAGCAGCCAAAAAAGCTAATACAATTGCTAGTTGTATAAACCATAGAATCAAATCATGTGAAGTATTAGTACCACTTTATAAAGCCTTAGTAAGGTCACCTCTGGAATATTGTTTTGGTCACCACATTACAAAAAAGAGATGCAAAGTGCATAGGAGAGCAACTAAGATAATTAAAGGCCCGGAGACAAAAACATATGAAGAATGGTTACAGGATTTGGATTTGGCTAGTCAAGAGAAAAGAAGGACTAGGGGGGACATGATAGCAGTATTCTAGTATTTGAGAGGTTGCCACAAAGTGGAGTGGGAGGCTCAATTTATTTTCCAAAGCACCAGAAGACAGGACAAGAAACAATGTGTTATGACCCAGGTGGTGAAGGCAAGACAGGGCTCTAGAAAGTTCTTTATTTCTATTAATATGTTTCAGCCAAAGGCCCCACAACAACTGGTAGGGCTCCACCCCCATGCTACCCTGCAGGTTTACCCTGCAAACACAGACCCGGTAGTGCAAAGAAAGCCCACAGAGTAGGAGCACGCTCACAGGGCAAGGTCCGGATTTCCAAGTCCAATCCACCAGGCAGAGTCCAGGCACAATATAAGGCACACAGTCCTCAGGACAAGAAACAGTTCACAGAAAAGAAGCAGTTTCAAAGCTCCAGTGAAGCAGAAGCCAAATGCAGGCCACAAGAGAAGGGCTAGGTCCAAAATGTGAAGAGCAATCTTCCAACCAAGGCATGACAAACAGCAAACAGGCACACGTCAAAGCCAGAGGAGTGTAAGCCAAAGCAAAGAATTGCTCCTGGCAAAGACTAATTCCGCATAGCTTCTCCTTAAGTTATTCCCCTCCAGGTGTTGTTCGAGAAGAGAGATAAGGCAACCTTCTCCTGAGTAGCTATGCAGCCCTTCTCCGGGCTTACATATGCTCCACTCTCCTTGCCCTTGGATCAAGTGGAGTAAACAGCTGTTCCTCATTACAGGAACACCACTACCAGTCAGCAGTCGATCCTCTTCTGTATCTGTGCAGGCAGGCAGCTCTCCATCTGGTTGACCAACATCTGGTTGACCATGCCTAAGGGTCCTGGGAAGTGGTGGTATTCTACCAGTTCGACCAAACCAGTAGCTCCAAGGATTATCGGTGAGCGAACAGTTCGCTCTGACGATTAACTGCTGGGCCCTCCTACCCGCCCTGGCTCTATACTGACCTTTATTTCCTGCTTTTCAACCTCAGCTGCTTCACGCGGCACATCCAATTGCTGCACATCAGCTGTTTTACACACAGGGCTTGCAGCAGAAGGTGATTTGCAAATGCTGCATATGCACAAAGCACGTATTTGGCACGTGCGTGCACAAAGCATGCATGCTCACACTGAAGCAGCAGGTTTTGAAACCCACCGCTGATCCTGGGACAGCATCACCCTCAGCCCCTGGCGTACCTTCCCTGTCAGACAATCCCAGTTCTAACTCCTCCTCCTTCAAACCGGGCTCTGCAGGAACTATGACACAATGGACGGAAACTAATCAAGTAATTCTGATTGATTGATTAAATTGTTTTTATTTCCAGGAATTTCATAATTTGTCATGAGAAAACAAAAGTTATGTTTCAATGAAAAAAATTACAATTTGTTTACTTACCACAGTATTTATATATTGTTCAAGCTGCAAAACTTGTAAAGGGTTAGGAAGGATAGCTAGGGAGAAAAAATTATGGGCATGTGGAATTTGGTCAGAGTTATGGGGAAAAGTTTGTAACCCCTGGATCTTCCAACTATTCAAGAATCTCTTTATCAAGGTAATGTGGCTGCAATTTCGACTGATTTAGTATGATCTCTACTTTGATCTAAAACGCTGTCTGTAGGCGTCATGTTAAATAACGTGACATGACATCTACTTCCATTTTGCACAGAGCTCTTTTATCTTCTGTTAAGTAATTTTTTTAAAAAGGAAGAAAAAACTTGCAGAGTATTTTGTAAAATTGCATCTGCCATACTTAGATCTAATGCACTAACCCTTATATAACACAGCAGTTATGTGCAGTGCTATATAAAATAAGTAGACTGACCTTCCACAGATGGGCAACAGATTTCTGAAAGAGAAAGTTCTAAGTGCGCCATTAATACATTTTCATAGTCGCAACATTTTGAAGAAGTACTGTGTCTTGTTTTCAATTCAGCACTATTAATGCTTTGAAAAACTGATTGACAGGACCCTGTGGGATACTTAAACATACAAAATGGGCACTTGGTGCTATCTTTGTCCTTTATCCCAGTTTTTGCATGGTCTTGAATTCTTATACATCGTTCTCTGTACATAGATTCTCAGCGTATAATTCACAACCCTGTTTTTGAAAGCATGGATACAATTTCCAAAATGCAGGCTGATCATTCCAGGAATTGTAACCCCAACAGTTCTACAAGGTACAAGTTAAAGAGGGTTGACATTGATTAGCTGGCAATAGGACCAGGTTAATTACCAGTGTACCAGTGATCAGGAATGGCCATAGATGCACACACACACACACACACACACACACACGTGATAGATCTTCACTTGTCCCATATTGATCCTAGTCAAGATTTTTATTTCTCTTCCCCCATTAATAATGGGGAAACAACTGCATTGAGATTACTAGGAGAGACATTAAAACTTCCCAACTCCCAGGAGTCCTAATTATAGGCTTTCTAACAGTAGCACAAAAGCTGTTTTTCCCCCCACCATTCAGACCAGCTGATCAGCAAAATAAAGTGGGAGAACAGATCAGCCAAGGCTCAGAAAAGCCCCTCCTCCCCAGGCCATAACCTTACTTACTCAAAACTGAAGAAAGTATAACATACTTGATTAGAGGACAGATAATTCAGGATATGACTGTTCCATGTGTTGCATTGATTGAAGCTTCTGTATCATTGTCTCAATATGAAGTGCTAATATGGAGCACAGAGCCCTGTTGCTGGTGCATTTGATTACTTTCACACTGTTCATATTTTGGTTTCATGACTTTTCCCTTTGTGTTTTTATGTTGCACTCAAATAAGCAAAGGAACGTTATCCTTTATCTCCCTGCACCTACTATCTGCTTTGGGCTACGTTAAGTAGCAGTCATTATCTAGAGATGAATATTCATTCTTTGTTCTTCAGCCCCCTGAACAGCCAAAGTTACAAAGATGCAATAAGAACTTGTTCAGAGAAGGGTTATTACTCTTTTTTTGCTACTCTGGGGAAAACCATTTTGGGTGTCCCTTTTAATCATTTTTTTTCAATAGACATATCTTATCTGTCTCCTGTCACTCTTCATTCTAGATCAGGGCATCAATATGATTGCTACCTTTCTGCCTGTCAGCCTACTGTCAAAAGCAACAACTATAATCTTGCAATGTGTCAATCTATGAATTTTGCACATTTTGCTTTTCCTTGGAGTAAGAATTTTACACTCCAGATTGATTTCAGGCCATTCCAGTACATATGACAAGAGAGAATACCAGAGAGACAACATAAAATGGTCAAAGTACAGATATAGTGGATTTCTGAAGGGCTGGAACTTTTTGGCATGTGGTGAATCTTAAGAAATGTGGAAGAGCCATAGCTAATATTCCCTGTTAAAAGTTCAGATGGCAATCAATGTAAAAAAAAAAATCTGTATTCAACCAGAGTACAGAATTCAAAGCAACTAGACCACTTAAATGACCTGGTCTATTTAAAAAGGTTAAAAAATGCATTTTTAAAATTCTCATCCCTGAAGTGAAGTAGAATTTGCTATTGTAGAAAACTGATGTCTGACAAGACTTTCATTACAGTAAGAACTCTTATACAGAACAGAGATTAAAACAATTTTAAGAACAAACACTTGGACACCACAGTTCTCTTTGAAGAGAAATAATATACATCAGAAAGATATGTAAAAGGAAATCCAGGCTTAAATACATAGGTTGTGGCACTGAATTATTCATTTTTATAGCAATATTAAAGCATCATAATTAATGTAGAGTTCAGTAGGTGGGTTGTGATTTGAGTAACTTTTTTCCCTAGAAAATTTCAGACAAGTCTTTTGTATGACATTTGCAACACCCACATTCAACCAATCTATGGAGACCTGGCAAACACCACCTTAGCTTATTTATTTTACAGACTATGTAACGTATTTGTTCCTTCATCTTCTATTATTGGAGACAATAAAAATGTTATTTATTTAATATTAAATGAGCAGAGAATCCAGCCTATCCCTTTCACTAGCCAGAAGGATCATTACAATGATAAATTCTACACCTGACCTTATTGTTATCAGTATTACTATATAGTTATCTATTGATTTCTAGCTTTGGTTCAGAGAGAAAGAAGGTGATAGGGATATACACCCACATATACATTGTGCTATGTGTTTGTGCAAAGTTATAAATAGGGCATAAGGAAGGTGAAATACATGAGACACAAAATAGCATTCTCCAAACCCAAGAGATAGTTCCCATGTGAATTGGATGAGGCAATGGCATTCAAACAACAAAAAATACATTAGGAGATGTGAGAAAAATAGCAAGGTGATACTGGACAAGCCTTGTCAAAAATTATAAAGTGGATGGGCACTGCAATATTCTATATCTGTGTTGGTGAACCTATGGCACACATGCTGGAAGTGGCACGCTGAGCCACTTCTGCTGGCACGCGATAGCGTACCTGGAAGAGCCCCACTGCGCATGCGCGCCGGCACCACCTGACAGCTGATTGTCGGGTATTTAGCACGCATGAGTGTGGGGTGCGGGGGTGCACAGGAGATGCACGTGCATGTGCAGAGATGTGCAGTGCATGCGGGGGGTTGTGTGCACATCCACAGAGATGCACAGTGCATGGGGATTGCATGCACATACACAGACGCATGGCAAGTGTCAGGGAGAATCATGCACGCATGCGCAGACACGTGGTATGCGGCGAGGATCACGTGCACATGTGCAGGGGTGGGGGGCAGCATGCATTGCCTTCTGGGTGCTAGCATGCACGCAATTATTGGCACAGGAGTCAAAAAATGTTAGCCACCACTGTTCTATATCCATCCCACAGAATAAGAAGCCATGTATAGTGAGATCTTTCCTCAGTCATTCAAGAACTCGAACCTAGTTTGCTCAGCTAGATCTTCAGTTGAAGAAGTATACAGGAGAGAGAGAGAGAGATTAACAATTGATTTCAACCTTAGAATATCCCTTACCAAAATCTGAAAATCTGGCCATGTACTCTTCCATACCTTAGGATAAAGATGTAGGCAAAGAATTAAGAGTTTTAGAGGAATGAGAAAATAAGATCACAGTCTCAACTGATTTATCTGCAAGAAAAGGTATATAAGAGACCTAAACCTGGACCTGGCTGCTCAAGGAATATGGAATATTAATGATCTGTATGATTGCCTAAAAGTCTGCTAGCACAGCAATGAAGGTCTCTGGTCACCCAGACCACCGTTCTTCCATGCCACATGGGCCTAACACTGGGAAGCAATTCTGGGACCAGGACAGGTGTTCAGATCAGAATCCCCTGGGTAGAGAATTCATCTATTGTGCAGTTAGATGATTACATTTACCTTTCCAATCAGACAGCTGGCCAAACTTAATGGAAATTAAAAGAAAGAGCTAAGGTTATTAATTTTCAATATCTCCATGTGTTCCACTATTTAGCTGTGACATTCTAATTGAAGCAAACTGATAGAGGAGATTTTCCCCCACCCTTAACCTTGGGCTTCAGAAAAGCGTGGGAGGGTAGAATGGTTGAAAAACAACTGTTCTGAAAAATTAGCATACGATTGGGAAAGTCCCATAAGGTAAAGGAGGGAAACCATCTCAGCAACATTGGTATGAAATTGCTGATTTAAGAATGGGGAAAAGGTATTAAACACCACCTGAATGGAAGACAGAAGAGGGCAAAAGGGTTGATCATTTCTTCACCCAACTCCAAGAAGGTGGATGCTATGTGTGCTCAACTGTTTCTTTCTGCCAGATGCCTATAGATGCAGCACTGCACCCAATTTTAAACTGACCATTTTGCAGAGAAGGTGGGCACAGTCGTGCGTCTTTTAGTAACACATTAAATGTCTTGAAACATTGTGGGTATATTTCAGGAAGAAAAAGCCTTACAATACAATTCTAAATGAAGGAAAGGAGAGGCAGAGAAGTAGGATGACATGTCCCATTTAAGTCAATAATAAGGCATGAAAAGAATATTCTTGTGCATACATTTTTTGTGCATACAGACCATCCATGTCTATTTTCTTGGGACAAACATATACATTTGTATCAAGAAAATAGACATGGATGATTTGTTCAGATCCGATATAATCATAAGTTCACTGAAATTGAGTAATTCCCTTCCTTATTATGTATATAGTTATGTTTATGTATATCTATGTCTATCTGTCTGTCCATCAATCTTTCTATATGTCTATCTGTCCCATCATCTATCTGATATATGTACTCCTGACCCAGTATTGATATATCCTGAAATTTTCAAATATGTTTTAGATTTCCCAAAAAAATCTTTTTCATGAATAGCTCTTATAAAGAGGAAGTAGGACCAAAGAACATTATTTGAAGGGCTGATACTCCTCCAGACATGGTATGCTCCCTCACACCGTCACCAAGTCACCATACTTGTTCCTCAACTTTTTTTCAGGCAAATAGTTTGGCCCACATGCCAGTCATTTTGTTTTAACTTTACAACAACCCATTGAAATAAGAGAAGGACAGAGATAAAAATAATGAAGTCAAAATCTGACTTCTTAGGGCCATGGCAAGTCTATATAATCACTATACTGTATTTGCAGTCTATTCCCATCTATTACTTAACATTCAGAGTGTGAAGTAATTCTTTCTCTTACTTCTGCTTGCAATTCCAATCAGAGAAAAGTTATCAGCATACATTTAGCAGAGGATGAACTAATCAGGTTCAGTTCATCCCAATTTTGGCTCTGTGCTACTCCCAAGATAACTCTTCTAACTCAAGAAAGTATCATTTCAGCTCATGCATCTCCATATTCTCTGAAATTTGATACATGTATTTTTTGCTGATAGAACAGTAAATGTGCACATTTCAAAAGATATGAAATATGAAACTGTGCAAAGTAGTGCACAGTTGATCAACCCTGCTAAAAGTCCATTCAGCTGACAATGCCTGGATATTATTACACCCCACCCCTCAGCTGAAATTGCTTTTAGGATCAAACTTTCAATAATACAGGGAAAACTCTGATAACTGAACTATCAATAACAGTGGGGAAAATAGCGTTCCCATTAGTATGGATTAGAAGACCATATATGGACATGAATTCATAGGGCTCATTTGAGAAACTACTTATTTTAAGAACCTTCAGCGGGCCAAAGAGAAATATTTCATGATCCAAATGTTACATAAAAACTTAACAATTTAAAGGCAAGCTATTTAAAATATAATAATTCCTGTTGCTAAACAGTTCATCCTTAAACTTACCATCCAATATGAGTATACCGTAAGTGTCCAATTATGGAAAGAGATTTATTAGATACAGTAAATAGCCTTGTAAAATTGATTTAGAGGAAACAGATGACAACAGCTTCATTCAAGCAGTTACTTCATGTGTAAATCTCAACTGTGAGGAATGTGTTTTCCCTCTCCAAGCCACACTGGTAAGTTGCTGAAATACATGTAAGGTAGGCACATGTTTCCAGGTGAGTTGGAACCCAGAAAATAGAGGATTCTAACTCATACACACCTCTACACAAAGACACCTACTCTACCACAGACAACCAGTCCTTGTGTGTGGAGAAAAAAGGGTCTATTCACTGCTCCTTCCATGTTCAATTCTTTTTTGTTTTTAAGATCACCCAGAAAGAAAATGAACATGTGTTTGTAGCTGCTTTCCAGAAGAATCTCTGAAGATCGATATGGCATGCTGGTTGACAAAGTTGCAAACTCTGGCCTCCCTCATTAACTGTAACAACTCATAGCAAATATTTCAGAGCCAGACTGTTGATACTTTGAGTGAGTTTATTCCATTTAAATCTTTAACCAAGCAAAAAAGATGAAAGATGAAAATCTGAACATCAGTAGATAATCTTTATTTAAACAAACACAAATATGATAAATTAAAATAGATGAGGAAGTGGGTAATAGGACATCTCTTAAGATCTTGTGATTATACATTCCCAATGAAAGCTTCTTAAAAATCCTTGTAGCCTCTGAATTAAGTTAGGGAAAGGTTACACTACTTCTGAGAATTTTCGGAAACCAAAATACTATCAATAAGAGCAACATTTCGACACAGGGAAACTGAAGATTAAGTAAGTAATCACCTTGAAAATCACGCCTAAAGTAACACAATGATTTGAATTCTAATATCTCAAGATCAGGTCTACAGCACACTTTATAAAAATGCAACATGTTAACATTATATCACTTCAATTCAAAATGCTGAATTTCACTGATTTGCACTGCCTGTCATATGTAGGGCACAAGAATTCATGTACAAATCGCAAGAGAGCAAGATGATCAAGGAGATCTATGAGGAAAGATGGAGGGATTTGGGTTGAACAATCTGAAGATGAATGATAAATTCTAATATGCATGACATCATGCAAAATATATTATTGTTGTAAGTGATGCAAATATTTTAAAATTAAATTTAACTGACATTCAAAAATAATGGACACCTCATCTCCTCAAGCGATCCCTTGAATTCAGGTTTTACTCAATATATCTGAAATTTTCCACAAAGATGGAGAGAACTTTTCCTGCATTGAAGAGTTTGGCCTAAATGATTCCTAAGGTACTTATCCACTCTATAATTGTCATAACAGTCTTTTTTTTAAGGTGGCTCTCTGTAGATGAAAATTGTCAATATATTCCTTCTGATTGGACTCTTGACAGCTCTCTTCTTAGAATTATTTTTTCTCTCTCAAATAGATTCATGGTTTGCTGGTAGAAAAATGAATCTGGTGATGGGAATGACATTCAGTGCTATTAAGCATGTGCTCTTTTTAATTCCCACAAATGTGGGATAGACACAAATGTGGGGTAGGTAGTTAGGTAGGTAGGTAGGTAGGTAGGTAGAGATAGATAGATAGATAGATAGATAGATAGATAGATAATGGATAGATAATGGATAGATGGAATGGATGAATGATTGGAATAGATACATATGAAATAGGGCAACTTTCTCAACTTGTCTCCACCCCACCCCCCCAATATATATGTCATGCAATTCCCATAATCTTTGGACTAAGAAGTCTAGCAATTATAGAGCCAATACACTGTATCTGGTGGTCTCTAAATCAGAAAGGGGTGAATTGAGAGAGATAGTAGAGCTGTGCACATTTCAACATGATTTGAAAGAACTGCAAGCACAGCATCTCTCCCTTGTTCGTAAAAACAACTCCTTTTATTTAGGGTTCCATGTGAGCCTGAAAAAAAGAAAAAAAGAATTGTGCAGCCTCTTTTAGAATCACATTATCTTTATTGAATCAACCTTTATAAATAGTTGCACCTTCTCCCCACTCACTCACCCACCCAGATCTCATGCAAAATCTGAAACAAGAAGGCATATAAGGGCTGCAAAAATCCGGAAGACCGCTAAAGTGCATCTCTCAACTGACATCTAGTTGTCATCTGAATTTTTGCAGCCCAGATGGGGTAAGTCCTCCTTGTTGTGCTTATGCATTATATGAAATATTTATTTTGAAATGTAATTGATATGTGCAGAGCTAATACATTCGCATGCACACACACACACAAATTCATGTTTAGGTTTTGCCTCCAACAGCTCTCACTAAGTCTGTCAGAGAAACAATAGCACATAACTTAGGAAAGATAACTCAAACTATCTGTAGAAAGAAACAGTGTGGTCTCCTTTATTTCTCATTGGATAGTCTATTTTCAAACACCTTGTTGCACATTAAGACAGCTTGAGTAGTAATCGGCTCAAGGTCAGCAGGCTTCATGTAACAGGAGTTAGCTTGTACAAGTAAGTTGAGGAATAAAAGTAACAACAAAAAGACACATAGATGAACACTGCTTAAACTGAAGCTTTAAAAAGTTGGCTCGGGGGAGGCTTTCCATAAAATTAAAGAAAGAATTAATTTCACAACCACCAGGCCTGAGTGACAAGCTGCTTAATGTAATTGCAAGTAAAAATTAAGTTCTTTAAAACTGAAGAACGCATAAAAAAGTACTGCATTGTTAGTTTTAAAAAGAAAAATCAAATGGAAGATAAGATTAGGTTTGAAGTGTATTAAGGCATAATGAGACGCAAATAGCTAAAAGTATTAAGGATAACAATAAGATTCTTAAAATATTCTGTATGACTAAAATTTCATGAGGCAGTTTTGTATGTAAAAAGACAGTTACATAATTTTTTTAAAAAAATATAAATATCTTAATTTGTCACAAAATTAATGATTTTCTAGCACATACTGAACATTAAAGGTATAGTTAAGTTATATACCAAAATCAACATATACCAAACCTAATCTAACTTATTTAGCAATCATAATACTTCTCGCAAGACAATTTGGCAGATCAACATTTTTATGTTGGTGCTGACAAATTTTAAATAATTTTTTTTTAATTCTGAGTTCCCTTCTGTCATTGGCACAGAATTACAGTACAATGTGCCTGTTGCCCTATGACACTTACAAGTCCTGTTACCAGATAGATGTAGCCCACTCAGGTTACATCTGTCATTATGCAAGTCAAATGTTCATATCAATAGTTCTGGACCACTACACACATGCCATTAACTAGGTCAAATATTGTTACTTTGGAATTATTATTAGCAGTAGTAATAATCTGCAGTTAGGTTCACAGTCTATGTGTGGTGAAAACTTAATAATTCAAGTCCTGAGCAAGGACCTAAGAATTACTAAAATAGGTAGTTCCAAGTAAGGTAGTGTTATAGTAATAGTTGTTTTGTAAAATTAGGGTGTTCAGGTCCAATAAATTCAAATTTTCCAAATAAGGAGTCCTTTAGATATGCTCCAAAGTTTCCAGTCACACTTGGTATAAGGGCAAGTTTCTTTTTCCATAAGCATTTAACTTAAAAATGCAAGCCCCAGAATTTCATAATTTTTTCCAGTTGCTTTTCTCTAACCTAGCATCACCCAGTGTCATAATATCAGCATCTCTTTTTTTCCAATGACTGTTTGTTTATCAGGCATGTTATGAAAAAACTTCTGCCTGTTTGAATTTTAAAGTCCCGTAAGATCTTACCCCAGTCGTTTTCCAAAACCTACTCCACTTGATGTTCCTGGTAGTTTTTGCTAGATTTAAATCCAAACCCTTGCAAAATTTCCAGTGAGTAATTTTGGCAACTCAATTATGACACTGTTTGTACTAGTCAGTTTGCAAAAATTGAGTACAGCCACTGATCAAATGGTCATTGTTTCATCCTTTTCTCTACAAAGACGGCATTTGCTGATGTCTGTTACATGCTGAATTGTCACTTTCATGCAATTAATAGGCAAAGCTTAGTTGGCTAGAGATGCTTCAGCATAGAAATTTAATAATAAATAAATAGAAAGCTTGTTCTTGGCTGCTAAAATAAAATCTTCAGTTTCTTTAACCTTTCTTAACCAGCTCCGTATTAGTTTTCCCTTCTATAGCCTTCCAATACATAGTTCTTGTTCTTCCAACTTACAAATCACTTTTTAAATTCTTCATAGCCAATTTGTCAATCAATAACTAATCTTTATTTACCCTCGATTTTTTTCACCACCCTTTTTGCTCTAAGAGAAGGAAATCATAGATTTTCAAATACATATAAATTTGATTTGCAGTTATGCTTGTAAGTAGTTTATGTGTATTAATTCCCTCTTATTTGCCATTCAGAGAAGGGACAACAGAAGGGAGAATTGCATTCCATTCTACTACAGTATCTCATAGCCAGATTTGATTATCACCCGGCACTGTAATTTTGCAGTGCCATCTCTTACTGTTTGGGATCACTTTTTAAAGAAATCATTGTAAGGTGAATCACAGCTTTTGAAAGATTCTCGAGTAGCAGCAAGTTGAGATCAGTTGTTTTGAATAAAAAAAAATACAAAATTATGGGTTCTGAAACAATAACTTATATTGTGAAAAGAAATTTCCAAAATTATTATGCAGAATTAGTACAAAGCTTTGTGCCTAATATGTAATAATAAAAATTAATGCAGTTGTGGTATTCTTCTTGAGAAGCAGAATTCTTAAGGCATGGAGATTATATAGTTGGGAAAACTTTTCCAATATACCAGAGAATTTAATTAAAAATAGACTAAGGAATTACTGCTGGAAAGAAAACTAAATTCTTGCCAAAGATTTAACTTTTGAAAGTTAATGATTGTCATAGATCTTCTGGGAATATGGTAAATGACACAGACAAGGGGCTTGGTGTAATTTTTTTTTTTTTGTATTTAACATTTAACAGCCTGGTGGCTCAGGCTGTTAAATGCCTGCACTTAAGTTCCAGCTGCCTACAATTACTGTAGGCTCGAATCACACCAGGCTCAAGGTTGACTCAGCCTTCCATCCTCTGGGGGTAGGTAAACTGAGGACCCAAGATTGTTGGGGGCAATAAGCTGACTTTGTAAAAAATGCCGCTTAGTAATAAGCAGGCATATACAATGGAATGAAGGCTATTGCTGAGCGCATTGGGTTGTATCCCAAAAACTGTAAGCCGCCCTGAGTCTCCGGAGAAGGGCGGCATATAAATATGAATTAAAAAAAAATACTTTTGGAGAATTAGAAATCACCACACCTATTCTATTATTCAGAATACAGAAAAAGTTTACAACGGCACATTCCAAAAAGGAAATCTTATTTTTTTCTGGTTTGTTCCCCTCGTCCTTTGTTAGGTAGTTATGCAACTTATATAGCAGCAAAGCTATATAAAGCCAGCTGCTGCCCAAGGCACCAGGTCAGCCAAAAGGCCTGGGGAATGAAGGGAAAAGTGAGATAAAGCAGTTGTAAACATACTGTCCTCAAAGCAACCACTCCATCCACTGAAATCGAAGAAGGCACTCAGCTGGCTGCTTGACGCAATTGCTGACACTTCCCAGGTTTTGAGACAGTTGATAAAAACAGGGAAAGCTGCAGCAGCTGCTCAGAATGGTTTACATTACTTCCATGAACTGATTTCTGTATTGCATTCAGCAAACTGCCAGCATCAAAGTAGTTACTTTGTGTATATAGTACTCTGATGCTCCGGTCTGCCTTTTGCACCAATTTCTTGATGCATACATGAAGAATAAAAATGCTGGAAGGTTACTTGTACTAAATGCAGGAAACAGAATAAGAAACGAAGGCTTGAGATGATATTTTCCTGCCATCATATGTATTTAAGAGAATGCACACATTCTCTTGTTGTTTATATATTTTTATATAAATATTCTTATATTTTTATGTACAAGCATGTACTAATATTTTCCAAAATGTATAACTTACATACAATATTTATGCTATATATTATTGTAGTAATACTTTACTAATATTATATTTATGCTTATATCGACACAGGCTCTATTAAACAGTATATAATTACTCTGAAATGTAAAATGCAGAGATCTAAAACATATTGTAAATTGCATCTTAATAAATAAAAATAAAGAACTAAACAGATAAGTTTGGGAAGTACAAATATTACAATATTTCTGTATAATGCAGAGAATTCTCTGAAGTAGATTTGTTAAACAGTGGTTGATGGTTAATTTTAAAAATAATATCACATTCAGATCACTGATATCATTTGTTAATATACCTGCATTCAATTTTAGGAAAGTACTCTGCCATATCAAAACCAAAGTTTCCTTTAATAGTCATAATAACTATATCTCAACTTCCAATTTGTAGACAGAAAATCAGATTTGAAATCTTCCATATCAGGACATTTATAGTTAATACATGTATTAACTGAACAGATTAAAAAA
Source organism: Naja naja (assembly GCA_009733165.1). Taxonomy (NCBI): domain Eukaryota; kingdom Metazoa; phylum Chordata; class Lepidosauria; order Squamata; family Elapidae; genus Naja; species Naja naja. The sequence continues at coordinate 83,887,432 of CM019148.1, read as the reverse complement.
TACTGAATAAAGCAGACCCAACTGGAATATTGCCTCCAGACAACAACACAAAAATAATATTTTCCTCAATTCTTTTCATTTCTTTCTCAGCTGTCTCTCTCAGATATCAAAAACAAAGAAGGATCACATAACCTAGAAGTCCACCTAACCAACGTCATAGCACTCCAATAGATGATACTGTACTGTAATTTAAGTAAACTTTCATGAATATTGTTTGGATCATAGTACAAAGTCTAGACTAATTTAGCCCATTTCAACTATAGTAGCATAACTGCTTCTAAAGGAAAGTTGATGAATTCGTAAAATATTTCCTGCCACAATCAAGTAGAAATTGGTGACTTAACATAGCTCTGAAAGTATGCTGTATCTCCCATGATCTTAGCTGCCTGATTTGTCCTGGAGCAGAAAAGATAAACTATTTTCTTGACAAATCATAGAGGATTAGCTACAGCAGAGATTATGACAGGCAAATACGTGTGAGGGTAAGAGTTACAATAGATATCTCCTCTGTAGCACGACAGGGAATATTCAGATGTCGAGGCCTTCATGTGAAGGAACAGCTGTGGAAACCATGTCCAGGATTTAGATGCTATAGTAGAGCAAATCCAGGATCACATCTGCTTAAACATCCAAGCACATTCATGAGAAGCTATTAATGCTTAACTACAGCACTTTGTATACCTAGGCAGATTTACACTAAAATGGGTGATCATCAAGAAGGGACAAATTCCACGTGCCACAAAATTTAATCTTATTTAACTTTCACATTTATATGGCTACCCATCTCACAAAAAGCAGCTCTGGGCAATGCAGAACAAAGAGTAAAACAACAAACTTATAAAAATCATATAAAATATTAAAACTTAAAATAAAACACACACACACATACACACATATATCCAAAAAAATTGATTCTATCTATCTAGCTATCTAATAATTTGATTCTCTCTATATATATAGAGAGAGTGGTGCAATGAAGAAAGAAACAGATATACAGAGACAGAGACACACAGAGTCAAATTATTTGGTTAAAAATACAGCTTGATTATATGACTATTAAAGAACTAACAAACTGTTGTCCATTCAGGCCACCTCAAGTCAGTTATTTTAGACAATTTTCTCTTCCCTTCTGTTTCACAACAATTTACACAAATTATGTATGGTAATACATAATTGAGCCTTTCCAACTCTGTATTTCTAAAATAGTCACCAACATGCATCTGGAAATTCAGTTCCAGCATCCCTCAAGAGCTCAACCCTGGCTAAGTCTAATTTAAAAAATATCTTTTCCCAGATCATTTGCATTCCTAGAACAAAACTATTAGCACAACTCATTGTTCTCTGTGAATTGAGTCTGAAATACCTTTTTGATACAGATAATTCCTTTCTACCACTTTTAATATTATCTTTTCTGAAGACACAGCCTATTCTCAAAGAATGTTTGTGGCTTAGAAACATTTATTAGCGATGGGCTGCCGGTGATTTCATTCCAAATCTAAAATTGCCATTCTTTGTTATGACAGCAAAATCTTGTTGAGAACACAATTTGAAATAGAAATATGCATTGTCTAAATATTTGCATATATTTAGTTTTTGGTTTGCCTCTTGTCATAATCCTTTAAAATTCTACCAGACACCAGAAGAAAACAGTTCTTTGGGTTGCTACAACCTGAAGGATAGTGGTGGCAATCATCTATTATCATCAAAGAAAATTGTGGGAAGAAGTTGGCCCTATCATTTTGAAGATATATAGAATGATGGCTCATTCAGCATCTGACTGGAGGAGGCTATTAACACCCAAAAAAATACTTAGATAGAAAACTAATAATCAAGAGTCCATTTATCTGAATCAATGTCCCAGTTGCCAACTATTACAATTAAGAGTTATTCAAGGCTGATTCCTAATGTATCAGTACAGCCAAATCAACTACTATCATACTAAAACAAAACAGAAGCTATTAAATCTCAACAACCAAGGCACTATTTACTTCCATAACTGTTAAGCTGAGTAACTTTACATCACTGGTGACAAAAAGAAGAAAAACAATATATATTATAGCTACAGGATGAGGAAAAATTTTAAAGGTTATTGAATTAAGTCTATTAGTTACATTTTTTTCTTATAAAGGTGGTATTACTATATCTGATTTACTGGAATATCATGTATTTAAACTAACTGTATTAGTTTTAAAGTATACATGGAGTACTGTATTCCTTCTGTGAATTAAGCAGTAACAGAGGAACTGAATAAAGAGAAGAATAAATCTGGTTAAGACATTACATGAACTTATTTATTCATTTCATGGTCCACAGAAAACTACACAGCTAGATCAGCCACCTCCAATTGATACTACATCCAGATAAGTTTGAATATTCAGCATATGCAACATTTTCTTTCAGATTAGCTGGTCTGGGTTCTGTTGTTAGTTGTTAGTTTTTTTTTTAGGTGCTTTCACCATTAGTTTCTCTTGTAGAGGTAAAAATGCCTACTTCCATTTCCTGCGGTTCCCCAGAGTCCCCCAAAGTGGTAAATAGGACTATCCAAGGAATCAATAAATATCTGGGGGTCAATACTGTAGAGCAGTGGTGCTAATCTTTTTCATCTCCCATGCCCAAAATTTTGCGTGCACTTGCGCTCGCGTACTCGTGGGCCAGCACCCAGAAGGCAATGTGCATGGGGGGGCCATGCCCCCTGCGCATGTGCGCACGATCCCCCATGTGGGCCATGCATCTCTGCGCATGTGCTTGCATCTCCCACCCTGCCCCCACCCCCTGCACATACACGCCAGATAACTGGCAATCAGCTGTGGGCGGGAAGCACGCATGTATGTGCAGTGGGGCTCTTCCAGGCAATCTCTAGCATGCCAGAAGAAGTGGTTCTGCGTGCCACTTCTGGCAAGTGTGCCATAGGTTCGCCATCACGGTTGTAGGTGATTGAAAAATGATGGAAAGCTGATTGGTATCAATTCATTTCTGGGGTCTCTGTAGAGTTTCATGCAATTCCCTAATCCTGAAGGTGAGTTGATGTTACTCAGGATTGGATAGACAGCTGCCAGTGAGAGCAGCCTCTATCAGCTGTGTGTTGTTGGCCTTACTTTTATTATTATGGTTGATCATGCAGTCAGTCAGATGGATTTGGCATTTTTATCCATTTACCAAGGACCTGGGATAGACAGATGTTGCTTGATGGTGTTAAAGGTATCAGCTACTGTTTGTTTATTTATTTATTTGTTTGGACTTGTATGCCACCCTATCTCCCGAAGGACTCAGGGCAGCTCACATCATAAAAAACACACAATACAAAAGATTAAAATTATTTAAAAAATTATTAAACCCAATTCAAGCCAAACAAATTATCTAAAACCCAAAAGACACTAACATTTAAAAAGCTAAAAAAAAAACCCTCAGTCCAGGCTGGCTTGTACGAATAACCATGTCTTTAGGCTGCGGCACAAGGATCGGAGGTTGGGGGCCAATACCGTGTTTCCCCGAAAATAAGACACACTAGGTCTTATTTTCGGGGTAGGTCTTATATATTTATGGTGCCAAATAGTGGGTGTGAGTGTGTAGGGGGTGTTTGGGTGCACGGTTGCTCCCTGAGAAGTCTTCCTGGAACTGGAGATTTACACTAGGTCTTATTTTGGGGGTAGGTCTTATATTATTTATTTATTTATTTATTTATTTATTTATTATTTGAACTTATATTAGGGCAGGTTTAGAAAATAGTGCTAGGTCTTACTTTCGGGGTAGGTCTTATTTTCGGGGAAACACGGTAGTAGCTCCAGGGGCAGCTGGTTCCATAGAGTGGGCACTCCCACAGAGAAGGCCTTACCCCTGGGGGCCACCAGCTTACATTGTCTGGCCGACGGCACCCCAAGGAGGCCCTGTCTGTGGCGCAAGGCTGATGGGCATTCAATGCTGGCAAGAGATGTTCCCACAAGTACCCCGGCCCCAAGCCATTCAAAGTCCTACACGGCATGGGTCCCCAATATCTGAGGGAGCGTCTTCTTCCAATAGCTACTCGGCCGCCCTGTGCGGGCTCATAGGCAAGGACTCCTCGGGGTTCCATCGGTGGTTCAATGCCAGTTGGTACTTCCCCACCGAGCCTTCTGTTGCTGACCCCCTCTGGAATCAACTGCCTCTGGAGCTCCGCTGGCCCCTGATCTCCATCCACCTTCAGCGAATTAAAACTTGGTTGTTTGACCAACCCGGGCTGTGACCCTCCTTTGGGGGAGGGATGGGTTTTAATATATTTTATTGTATTGTTATGTCTTATATTTGGGCTTGTTAGTTTAATGTCTTTTTAAATATTTATTGTTCTGTGTTTAGCTGTGAGCATGAGTCTTGAGATGGGGTGGCATACAAGTTCAAATATAAATAAATAAATAAATATAGGGCTTTATAGGTAAGTACCAGCACCTTGAATCTCACCCAGAGGGCAACTGACAACCACCCCTCATGCAGGAGGGGTGTAACATGGGAGTATCAGGATATCCCCATCACAACCTACACGGCCACATTCTGCACCAGTTGAAGCCTCCGCGTGGTCCGCAAGGGCAGCCCCATATAGAGAGCATTGCAGTAGTCAATTTGGGACATAACGAGTGCATGAGTGATCATGCGTAAGGCATCTCAGTCCAGGTAGAGGCGCAACTGATGCACAAGGAGAACCTGGGCAAATGCCCCCCTGGTCACGGCTCCCACCTGCTCCTCCAAACTGAGCTGTGTATCCAGGATGACACCCAAGCTGCACACCCTATCCATGGGGGGCAACACCTCTCGCCCCATGCCTAATGATGGAACATCCTGGATCATCCGAGATGCTGGTACACACAGCCACTAGGTCTTGGCCAGGTTGAGCCGGAGCCTGTTCCTCCCCATCCAGATCTGCACCACTTCCAGGCAATGAGACATCACGGTGAGGGCATCACTGAGTTGGTTTGGGGTGGAGATAAAAAGTTGGGTATCATCAGCATACTGATGATACCTCACCCCAAAACCATGGATAATCTCGCCCAGCGGCTTCATGTAGATGTTGAACAGGAGGGGAGAGAGGACCAACCCCTGGGGAACCTCGCAAGTGAGGGACTACGGAGTCGACCTCTGCCCTCCAGCCAACACTGATTGCAATTCTTATTCATAGTAATGTTAGTTACTATATAGTTAGTTCTATTTATTTATTTTCATATAATAAATGAGGATCAATGAACAATCTGACACTTCATGAATGAGCTGAACAGTTCATTGTAGACCATCCCTTCTATCTTCTTTCTTTGTCCCTCAAAGAGCTTTCTTCTGAGTTAACCTATTGCATCACTGGAGTAGAGGAGAGAAATAACAGATTCAAGTGATGCCACAGCTCTCAAAAGTAAAGCAACAACAACAAAAGGCTTGCTGCCCTCTAATGCAACATTATGTTGAGAGGAACATGAACATTTCCACGCTCGCGTCTAATCGCAGCATGAATGTACCCAGGAAACATCATTAGTGCCTTGGCATTGTCTTTGTCTCATTCCCAACTCACAAGTGAGATAGGCTTAAGTTATTATGTATTAATGTTGTATTTTCCCCTTAAGCTAACCAACAATAACCACGGTATTTGAAATCTAGAATTAGAGAGGTACAAACTAACAGTTGTAGATTGATACTGGCATGATTGTTCCCCTCTACGACAACTGTAAAGTTGTAATTCTTTTTGTCAGAGTTTCCCTTTACATTTTTTCTGGGCATCACATTCTAAGCATGTGCACATGGTTACCTCAAAGCAAGAATGATAGTACTGCTTTATACCATGCTGATGATACCACACTGGAAATACTGCATCTAATTCTGGTCATCATAATACAAAAGATATTGAGCCCCTGGAAAGTGTGCAGAGAAGAGCAACAAAGATGCAAAGAGACTGGAAGCTAAGTCATATGACAAAATAATTGATGGAGCTAGGTATGCCTAGCCTATTGAAGAGAAGGATTGGGGTGCTATGACAGCCATCTTTCAGTATTTTAGGGGCTGTCACAGAGAGGAGGAAATTGGCATATTTCTAGGGCGCCAAAGAGCAGGACAAGAAGTAATAGGTGGAAGCTTGTTAAAGAAAGATCCAACCTAGAAATAAGGGGGGGAAATTCTGACAGTGAGAGCAATTGATCAATGGAACAGCTTGCCTACCTGGGCTGTTGGGTGAGCCATCAAAATTAGACTGGACCAGAGGGTGGTATTCAGCAGGTTCTGACCAGTTCTGGAGAATAGGTAGTGGAAATTTTGAGTAGTTCAGAGAACCAGCAAATACCTCTATGATTCCACCTATTTTGCCATTTTAGGGGTCCCTAGACTGCAACATTAAGACTTGTGGACTTCAACTCCCAGAATTAATTCTGGGGTTGATCAATCTGCTGTCAAGGATAAGACCCTCTGAATAGTAATTATTGCTGATTGATGTCCTAATATGCACATTTATTAGAATGCTCAACTAATTCTACTGTGGGATACAATATATTAAATTGTAATTTTCCATTAATACTATATTTTACAATTTATATGGGCTCTGTCTTCGGATCAAATAATCTAGAGTTAGTATCTTATATGCAGCCACACTACTAGATATCCAAGATATATCATGTTTAAAATTTGCTTTTCAATTGTATTGCTGATAATTTCCCATAAGCCTTAACTTTCAAGAAAAGGCCTCTCTTTCGGAGACCAGGACTGGCAGAAGTGCATTTAATACTGTTAAGTTTGCATAGAGAGACGAACCGCAGTGCTTCAGCACTTATTTATCGTGACTTCAGCTCAGAACGGACCCGAATGGCTCAGCCGTGGCGGCTACTTATAGCCGGCTGCCGCGGCTGCCAGCCAATCAGAGTGCATCCATTCCATTCCTTCCGGTGTTCCTTCTTCCACTGGTTTGGCCATCCACTCTTCGTCCGTTGAACCGGTGTTCCATTTCCATTTCCTTCCATTCATTCTTATTCCATTCCAATTGTTCCTCCCAGTCATCTAAGTCTGGTAATGATGTGCAATCCTCCATTTGTAAAATGGTTGTTGGGACTGTGACAGGTTTTGGGATGGTTCTGTCGTGTAGCTCGTTACACATGGGGTTGATTCTTACTTGCTCATTACCTCCATTATCTCCCCTTCCCCCTAGAAAGGCTGTGGGATGAAGTCCAGAGAGCAAGGCGATGCTCCAGAGGCAGTCTGGACCATAACTGGTCTATGTGCCTACTCCACAAGGCACCATCTGGTTTGAACCCTGTAAGACCTGGGGCTGTAACCTGGGTTATCTCTGCAGGAATCCACATGGTTCACCTACAAGGTTTTAGCATAAACAAAATCACCCACGGAGAATTGGTGAGTTTTGCTAGTGGAATCTAATGGTGCGTTGGGTGCGTAAGTGGGGTGGGCGGTCCAGGGTAGACCTGAGTTTTCTACCCATCAAAAGCTTGGCTGGAGTTAAATTAGTGGATGGGTTAGGAGTGATGTGTTGGATACTGAGTAGTTTTCAACTTTCTCAGTGATGTCCCTGGACCCAATTGTTGGAGTTTCTCTTTAGTAAAACGTACCATGCGTTCAGCCCGGCCGTTAGTCAAAGGATGCCCAGGGGCTGTAAGGGTGTGTCTAATACCCTGCTGTGCTAGATATGATTCCAAAAGGTTAGCAGTAAATTGAGGACCATTCAGATTACAGGTGTGTTACAAAAAGTTTCTTAAGCTGTCTGATAACAGCCTCAGCTGTGGTGGATGACATGGGAATAACCTCTAACCATCTGGAGTATGCATCTACCACAATGAGAAAGGTGTGTCCTCTGGTAGGGCCAGCAAAATCAATATGAATCCTGGACCAGGGGCCCTAGGACATTCCCATTCCTGTATGGGGCGATAGGTGGGGCAGGCCTGTTTCCTGACAATTTGGACAGGATGCAACCCAGTTTTCAACCATTTTGTCTATACCTGGCCACCATACATAACTCCTGGCCAATCCCTTCATTCTGACAATACCGGGTGACCCTCATGTAACATTTCCAAGACCTCTTTTGAAGTTTTGCAGGAATAACCACTCTGTTACCCCACAGAATACATCCCTTAAGACAGATAATTCAGTTTGTCTAGATTTGAAAGGTTGGGAACCCTGAGGTAGATCTTGTAGTGGCCAACCTTTTTAACCAACCTAGAACAGGAGCCAATAAAGTGTCCTTGGCAGTTTCTCTAGCAATTGTAGCAGCATGGACTGGAAGCTTGGCAACAGTCTCTAGAAAAATGTGTAAGTTGCAGGAGCAGGGTCCTCAGTGTGCAAAGGAAGTGGGCAGCGACTCAAAGCATCTGCATGCCCAATGTCTTTTCCGGTCTATGGATGAGTTTATATGAATAAGCAGCAAGAAATTCAGTCCATCTCAGCATTCTTGGTGACAGGATGGTTGGCGTTGGTCTGTCTCCTGCCACAATGCCCAACAGTGGTTTGTGATCTGTGACAATGGTGAATCTTCTCCCATAGACATTCGTGGAACTTCTTGACTGCTGCTACGAGTGCCAAAGCTTCTTTGTCCAGTTGACTGTAGTTCCTCTCTGCTTTAGTCAAAGTGCAGAGTAAAAGCAATGGGAGCTTCCCTTCCACTGGGAAGCAAGTGGCTCAACACCCCCACTCCAAAGGGGATGCATCACAAGTTAATATTACAGGTAAATTCTCAGAAAACTGTATCAATACACAATCAGAAGTTATTAGTCTCTTGATATTGATAAATGCAGACTCTTCCTTTCTGCCCCAAACCCATGCAGATTTTTTATCCAGTAGTCTATGTAAGGGTTCTGCAATGGTTGCTTTCTGAGGTAGAAACATGTGGTAGAAATTAACAAGTCCCAGGAATGCTTGCAAGTCAGTTTTGCATTTTGGTCTGGGGGCTTCTTTGATTGCCTGGACTTTGGCTTCTGTGGGGTGGATGCCTGTTTATCAATCATATAGCCCAAGAATTCTACTTTGTCAGTTCTTAGTGTACACTTTTCTTTTTTACTTTCAACCCTGCTTTTCTGAACCTGGTCAGGACTTCTCTGAGTTTTCTTGTAATTGAGTGTCATTTTCAGCAGAAATTAAAGCGTCATCAAAATAGGGCACCACCCCAGGTAACCCTTGTAGCATCCTTTCCATAAGGCTTTGAAATATGCCTGGTGCCACACTTACTCCAAATTGTAACCTCTTGCATTTGAATGCACCCGATGGGTTACAATGGTTTGGGCTTCTGCAGTTAAATCATCTACTGTTAACTGTTGGTATGCTTGGGCCAGGTCCAGTTTGGCAAGACTGTGCCCCGCCCAGAGAATGTAATAAATGATGAACCACTGGAACGGATATGCTCTGTTGAAGCGCATGGTTCAATGTCCCTTGTAATCCCACAGATTCTCACAGAACCGTCAGCCTTGACTGGCGTGACTATGGGTGTCTCCCATCTGGAGTGGTCTGTGGGCTCTAGTACCCTTGGGCTATTAACTTATCTAATTGTTCATCTATTTTTTCCTTCAAGGCAAATGGTACCCTCCTGGGTTTTAAACGGATTGGTTGTACCTTGGGATCTAGGTTAAAAGTGATAGGGGTCCCCAAGTACTTGCCTAATCCGTCGCTGAAGACCTCTGGAAACTCAGACTTCAAGGATTCTTCCCAATCAGTGTTGCTCATGTGATTGATGCCAGTTACTTCGATGCCCACTCCAGTCCCAGCAAACTTGGGCGATCTTTACCTACGATGGTCAATGGCAGGTGCTTGGTGTGGCCTTTGAATTTCATTGAATTCTCTTGTTCCAACTACTGGAATCTTGTTCCCTTGGTAGTCTTTAAGAGTTAGTGATTGTTTTTTGAAGTGAGTCTTCTGAATGTCTGGTATCAGTCTTTGAATTGTGTTCCATGACACCATGGACAGGTATGAACCTGAGTCCACTTCCATTTGGCAAGGCCTTCCTTCAATAAATACCTTGACATGCACTTTTCTGTTATTTAAAGAGGATGAATGACCAATAGTGACTGTTTGATGAGTTTCATTTTTTCCATTTACTTCTGTGCTGTGCCTCATTCTCTCACTGTTGTTGTTTGGCTTGACTTCTCTGTCTTTGTTGTTTGCAACAAACTTCCTTCTGTTGGGTGGAGTTCTGGATGATTTGCAGACTCTTGCAATGTGCCCTCTTTTTTCACAATGGAGGCAAATGGCTTCCAGGAATTTGCATTCAGTGCGGGGGTGGGTTCCCCCACAACCTATGCAGTGGAAATCTTGCCTCTTTCTTCCCAGGTCATTTCTTTCGCTCCATTCTGAGTCTGTTAATTCCTTCTTCTTCTCCCACTATATTCTGACTCAGATTCAAGTTCATCAAAATGAGTTGTGGTGGTCTTTTCACCATCAGAATGGCCCGTAGTCTTGTTCATTTTCCTCATGGCTGCTGCTGAGATTTTGGTGGCTTCTGCTGAAGATGCTTCTTCTATGGCTTCTTTCAGCGTAATTTTGGGTTTCATCAGTAATTTGCTCTGCAAGACCTTGTCTTTGAGGCCCAATACAAAACGATCGTGCATGGCCTCCTCTAAACTGCTGAATTCACGCCCCCAATGCTCCTTAAACTTGCCACGAAGTCATTGGCTTTCGTCTTCTCCCTGATGTGGCGATAAAACTTCGTGTCTCCTAATGAGGCGATACTTGGGGCATGTAGTGTGCCCTTAAAGTCTCTCCAGATCAGACCATGCCATTACCTTCACGTCTGCTGAGCCAGCCAATGCCTTGCCATCTTGAAAACTGCAGGACCGCAATAAGTGAGAAAACCGCTCTCTTCCGCTCTCAGAAATAGCGGCCAGATCGTTTCCCTCCAAATACATCTGAAACCGATCTGCATACAATTCCCAGTCTTCATTCTTCAGGTCGAATGGGGCTGGGGGGGTGTTCAGTGCAGCCATCTCACTCTTCTTCCTTCCGCGTTGTCTTCTCTTTGGGAAAATCCCACCTTCATCGCCAGTGTTAAGTTTGCATAGAGAGACGAGACGCGGAGTGCTTCAGCTCTTATTTATTGTGACTTCAGCTCAGAACGGACCCGAATGGCTCAGCCGCGGCGGCTACTTATAGCCAGCTGCCGCGGCTGCCAGCCAATCAGAGTGCAGGGTTTTCCCACACTTTTACAACCAATGATTTCAAACACTTTACAACAACAACCAATCATTTTAAACTCTGCATACATAACAAATACATTGTAATATTTTTTGCTGTTTTCAAGCCTCCATGAACAAAGAAAATAATCAAACCAACCTTGGGGAAGGCTGAGAATGTATCACACCCAAACCCATTTCAATGTTTTTCCTTCTCAAATGTTTCTTTTACTTTTACAATGTTCTTTTCTATAGGAGAACCGATAAGGGAGTAACAAAGTGAGGGGGTGAATGTTTAGCAAGCATGGGTGACAATAAGGGCTTAACTAACTTTAAACATTTAGATGTGATAATAGATTATAAACTGTCAGAAAGCATGTGACCAGACTAGGCCTATCAACTGGGCCTGGGAAGGAAGGACAAGCAGCCAGTGATAGAACTGTATAAAATATGCTGAGATCTGTAACCAAGTGTGGGTTTCTCTTGCTTGTATGCTTGCAAATCCACCAGCTTTTGCAAATGCTTAAATAAAATTGTTTTGGATTCCAACAACTTCGGAGTTGAGTTTTATTCCACACGCTACTATAAATGATATAATCCTGAAATAACAAAATGTAAGGATGAAATGACAGAATCCGCTCCTTCCCCATTCCTTCTCAAACAAAACATGGAGGAACCTGAGAATCATCGTGTATTATCCATATAAAGAAAAAATCCCAAATAATAGTGCTACTTGTGCCTCCGCCTCTTTTGGTACTCTGGTCTTTTTAAAAAAAATTGTGTTCAATATTAATGTATGAGAGACTGAGATATATGGGGAGGGGCCCAGGAGGGAACCAGATGATGGGCAGGCAGTGTTTGGCAGTCAGGCAGCTGCAGTGTTATAATTGTCAGATATTTTCCTATCAGCTGGTGATGTGCTAAAGATGCAGGGGAACAAAGCCAGAAGGATCAAACAATAGCTTTGCTTATCATGCAGTATGCATGCATCATCAGAACAGAATCATACAATAATGACTCAGGGAGGGGGGAAAAACACAAATCAGGCATGTAATGGGAGCAGAAAATTCCACACCAGTATAATTTTCTGACAATCCAAGGATGAGTGGATAATACTTTAATTCAATAGTGAAGCTTCTAATGAAGAAATGAAGGCAGATTCTATTATTTCCACACAGGCACATAAGATACTTTGAATAAAAATAGATACTTTGAATAAAATAAATTTTCTGTATTCAAAATAATTTGGATGAATGAACATACTCCATTCATTGCCATTTATTGATCAAGCAATTCAATAGCACATCTTTGAATGTCTCTGAATTCTGCAGTATACATTTCTGAAACTTTGTACCATGTTAGAGCAAATGGGTACCATCAGACATCATGCCATAAACTAGTGTAACAGTAATGAGCCTGAGCATGACTTATCATCATGTTCTCCTTTGGCCAGTTGTGGGGGGGGGGCAAGGAATTAAACATTTTTCACACTCACTTTAACTTTCACACATATCCCTGAATCTTAAATTGTGACAAATCCTAATTATAGCTTGCTGCAATATCAGCTTCCTAAACTATAGCTTCTGTTTGTTTTGTTTCAAGTCACTATTGTTGAGAATAACCATGATTTGTCTAGTTTAGGTAACATGGATGCTAGAATTTTATTTATTTATTTATTTGATTTGTCAATCGCTTACAAGATAATAAGCATAAGGGTAAACATAGTTATGAATACATGAAATGAATACACTTCATGTATTCATAACTATGAAAAATAAAATAAAAATAAAAGAAACAATAAAAGAAACAATATAAGAAACAATAGGACAGGGACAGCAGGCACGTTGGTGTGCTTATGCACGCCCCCTACAGACCTCTTAGGAAAGGGGTGAGGTCAATAGTAGACAGTCTAAGGATAAAGTTTTGGGGGTTTGGGGAAGAAACCACAGAGTCAGGTAGAGTATTCCAGACATTGACCACTCTGTTGCTGAAGTCGTATTTCCTGCAATCAAGATTGGTGCAGTTAACCTTGAGTTTGTATCTATTGTGTGCTCTTGTATTGTTATGGTTGAAGCTGAAGTATTCATTGACTGGTAAGACATTGCAATGTATGATTTTATATACTATACTTAGATCAACAAGTCCCTAATTTTTTATTGCATTAGGTAAGAGAAAGAAGTAAACAATGCTTACCTCAGTTTAGCAACAATACCCATTGTGACCTCTGAATAAGTCAACATACCTGTCCTAGAAGAAAGACATATAAATGAAAATAAACTATGTTTTACTTTGCTGTTATTTAAGTTACTATCCTGAAGAAGTCCATCCACGAGACTTCAAAATAATCATGATTAGGACTGACTTGTGAGATTTAGAAATAAAATGTGAAGTAAAAGAAGAAAAGGTTCGTCTAGTTTTTGTACTATATTTCCTCTTAGATATACAGCAAAAAAAAGCACATTAAAAACACTGGATATTAAAGAGGCACACCAAGGGATAAAGAGAAAGAAAGGTTTTCTTTTTTTCATAATAGCTAATATACCATTGTTTAAACACAGCCAGAGTAACTTCTATTTAATCAAATGGATTTGTGCTTTGGCAAATATATCAACCACAGAGGCCTGTTTAATTGTTTATTACAACCATCACTCATTATGCAGAGGCAAAGCATTGGCTAGAAGCAGAGATGCTTATGATAAATCAGGATATATAACTCAATATACCAACCATATCATCCCTCATGATCCAAAATTCTGTGAAGCAAAGGTTCTCAGACTGTGATTTATAGAACAATTTTCCATGAAAAGATTATTAAATAGGTGCAAATATTCATACCTGGCTCTATTCTTAATTTAACAGGAAAATGAAATTTTGACCAGGAAGAAATTTAAAAGTGGTCTTTTGACATTACCACTTTAAATGCTTGTTTCCGGTGGCTTGAACTGCCTGTAATTTTCATAATATGGTGCTGATTATAATAGTCTGGATAACAAAAGGACTTTTGAAGATCAAGAATCTAATGTGCACATCCCTTTCCCATAAAGACTCACCGTACTTCCCCAATTTTGCTTACTACAGTATCATTCTTTCTATTTTTTCAGTCAGAATCTTGCTAAATACCTCCTCAGACACTCATAACAAATGAAGCCTCCATAGTTTTTGCATTCATTTTTGATACTTTTCCCTTTTCTACAGGAGAACCATAATGGTATTCTTCATACACTTACGCTACTCTGTGAATAAACTGCATGCATATGCTAACATATACCATACCGTCTACCACTCCAGTCTTTACCATTTTTGATATACAACATTCATGAATTACATTTTTATTTATGTATGTATTCATATCTCACTTTTATTATTTTCACAAATAACTGAAGGTAGCTATCATATCCAACCAGTGGTGGGATTCAAATTTTTTTACTGCTGGTGCTGTGGGCTTGATGGGCGTGGCAGGGGAAGAATACTGTAAAATCTCCAGTCAGAGATTTGCCGGTTCTCCGAACTCCTCAAAATTTCTGCTACTGGTTCTTCAGAACTGGTCAGAACCTGCTGAATACCACCTCTGTATCCAACACAACATTCTCCTATTTTCCCCACAACAACAAAGATCCTGTGAGGTGAGGGGCTGAGAGAGTGTGACTGGCTCAAGGTCACCCAGCTGACTTTCATGCTTAAGGCAGGACTAGAACTCACAATATTCCTCTTTCTAACCTGGTGCCTTAACCCAGAGTTCCCCAACCTTTCCAGCTTTGTGGACTGGCGTGGGGGGGAGACAGGATGGTACCACACAAGTGGTGGGCAAATGCACCCACTATTTGCACAAGTAGGCAGGGGTGGGATTCAACCGGTGTTACTACCGGTTCTGCAACTATATTTTGTGCGCGCATGCACGCTTCATACATGAAGATAAATATATATGCTGACCAGGGGTGGGATTCTACCGGTTCTGTCCGGCTCTGTAGAACCGGTAGCTCTGAAGAGCAGCAGACATAGAACCAGTCCTATGTCTGCTGCTGTTTTGGCCCACCTGCCCACCTGGGCTCTTACCTGACCTTTATTTCCTGCTTTTTCAACCTCAGCTGCCGTGCGAGGCACAGCTGTGGTTGAAAAAGCAGGAAAAAGGGGCTTTTTCAAACGCTGCTTCCCTGCATGCAGCGCTGCTCAGCTGTCCAGGCAGCAAGCTGAGGAAGATTTACACACGCGCGCAGCATGCAGGGAAGCACATCATAAATCACCGAACCAGTAGTTAACCCTGTCAGATCCCACCCTGGTGCTGACCCACTATCCCACCCCAATGGGCCTTTTTTACTTTGTTGCAATTTTTGAATGGAGTGGAGACCTAACACCATTCTTTTGCAAACAATGGGACACTCTTGGGAACAATATTCTCGAGGCTAATGCTTTGCTTTACATTCTTTTAAAATCATGCTTACAATTCAAACAAGCATTTTAAATTTTTAAAGGAACTCAGCAAGACAAAAGGCTTGATCCATGGATGAGATTGGGAATTGGGAATTTGCGGAAGCAGAATGCTGAATATATGATAGTTTGTTACTTACGGCTGCTTCAAAATACTACTCTTACAATAAACAGAACTTTTCTACAGAACTAACTACAAGGAAATTCAATCATGTTTCGTTTAAACAGACACGGAATTGCACCTTCAAAGTAAAGCTTGGGAATGTTTAGAAATACTTAAAGATGTTCACTATTTCCATTCCGTTTGTGGTGCCATTGTTTTCCCTCCTTCTATGAATTCTTCTTTCTGCTTGCTAGAGTAGCAAACAGAGTATATGATATTAACATGGTACCATCTAGCCAATTGGATCTGGCCATCTGATGATGTCATTGATCAAAGAGAAAACAATAGAAACAAATAAACATTTTTTTTCCAAGCAGAGCCAAAAGGCCACTAAAATTGTTATTGTTTTTAAGTGAAGAAAGCCACCCTTTAAAATGGAGTGCATGATAGCCCCAGCTCATTCTCATATTTATCATTATTTTATTACATTTTCAAGTTAAAAAATATTAAGTACTGTACCAGTGAATTGTAGCAGAATAGCAATAGCACTTAGACTTACATGCTGCTTCAAAGTGCTTTACAGCCCTCTCTAAGCAATTTACAGAGTCAGCCTATTGCCCTCAACATTCTGGGTCCTCATTTTATCAACCTCGGAAGGATGGAAGTCAACGTTCAGCCACTGAAAATCGAGCTGCTGGCAATGAGCAGAGTTAGCCTGCAATACTGCATTGTAACTACTGCACTACCACAACTCTGCAGTGTGCTGCATATGATATTTCTGTGCCATGGTACACAGAAATGTGCAACTTCACTAGCATACACTCTTTTGCATGGTCATGGGGATTTTCAAATTGTGATTTGTGCAAGCAGGTTAGAAGCACTTCTGTCATTCTTTTGAAATGCCTTTAAGAAAAGTAAAATAAGTCATCTTAAGTCTGCTTTGTGAGCATCTGGCAAGTAGTTCCATCTGGATTGTCAGCTACTGCAGTCCCATGCTCGACAATTCCTCAGCTGCTTCCCTCCAAACTGTGCCCTGTAAACAAGCAGACAACCAAGCTTAGAGAGCACCAAGGACTCCACACTATTGAACCAGCTAGATAGTTTCTAGCTCTACAAAAACCAGCATATAGCTATAAAAACCAGTTGTTTATTTGCTTGTTTCTAAATCCACAGTTCACCTGTCTTTTGTACAAATGAATGAATGAATGAATGAATGAATGAATGAATGAATAAAAATAAATACACTGCCTCTTATTTGCTATGGATTAAACTCATGGTTGATTCTAGTATTCTATTCCATGCATTCTTTTCAGATTATACTGTGATAGGCCATGGCCAGTTTTGGAAAAAACATAAGCTTAAAAATCTCAAAACTAGCCATGGCCTATTACAAGGTTGGTATCATCAATAACTGGACCTAGGTGTTTGTCCTCAGGAGACCAATGGATGAGGCCAGGATGGCAAGTGGAAGCACGCTCTCCAAAAGCACAGGTTAATATCTCCAAGATATTAACCAGGGCAGGAAAGGATCAGGATCAGGATATAACTAATCTTTAGGTGGTAAGAAAGGATGGAGGAATGTGACAATCACCTTGAGAATCAGATGCAACTGCTTCAGACTAGACAATGGTCAAATAAGAGGCAGATTAGCCCACAGAATGAATATGGGCATTGGCAAACATCTCAGGAGCGACCCTCTCTAATTTTTTAAGCTGTAAAGTGTGGAAGGGGAGAGATGTATGGTACTTTCAGACTTGCAAGATTTTATTAATGTAACTTTACAATAAAGTTAGACCTAGTACTTCTGGCTGTACTTCCTGACTGGACTACCATGCTAGGCTGACAGAAAGAGACATTCTACTACTTTACTGCTGTTTGGATTTTGGTAGTTTAGGCCTAATATCTTTAGGACAGACACAATCTGCTAGAGTCACTGCACTGCACTGCACTGCACTGCACTCTCAAGAGAGTATCCTAAACTGCTTCCGCTGCCATTCCTCCCAAAGAATAAGTGCAGGTCCTAGATACAAGAACAGATTTGCTCCCTATTGTAACATGAGCATTTCACCTGATGAGTAATGCTGAGAAGGGAATTTCCACCTTAAGGTCCAAAATGTTCTACATAGACCTTTGCTTGTCTAGCAATTGTAGCATTATTGTTGTGGTTTCTGACATACCTTAAAAACAACTGAAATGACATTAAAATTTGTACTTCTCTGACAGTTATAACATTACACATTACTATATAGTCACATTATCCCCCAAAAATCCCAACTATGGTATAATTCTTCTGTGACCTCTGAACAGTTATTCTGTATATGAAAAATATATTGACCATGTAAAGCCTTTAAAAATGGAAATTTTTGTTTGACATTGTTAAAAAGTCACTTTCCCCTGCGCTTGTTCTTTACAACAGCTGCTTCCATTCTAAAAATTCTGCTTTGATGAAAGTTGTAAAAATTGGTCAACTCGTACCTGTGAATCCAGAAATGCTTTTGTGATTTCTTTATTCCGGCATTTGTAATAATTATAAACACTTATATCAGTGGTTTTTTTAGCCTGTGGTCTGCAGACCCTTGAGGGGCTGTGATGTCATCACAGGGGCCCCACAAAGGCTTGAAGAAATGTTATGATTTAAATCTTGAATTAAGTCTTGGGAGTCCATGGCCACAGTCTATGTTGAAGAGAAAGTAGAGAACCACTGGTCTATACCTTTGTTCTCTGTAAAACTATTTCATCTGCTGGTGTAGATTTTCACTAGCATTTGAATTCCACAATCTATAATAAGGTGTAAATACTTGCTATTTCCAGAAAAGCCAAAGTAACACTAACAGTACGCTGATTGTACTAAGAACACTGAATTGTGCTAGGGGATTACTATATCAACAAAGGCATTGTTTTCCTTTTTTAACCAGCGTGCTTGGCTATGTATTTCAAACCTAATCTCCGTAACTCAAATTTGAATACAGGTAGTCCTCAACTTACAACAGTTCATTTAGTGACTATTCCAAAGTTACAATGGGACTGAAAAAAGTGACTTATAGCCATTTTCAGACTTATGACCATTGCAGCATCCCCATGGCCACGTGATTTACATTCAGACGCTTGACAACTAATTCACATTTATGACGGTTGCAGTGTCCCTGGGGTCATGTAATTTTTGCTACCTGAAAAGCAAGTGTGGGGAAACCAGTCTCAACCCCTTGCACGTTACTACTGAATGCAAAAGTCATTGGTTTAGTTTGAACCAGTGTTCTTGTATATAAAGATTGGTTTAAAAGCGGAAAACCCTGCAACTGATTGGCTGGCAAAATATCCAGAACTCCACCCAACAGAAAGAAAGTTGCTACAAGCAAAGACAAAGAATTCAAGCCTAACAATCTCAGTGAGAAAATGGGGTGCAGCACAGAAGCAAATGGGAAGAATGAAACTCATCAAACAGTCACCATTGGTCATTCATGACCCTTAAGAAGTAGAAAAGTGCATGTCAAGGTATTTATTGAAGGAAGGCCTTGCCAAATGGAAGTGGACTCAGGCTCATACCTATCTATGGTGTCATGGGACACTATTCACAGTCTTCTTCCCAACATTCAGAAGAAGCACTTCAAGAAGCAAGCATTGACTCTTAAAGACTACCAAGGGAACAAGATTCCAGTAGTTGGAACAAGAGAATTCAACGTGAAGTTCAAACTGAATTATCTGTATTAAGAAGATGTATTTTGTGGGGTAACAGGGTGGTTATTCCTGCAAAACTACAAAAAGAAGTTTTGGAAATGTTACATGAGGGTCATCCGGGAATTGTCAGAATGAAGGGATTGGCCAGGAGTTATGTATGGTGGCCAGGTATTGACAAAATGGTTGAAAACTGGATTGCATCTTGTCCCAACTGTCAGGTAGTCAGGCCTGCCCCACCTCTTGCCCCCACACAGGAATGGGAATGTCCTAGGGGCCCATGGTCCAGGATTCACATTGATTTTGCTGGCCCTACCAGAGGGCACACTTTCCTTATTATAGTTGATGCATATTCCAAATGGCTAGAGGTTATCCCTATGGCATCCCACCACAACTGAAGCTGTCATCAAACAGCTTAAAAGCTTTTTGTAACTCACGGGTTACCTGATGTGCTTGTTTCTGACAATGGCCCTCAATTTACATCCAACCTTTTTGAATCATATCTAGCACAACAGGGTATCAGACATGCCCTGACAGCCCCTGGGCATCCTTCGCTACGGCCAGGCTGAACGTATGGTACGATTTACCAAGGAAAAACTTCAGCAATTGGGTCCAGGGATATCACTGAGAGAGTTGAAAAACTTCTCAGTGTTCAGCATATCACTCCCAACCCCTCAACTAATTTGTCCCCAGCTGAATTGTTGATGGGTAGGAAACTCAGGTCTCCCCTTGATCGCCTTCATCCCACTTATGCACCCAACGCACCACTAGATTCCACTAGCAAAATTCGCACATTCACTGTGGGTGATTCTGTTTATGCCAAGAACCTTATGGGTGAACCATTATGGATTCCTGCTGAGATAACCCAAATCACAGGCCCCAGGTCTTACAGGGTACAAACAGAGGATGGTGTCCTCTGGAGCAGGCACATTGATCAGTTAAGATCCAGATTGCCTCAGGAGCATCACTTTTGCTCCTCTCTGGTTCCCATACCTACTGCCTCTTCTAGGGGGGAAGGGGAGGATCATGAGTGTAATCAGCAAGCAAGAATCAACCCCATGTGTAATGAGCTAACACGACAGGAACCATCCCAAAACCTGTCACAATACCAACAACCATTTTCACAAATGGAAGATTGCACATCACTACCTGATTTAGGTGCTGACATTGGGTTGGAGATGGATTGGGAGGAGAGACCAGGTTGTAGTACCAAATAGGTTCTACCATTACTATAAGTCCTAGTAAGGAAATGTCAGCAGACACATTTCCTCCCTCACAAGGTGAGAACCTTAAAACATCTGAACCACGTAGGTCTCAACGTGCACGTAGAGCCCCACCTATTTAAAAAGAATACATTAGATAGGTTGGGGTTTGAGTATGGACTGAACCTAGTGGGGAGGGGTGTTATGTATGCAGGTTTAAAGTCATTGGTTTAGTTTGAACTGTTCTTGTAAAATGTAAGAAATGATTGGTTTAAAAAGTGTGGGGAAACCCTGCACTCTGATTGGCTGGCAACTGCAGCTGCTGGCTGTAAGTAGCAGCCGCAGCCCAGCCAAAGTGGGTCCGTTCTGAGCTGTAGTCACTAATAAACAAAGAGCTTGAAGCACTCCGCATCTGTCTCTTCATGCAAACTTAACAACTACTTTAACAACTGCAGTGATTCACCTAACAAATGTGGCAAGACAAGTCACGAAATGGGTGAGGCAAAACTCACTTAACACATTTCTCACTTGGCAACATACATTTTGGGGTCAATTGTGGTAGTAAGTTGAGGACTACCTGTAGCTGTTTGAAATATAGATATCCTCTCTCTACACGGAAGTGCAGCAAAGCGTAACTCTTCTGAAAGTTCTCACATACCAACATTCACTGGTACATATATGAATTCATAAGTGCATGTGGTCAGAAGACGTGAGGTACAATAGAATAACAGAGTTGTAAGGGACCTTGGAGGTCTTCTAGTCCAACCCCCTGCCTAGGCAGGAAACCCTAAACCACTTCAGATAAATGGTTGTCCAGTCTCTTAGTAAAAACTTCCAGTGTTGGAGCACCCACAACTTCTGGAGGCAAGTTGTTCCACTGATTAATTGCTCTAACTGTCAAGAAATTTCTCCTTAGTTCTAAGTTGCTTCTCTCCTTGATTAGTTTCCATCCATTGCTTCTTGTCCTGCCCTCAGGTGCTTTGGAGAGTAGCTTGACTCCCTCTTCTTCGTGGCAGCCCCTGAGATATTGTAACACTGCTATCATGTCACCCCCTAGTCCTTCCTTTCATCAGACTGGACATACCCAGTTCCTGCAACCATTCTTCATATGGTTAACCTCCAGTCCCCTAATCATCTTTGTTGCTCTTCTTTGTGCTCTTTCTAGAATCTCAACATCTTTTTTGCATTGTGATGACCAAAAAGGTAATGTATATTTAATTTTTTGCTGTATGCCCAGCATATCTTAATAAAGCCCAGGATAGAATGTGAAATATGGATGGTTATTCAAGCGAGTGTGGTGTTCTTTTTTTTTCTTCTTTTAATTACCAATTGCTGCAGAATTTTTCTTCTCAACTCTGACATCCGATCAAAAAAAAGTTGCAGGACTGCTGAGAAGCTATCCTGCTTGTTGGATGAGATGTTTGCTCTCCTCTTGGCAGCCTCCAAGACAAGGTGCTGTGCTGCGTATTCTCATTCTGAAACTCTGCTGTTGGATTCATTCATATCAACAAAGATTATACAAAGCAGTGCAGAGGCCTTCCCTGTTCTGAAGCAACCCCTTCTTCCCAGTGAAGAAGGAAGCCAAAATGCTATTTTGGTATCCAGATTTAGCATTTGAAAATATACAAGGGATACATTTCCATTTGCCTGGAACTTGTCCTTGCCTTGTAATTAATCGATCTTATCACTCTGTTCCAGATCTAAAAGGGAATGTATCTGAAGTAAAACAAAACCACACTTGAAAATGCTCGTGTAAATACCACAATATAAAAGAAATGCAGGACAACCTACAGTGAATCTATAGGGGGGGTTTGTCCCAGGGAAATCAAAAGACAGGAATGTTAAAAAGGATTTTGAACCTGAATTAATTAGAGAAGCCACATAACACAGAAATTGTTTTTTTTTAAATGAATGAATGAAAAATACGTGGAAATGAAACAAGTATTAGTTCATCTAGGACTTCAAAAATAAGTAATCTATGGGCAAAACTAAATAATTATAGAAAAATCTCTTTTGCACCTTGGGCATATTAGGGAAAAAAAACTAATGGCATATCTTGTGAAGTTCTCCCAATACTATCTATTGTTGGAGAAGCAAAATAATGCTTATTCCATGATATAAAAGCACCATGGCCAAACTCTGCCTGATCCTTGCAATCACTAATATGGGACATTAACCCATCTCTTTTATTGAGTGTGACAATACATGGGGGTGGAGTTGACAGAGGGATCAGCTATAATCTCTATGTAGCCACAAGTGAACTAAGTCCAACCTCCAGTGGTGGGCTGCTGCCGGTTCAGACTGACTCGCCTGTACCGGTAGTTCCGACCACTGGCTGGGCCTGCCCACCCATCCCAGTGCTATCCCATCATATATATCCAGCTTGCTCATCCCACCCACACAGCCCAGCTGATTATCACGCCTTGTCCAATCTACTCACCGCAGTGCCGCACACAGGAAATCTCATTTTTGCTGCTGCGTGCAAGTGCGGGCTCATAGGAAAGTGACCGTGCATGCGCAAAGCGGGCGCATGAAGTAGGCATGTGTTCGTACGCTCATATTTTCAGTTTTGCACCAGCAGAACCAGTGGTAACAGTCTGTGCAGCCCACCTCTGCCAACCTCCTATGAATTTTGTTGACCCTTATCTAATCCCAAGTAGGTGCTGTTAGTTGAGAAGATTCCTGTTCCTAAGGCACATTTAGTAATAAATCAGTTTAACTGAACTTTCAGGAGAGGAAAGTTCAACTGTCATTAATCTTCTCAACTGATAGTTAGCACCTGCTTGAGCTTAGATAAGGTAATTCAGGAAGGGGGTGTTGGACATAGTTCACTTGTGGCTACAAAGGGATTCTAACTGTGGTGAGATTCAAAATGTTTTACTACCGGTTCTGTGGGCATGGCTATGTGGGCATTCGTGGCTTGGTGGGCATGGCAGGGGAAGGATACTGCAAAATCCCCTTTCCCTCCCCACCTCACTAACCTGCTTTCCAGCTCCGTTCTTCTGTGCAGGGCAACAAAAGGAGATCCAGCTGATCAGCTGGGACTTGGGAGGCAGAGACTAGATGGGGGTGGGGGCAGTCAGAGTTGGTATTTGCCAGTTCTCCAAACTACTCAAAATTTCCACTATCAGTTCTCCAGAACTGGTGAGAACCTTAAAGAGCCTTGGTGGTGCAGGCTGCTAAATGCCTAGCACTTAATTCCAGCTGCCTGCAATTAGTGCAGGCTCGAATCCCACCAGGCTCAAGGTTGACTCAGCCTTCCATCCTCTCGGGGTAGGTAAATTGAGGACCCAAGATTGTTGGGGGCAATAAGCTGACTTTGTAAAAAATGCCGCTTAGTAATAAGCAGGCATATACAATGGAATGAAGGCTATTGCTGAGCACATTGGGCTGTGCTCCAAACATTGTAAGCCGCCCTGAGTCCCCGGAGAAGGGCGGCATATAAATATGAATAAATTTTAAAAAAACCTGCTGAATACCACCTCTGGATTCTAAGCTGATTTCTTTTTCAGCTCCACCTCCAAGTTCTGCCACTCCTTCTCATATATCTATAGACATGATTCTATTGTCTGCCCAAATGTTTGAAATGTGGTGTGATGATTAAGTAAGTGAAGGCATCACAAAAAAAAAAAATCTGAAACCAGTCCACCTCTCTGCTTTATTCATGAATGAATGGGTATAATAATAATAATTTATTCGACTTGTATGCCGCCCTTCTCCCTAAGGACTCAGGGCAGCTAACAATAAAACAGCAAATATTTACATAGAATTTACCTAAAAACAAATTAAATCTAAACAAGCCGAAATATACAATAAAACCTTAAAACCTTTTTTTTTTAATTACATTTATATCCCGCCCTTCTCCGAAGACTCAGGGCAGCTTACAATTTTTGGGATACAACCCAGTGTGCTCAGCAATAGCCTTCATTCCATTGTATATGCCTGCTTATTACTAAGCAGCATTTTTACAAAGTCAGCTTATTGCCCCCAACAATCTTGGGTCCTCAATTTACCTGCCCCGAGAGGATGGAAGGCTGAGTCAACCTTGAGCCTGGTGGGATTCGAGCCTACAGTAATTGTAGGCAGCTGGAACTTAAATGCAGGCATTTAATAGCCTGAGCCACCAAGGCCCTTAAACCTTAAAATTAAAACAATTAAAACCTCCCACCCAGGTCTTTCCAGGCCAGCCTGTTGAAACAACCAAGTCTTCAGGTCCTGGCGGAAGGAACGGAGATCGGGGGCCAAACGGAGATCCACGGGGAGCTGATTCCAAAGGGTGGGCACTCCCATGGAGAAGGCCCTAGCCCTGGGAACCGCCAGCCGACAATGCCTAACCGACGGTATCCCAAGGAAGCCCCTCCTGTGGGAGCGAACAGGGCAATCGGAATGTGATGCTGGCAGGAGGCGTTCCCGCAAGTACCCTGGACCCAAGCCATTTAGGGCTTTATAAGTTGTTACTAGCACCTTGAAAC
The DNA here is from genome assembly GCA_009733165.1 of Naja naja. Classification (NCBI taxonomy): domain Eukaryota; kingdom Metazoa; phylum Chordata; class Lepidosauria; order Squamata; family Elapidae; genus Naja; species Naja naja. The sequence goes on along the minus strand of CM019148.1, from coordinate 83,862,459 downwards.
TAACCCGGAAGGCAACCGGCAACCAATGCAGGTCGTGCAGGAGGGGTGTAACATGGGAGTATCGGGATACTCCCATCACAGCCCGCGCAGCTGCATTCTGCACCAGTTGTAACCTCCGGGTAGTTCGCAAGGGCAGCCCCATGTAGAGAGCATTACAGTAGTCGACTCTAGAAGTGACGGGTATAGAATAAAGGGAAATGAGGTTTCCACAGTCTCCAACTGTTAACCAGAGGATAAGGTATTGAGAGGTGTAGGTGGAAGGATGTGACAAGGCTCTGGGTCTTTCTCCAAATATATCTTCAAGCAATCAGAGTGGCTGATAAGAGTATCTGGCTATAAAAAACTAAAGCTAGTAACCTGAAATGGATAAGTGAAGCAGCTAGTTCAATTGAGAGAAGAATCTCTTTACAATTGCACAGTTGTATTACTAAGCAGATTCGATTCCAACAAGCCTGAGTATCTTCTAGAAGATTGTTTGGTAAAAATATTGGTGGGGGGGAGTATCAAAACTGGAAAAAAACTTTTTGTGTGTTACTTTATTTAATATACAGGAATGCTAACTTCACTTGAAGTATTTGAATAATAAACATTTTATCTAGTTTCAAAACATTTCACCACTGGCTAAACCTTTCTATTTTCTTATTACATTCCACTAAATGATGTGACCAAAATAGAAGAATTCCAAATAGGGAAAACGTTTGGTGTGGAAATAATAGTAATGTTACACAGTTTTTTGGGAGGAATATATTTCTAATGGCAGTCTATAAATCTTTAAAAAGCAAAACAAAATGCTTCCTTCCTTTCTTCCTTCCTTCCTTCCTTCCTTCCTTCCTTCCTTCCTTCCTTCTTTCCTTCCTATAAATATGTTACCATTTTAATCACTTCATGATTAAAAATGAACAAAAGCAACACACAAAACAGCTGCAATTTTAGGGGACTTGGCCACTGGGAGAGCCCAGAGGGATTTATTGTATGAATATGGGGGCAGAGGGTTGTGGTCAGCACTGAGAGTTAGCACTAGAGTGCTACCAGAGTTTCTTCCAGCTCCAGAAAGTCCTGGATGAAATGGGTTATCTGGACCCCTTTCTGTTGAGTTTTAGGCCAGGTTACAGAAATGGCATTGGTCATGCTTGTAGATGATCTCTAGTAAGAGTGAGATAGGAGTAATGCATTCATCCTTGCTTTCCTTGACCTCTTGATGACTTTCAATACCACTGACCATTATATCCTTTTAAAACAGCTACAGGGTTTAGGGCTAGGTGGTCCAATATTGGGCTTGTTCAGCTCTTTTCTCCAAGGCCGTCTCATTCAGTATTAATAGGGAACAATAGGCCCGGGGACTACTCCTTTGCAGGGAGCCACAGGGCTCATTACTTTCTCCACTTCTTTTTAACATCTATTTGAAACCATTTGGGTTTGTTGGTTGGCCTGGGGCTCACCACCAGAAGTGGTTGACAAGGTTAGGAGACCTCATCCCCATCTCTTAGTTCTGGTTTCGGGATAGTTTTTTAAAATCTTAATCTGTTTAATTTTAATGTTTTCATATTGTCATTATTTTTCTACTTGTTTTATAACCTGTAAACTGCCCAGATAACTAATGATTAATTATCAATCAATCAATCAATCAATTTAGGCAAAATCATTCTTTCCTCTGGATGGAGGCTGGACCGATACTGCTGAGCCTAAGAGTTCGTTGTTCAATTACAACGATCCTCATCAAGTTTAGCTAGCTGTTACTGGAGAACAGTCACATATACTGTATGTTGTCATTTCAGACCTTCACAAAGTGCAAAGATTGCACAACATGAGAGACAAGATTGCAAGTGGTTTTAAGTGGTTCTCCTGTCTATTTTCTGCCTCCTTCGACTGCCCATTTTTTCTATTCTGGGCCCGTCCACTATGTCTGTTTTGGCCGCCCTCAGACTCCCTGAACTCCCTCATTTGCACCTTTGTTGGTGTAGTGTCATCTTTTTCAGCCTCCATGGTTCTTTTCATCTACCTCAACTTTTTCTTCAGGATACGGTTTCAGGCTGGATCCCATTGTGGTGAGAGGACAATGGGAGGACTATCCCCTCTATTGTGAGAGAATAGAGGGGTTGAACCATCATGCCATCAGCCGATTTTACCCCACCACGCAGGTGAGAGAGCGGTGTGCCACCTATTGTGACTCTGGTCCGAACAGGTGTGAGAGGCCTGTTGTGATGTGGGACTTTTCGGGACTGATACCTGGACCGCTTACTCTCTACCTAGGCACTCTTGACATCAGTGCACCATCTATCACTTTGCCGTGACACTCTCTACCTACCCATTATGAACTTTATGATCTATTATTTATGTTGGTTTACTGCTAGCAGAATTACGGGCCTTCAGGACTGCGCCCTTGTCCTTGAGCTGGCCTGTGGGGTTATCGACAGCTTTCCTTAATGACGGATCTTGGGATCCCGAGAGGTGGCATGACGAGCCAAGGGGTCAAATTTTAAATCGGAAAGGACGACTTTTAAAATTTTTTCGTTGTTTTAATGGGTTAGGGAGGAGGTTGGGGCTCTGCCTTTTGGCAGAGTCTGGTTTGTCCAGGCCGGATGGTGGTCTCACGGCGGGGCGGGTGAGGGGGCCACGGGGTCCATGAGGCAGGGTGGGACTGATAATCCCTAGGGCGTTATTGGTTATGGCAGGGGTGGACGAGATAGAGGGTCATATGCTTTTTTTGGGAGCCTTGCCGCTGTTTGCGGGTGGTGGCTCCCACTCAGGTCTCTACCCGCCTCCCCTGGGTCTTTGGGCGTGTGGTCCCTGGGCTTAGGCTGGTGTATGTAAATGCCAGATCCGTAGCCAATAAGGCTCCCCTCCTCCGTGAACTCATTGAGGAGGAGGTGGCGGATCTGGCGTGCATCACGGAGACCTGGTTGGGGCCTGAGGGTGGTGTCCCTCGTGATCTTTGTCCCCAGGTTTCCGGTGTTGCACCGCCACGTGCCCAGGGTAGGGGTGGAGGAGTAGCGATTGTTATCAGGGAGACTCTGTTTCAAGGGAGGCCACTGTCCCGCAGATTGGCGATTCTTGCTAATCCCTCCTTCTGAGGTTGGGCCCGGGTGGTCAGTTGGGCCTGTTGCTGACGCACCTGTCCCCCAGCTGCGTTGCCCTTCCCGAGCTGCTGGATGCCCTCTCGGGAGTGGTGGTGGAGTTTCCCAGACTTATTGTTCTGGGGACTTCAACTTGCCCTCCTTGGGGTGGCGCCTGGATTGGCTCGGGAGTTCTTGGCATCCATGACAGCCATGGACCTGACCCAGGTGATTCAGGGGCCCACCCATGAGGGGGAACGCCGACCTGGTTTTTATCTCGGGGCAGTGGTGTAGTGATCTGGGGGTTGGATCTCCAGTTATTCTACCCCTATCATGGACAGATCATTATCTCCTGAGGCTGGTCTTCCAATATGCTGCTCCTCGCTGCTGGGATGAGGAGCCGACACGTTGTTCGGCCCCAGGCTTCTAATGGACCCAGAGAGGTTCCAGACGGCCCTGGGGTTTTGCCCACCTCCTTGTCCACAGCCCAGCCGAGACTTTGGTGGCAGCCTGGCAAGAGGCGCCTCGCAGCGCTTCGACCGGTTGTCCCTTGCGCCTCTCCCTTGCCGGGAGACCTCGTTTAGCTCCTTGGTTTTCGGAGGAGCTGGGAATGAAGGCAGAGGAGACGCCTAGAGAGTAGGTGGAGGACTAGTCGCTCTGAGTCTGACCGCTCCAGTTAAGAGCCTATATCAGGACTTACCTGGAAGCGATCAGAGCTGCGAGATGTACTTCTCTTCTGATCGCCTGCAGATGATCGCCTCTGCGCCCTGTTTAGGGTCACTGGCTCCCTCTTGCAATTGAGGGGAGGGACCCTCTGAGGGGAGAGCAGAGGATTTTAGTCTACATCTGGCGGATAAGGTCGCCAGATTCGGGCTGGCTTGGACTCTGACTGGCAGGATGTTGACGCGATGGCGTGCAGTCTTGTGGATCCGGTTTGGGTTGAGTTTGACTCTGTCTCCCTGGATGAAGTGGACAGGATCATGCGCGGAGGCTGTCTTCCACCACGTGTTTATTGGATCCGTCCTTCCTGGTTGGTTTATGCCTCCAGGGAGGTTACACGGGTTGGCTCCAGGCAGTTATCAACGCTTCTTTGAGTGAAGGGTTTTTCCTGCCTTTAAAGAGGCGGTGGTGAGACCCCTCCTTAAAAGCCTGCTCTGGACCCAACCGCTTTTGAATAACTATCGCCCAGTCTCCAACCTTGCTTTGCTAAGGTTGTTGAGAGCGGTGGCTCAGCAGCTTCCGCTGTTCCTGGAGGAAACTGATTACCTTGACCTGTACCAATCGGGTTTCAGGCCTGGGCACAGCACCGAGACAGCATTGGTGCATTGGTGGATGATCTCTGGAGGCCTCGGGACAGGGTTTTTCCTCTGTTCTGGTCCTTTAGATCTCTCAGCGCTTTCGATACCATCGACCATGGTATCCTTCTGCGGCTCCGGGGTTGGGTGTGGGGGCACCGTGTTACGGTGGTTCTCCTCTTACCTTCGGACCGCTGTCGGTGTTGACGGGAGAGCAGAGGTCCGCCCGAGGCCTCTTAGTTGTGGAGTGCCTCAGGGGTCGGTTCTCTCACCTCTCCTGTTTAATATCTACATGAAACCGCTGGGCGAGATCATCCGTGGTTTTGGGGTGAGGTATCATCAATATGCAGATGATACCCAGTTGTATATCTCCACCCCAGACCAGATCAATGATGCTCTCTCGGTGATGTCCCGTGCCTGGAGCGGTGCAGGCTTGGATGGGGTGTAACAGGCTCAGACTCAACCCGGCCAAGACTGAGTGGCTGTTCTTACCAGCATCTGGGTTTCAGTTGATGTGCCATCTTTGGTCATGGGGGAGTGTTACCCCGTGGATAGGCGAGAATCTGGGCTGGGCGCCTCCTGGATGCACAGCTCAGTTTGGAGGAGCAGGTGGGAGCTGTGGCCAGGGGGCTTTGCCCAGGTTCGGCTGGTTAGCCAGCCCCCTACCTGGACCGAGATGCTCTTGACGGTCACTCATGCTTTCGTCACGTCCAGGATCGACTACTGCAATGCTCTCTACATGGGGCTTCCCTTGCGGATTACCCGGAGGTTGCAGCTGGTGCAGAATCGCGGCTGCGCTGGCTGTGATGGGGGTATCGATACTCCCATGTTACACCTCCTGCGCGACCTGCATTGGCTACCGTTGCCTTCGGGTTTCCTTCAAGGTGTTAGTAACCTACAAAGCCCTTAATGGCATGGGTGCAGGGTGCTTGGATAGCCTCCTGCCTGCATCACAGTCAATCCCCGTGCTCCCATAGGAGGGCCTTCTGGGAATACCGTGGTCAGGCATTGTCGGCTGGCTCTCCCAGAGCTAGGGCCTTTTCTGTGGGAGCCGCCCGGGAATCAGCTCCCTGCGGATCTCGGGCCCCTGATCTCCGCTCTTCGTCGAGACTTGAAGACCTGGCTGTTTCAGCAGGCGGCCTGGATTGACCTGGGGTTGGGTAGTTTTAATTTTGTTGTTTTAGTGATTTTATTCTTTTAACTTTTGGTAATTTGGACTTGTTTTATTTGTATTGTTGTATATCTTTTGTATGTTACGCTGAGTCCTTGGGAGTAGAGACAATCTAAATAAATAATAATAATAATAAATAATAATAATAAATACATGAGTAGCTCCAGGGGAACCTGTGGGAATGTTTCTCTGCAAGATGGTGAGTGTGCCTTACATCCCAAGTCCTGCTCCATACTACATGCTTCACACACTTCCCAAATCACCATCTTCCAAAATTAGTTGGGAAGGAATGTCCTGTTACATACTGATAATGTAGCATCAATATCATGAACTAGAGTTGGATAACATAGACTGATGCTATACATGTGAAGCTCTTTCAATAAAGGTGGACACAAGAGATATAAATGGACTATTGAATGGGTACCCCACTGAACCAATCTAACATTTCCACTATTTAGAAATTATATTTCAAATATCTCTTACCTGGGTGAGACATAATGCCTTACTGAGAACAGCTAGTCTGTTCACATCCATGGTACAGGTTTTCCAGACAAAAGGAAGAAGAGATACCATTACCAGTGTATAAACCCCAAAGGTGCTTTTTTCCACAAAAGGTTGAAGCAAAACTTTTTCAAAGGAAAAAAACCAAGAAAGTCCAGTCGCCTTTTGGAAAAAGCAACTTTGGGAGAACCATGATGTGGACAGTTAAGAATCTCCATGAACACTAATGTATAAAACTAAGGTAATTTTTAAATTACTATATGGCATTCAACTTCTGTATTCACATTTGAATAAAAGTATAGAAAAAATCCTGTCAAGTTTCTGAGGACTATTTTGAATTTATCCAATGTGCTAAGAACACTAGATTAAGGCACAAAATGGCTCTCTCTGTAATCGATACTTTAGCTTGGACATACATTTTGACTGTTTGGATCAATGCACAACAATATTTAGCCTCAGAAAATTACCTAGGCTTGAAGTTGAAAGATACGTATGTCAAAACTTAGCAAAAGGATTTAACTCTAGAATTACTCCCTTCAGTTTTGCCATATTCACCATCTTAGAGATTTTGAGCCACACATATACTGCAGACATTTTATTTTTATTTATTTATTTATTTATATTTGGACTTCTATGCTGCCCCCTCTCCTGAAGGACTTGGGGCGGCTCACAACTAAAATATGAACAATAAATAATTTAAAAAAACAATTAAATCTGAATAAGCCCAAACAAACTAAAACCCAATTTAAAACACTCCCCCCCAAAAGTCAGTCCAGCCTGGCCTGCTCAAACAGCCAGGTTTTTAGATCGCAGCGGAAGGAGCAGAGATCAGGAGCCAAACGGAGCTCTAAGGGTAGTTGGTTCCACAAGGCAGGAGCCGCTACAGAATAGGCCCTTCACTGGGGCACCGCCAGCCGACACTGTCTTGCAGACGGCACCCCAAGGAATCCCCATCTGTGCACACGCACAGGGCGATCGGCATTTGATGTTGGCAGGAGACGCTCAAAGGACTTCCATTTGAAGGCACTATGAACCATGTTAGGTCTAGCCTAGCGATTCTACTGTTAATTTTAGCCAAGCGATTCTGTTCTTGGGTGTACCTGTAGACTAGCACCCAATGAGTTCAATATTAGTCTTCTATTCATTCATATTGCTCTCTTGAGTTTATTTACTTTAAATCCAGTGACTGTACCTTTTGTCGCTGTGTATAAATGCTAGGCAAAAAATAAACATTATGTGATTATTCACAGTTATGCAGGTGCACCATTAAAAAGGTTTTATGAAAAGACATCCTGGTCTCCCTGTCTGCAAATCCTTGTAATTAAATGATATGATGAAGTAATATTGCAAAACAGATTCCATATTCTATATTCCTCTAACCAATCCCACTGATAAGAGTCACAATATTGTTAGTTTGGAATTACATTATTCAATAATACAGGGAAACTCACAATTATCGAAACCTTCATAATCCAACAATTGGTGAGGATGAACTAAAGGGGGAGAATAGCATCAGGGGAATAGCCAGTTTCTTCTGCCATAAAAATGATGCCCAGATTAGCCCAATAAAATACATAAAACCAAGAATAAAATCCATAAAACATGAAACAATGGACAACTGTGCTAATTGCAGAATATAAAAGCATGTTTTATTTCACAGCTTAATTTGTTTTACACCAAAAGGCCAGCATATTTTCTCCTCATTTAGGCAATTGATGATACACTATAAACAAAATGTTTCACAGGAACAGAAAAACCACTGAGAAAGATTCTTAAGGCAGGCTATCCAGAGGAAGAAGAGAAGAACAGGCAGAGTTTGCTCTCTCTAGTAGACAAATCTACAAAATGTGTTTATGTACAAATTAAAGGGGGCAAGGGCAAGACAAGATGCATAATATCCCCTCAGGATAAATTAAACAGTAAGTGTACCATTGCCTTGTCATTACCGAGAACAATGCGGTAGCTATTGTGGCTGGTCATAACTCATACACTGCTTATATTTCAGCAGAGGTTTTACTTGCTCAGTCTGTAAACTTAACCCTGCAAGTAAAATATTGTATAAACACATCAGTTTTTATTTTAAAAAGATGGATTTTGTCTGACAGTCAAATATTCTTAATGCTTCAAACCCCCAAAAGGCCCTATATTTAGTAATATCTGGGGAATGAGTCAGGTCTCTGCAGCTTGCACCAGAAAGGGCAGCTTGATAAATTGCTGTCCAAACCAAGGTAAATTTGTCTTATTAAAAAGACAAATTTAAAACAGTCCTGCAATGGATAGCTACAGGTAATCCTGCATTCCAGCTATTCCAGAATCTGTAGCAATGTTTCCCAATCTCAGTGGCTTTTAAGATGTGCAGACTTCAACTCCCAGAATTCCACAGCCAGCAACTGTGTCAGAGTATATACATGAACTGGAATAGAGCATGGTAACAAGGTCAGCCAATGAACAGGCATAGCAACTAAGTCAGCAAATGAGGACTGTTTGAAAACTGAAACTAGAAGTAGCCTAGGCATGGCTCTATATTAAGCTCTGCAGTACTGAAGCTATGTTGAGCTCTGAGTCTGTCTATTGAAAATGAAACTGCTTACCTGCTGAACTAAAATGAAACTGATGACTGTTTCTGAGCTGAAGTTGAGTTGCTGTTCTGCTCTGAACCTGTAACATGTCTGCTTCTGTTTGAGTTTGCTCCATGTTGGAGAAATCTACAACTGGTATTGTAAAATTTACTTCATGTATTTATAAAGAAGTTAAATGAAGCCTCAGCCATCTGTGTTTACTTTTCTGGCACTGAATTTATGCTGCAATACAATGAACAAACTGACTTTCAAAAACAAAGATATGACAGATTAAGTTCAGATTCTTTAGAGTACAATTCTTTCTGAAATTCCATATTTAGCTTTAATTTTCTGAAGCCCAGTTCTGGATAAAAAGTTTTGGAAGAACAGTTGTCATGTTTTATTCCTTCTAAATTACATGCATTGCTCCCACCTGACTGACTGCACCATCTTGTGTGTAATGAAATGCTTAACCCACCTTAGAAGCACAGAAAAAGCCACAAAACAATTAAGAAAGGAAACTGCTATTACAAAAGAGATTCTTAAGTCCATGGAAAAGGGAAAACATGAGAAAGAGATTGAGAGTAACTCTACTTTAATTACATTTTGTATATATTCTGAGAATTACTTTCAAGATTGTGTTACATTACCCATGATTATAAATCCATTTTTCTTATGTGCAACCTACAGTTAAATAAGAACAAAAAAAACATTGTATCTTGCTGATATGCATGAGTGAGAACTGGCCAAGAAAGAGCTAACTACAGTTCACATAAAGGTGAAGGAGCTGGAGATATAAGTAAACTATATATAATATAGTTATATAAGATATACAACTCAAGATATAATGAGCCACAGTGGCACAGTGGTTAGAATGCAATACTGCAGGCTAACCACTGTGCCTCCATGGCTCATTATATTTTTAGAATGCAGTACTGCAGGCTACTTCTGCAGGCTACTTCTGCTGACTTCCGGCTGCTTGCAATTTGGCAGTTCGAATCTCTGGTTCATATTTATGGCAATTGCAGTGTCCCAGGGTTATGTGATCACCTTTTGTGACTTTCTGACATGCAAAGTCAATAAGGAAGCCAGATTCCCTTAACAACTATATTACTAACTTACTAAGTGCAGTGGTTCACTTAACAACTGTGGCAAAAAAATGGGGCAAACCCCACTTAACAAATGTCTTTCTTAGCAACATAAACTTCGGGCTCGATTGTGGCTGTAAATTGAGCATTACCTGTAATTCACTCAAGCATCACAGAAGAAAGATTACCACTTTTAGAGTATGACTGATGAGTGAAGTTAAGCAATTCTGTTCCATGTGTCATTCTGAGTTCACTTTCTATGCTCAAACTTTCCTATATTAATCTAGATTAGCCTAAATACACAGCCTCTCCAGAATGGAAAGACCAGAAGATGAATTCCTACTGCAGTCCCATTTAGGATAAAATCCCACCCCCTCCATTTATTACTTGGAGAAAGCAATATAATTGACCTTAGATATCTCTAGGTAATTTGTACTAGAATTTAGAAGGAACAATTGTGTTGGATCCTTACGACAATAAGCCTAATTGTTGTTGGAATGCATCTTGTTACCTCATTGTGGAGGCAGAGTTTCTAAACATTTTTTTGTGGCACAGATTTCAGATTGGGAATAAAGTTATCATATGTTTTTTTCCTTTTATTATTTCTTTTAACATGAGAGGACCAAGTGTAATGTGGGAGAATTACACAATGACATTGTTATGTATGCAGAGTTTAAAATGACTGGTTATTGTTGTAAAGTGTTTGAATTCATTGGTTGTAAAAGTGCGGGAAAACCCTGCACTCTGATTGGCTGGCAGCCGGCAGCTGGCTATAAATAGCTGCCGCGGCTGAGCCAGCCAGGTCCGTTCTGAGCTGAAGTCACAATAAACTTTGAGTTGAAGCACTCCGCGTCCTGCCTCTCTATGCGAACTTAACAGACATTACATCTACTCCATTCATATTGCAGTGCCTCAAATGATAGCTTCTTCTTCCGTAGTAGATGATATACTAAAGGGAGAGGGAACATCACCTTGAGGAAGAAATCAATCATCATGCCTCCAGATCTTTTGTTCATTTGCAAAAATTGGGCAAGGAATCACAATTGAAGTAGAATAAGGTTTAGCAAGGCAGACAGCCAGTTTTATAATCACAAGTTTATGCTGACCCATGGAGGAAGATACATAACACATTAAAACCACTAGTGGAGAAATGGCCATAAAATGAGCATGATTGGATGGCAGATGATATCCAAGAACAGAAAAGGATAAACAAAAAGAAGAAAATGTAACAGCTAAGTGAAGTTTTTGACAACTATTTATGACAGTTACCCTCTTACTGTAGTGTTTTGTTTAGAATTTCTGCAGATTTCTTATGTATCATGTTTATTTTTCTTGCAACTATGGGTTCAAATGTTTGATTAAGTTCCTTTTGGTTTTATTCTGGTGACCCTGCTGAAGACAACACTCAATGTTCATTCAAAGAAGGAAAGGATACCAATGTCTCTACATGACTAGGCACATGTACAAATGCTTGCATACAGCTGTGCTCATCTATTGTTGCCAAATGCATAATGTGATATCCAAAGCATCATTTCATCTGCTTTACAGAATTTGGAAATAGGGCAACCTTTTTTCCCCAGAAACTTAAAATTATATTCCTATTCCCCCTCACCTCCACCCAAATTGCAGAAAGGATTACTGTAACAATATGCTATATAATATGATAGACTAGATAAATCTAAATTTATAGAGCAAGTATGATGATTATAGAAATAGAATGAGTGCCTGGATATATGTTGAATTGAGCATAACAGACCGGTGAGTATAGGTCCATTAAGAACAGGAGGAACAAGAGATAAGCAGCAATGTAAGACATTGCTGTGGACATAAACACTGTGAAAACTATAACAGAGAATTTAGCAGCATTCCCGTTTAGGAAGTTGGGAGACAGGGCACTGATTTTTGGTTGTAACCTTCTTATTTGTGTAGCCATATAGAACATGTTTTCATTAGATACAATAGCTCTGCAAATCCTTTGGAAGAGAAGTTGCACACATGAGAACATCTATGAAGCATTTCTCTCTGCATCGTTAAAGTTGCTGACTTGATACATATTCCTATATGATGCAAAGTACCTAATTGGAAGGATTTGCATGGTCCTATTAGATCCTCTAGTACAGTTATCAGGACAAAGAAAATGCCAATTCTGAAGCTGAGAATCTTTTAAAACTGGATAGAACTGAAGGTATTACAATCTGCCACATATGCACATTCTTGGTTTTTAATTGCTTTAAGGTACAATTTGAAATGCATATTACGGTAAATATATTTCACTACACAGAAGAAAAAATTCTAAGGTTGTTTGCAAATTCTGCATTTTCACCACCTGGAATTTCTAGAGTAAAGTTAGCTGAAAACTTATTCTAAATTTTACATCTAGGGGCCATTTAACTAGGGATATTTAATAAAGGTAGTTAAAGCTAGTTACCCTGAGGAAGAAGGAGAAAAAAAGTGATAAATTCAAAAGCTGAAATTCAAACTTTGAATGCAAAGATGTTTTCATCAAGTAGAGAAAGCATGGAACAATATTTGAGATAAGGGGCCATATAATACATCCAACCAGACGGATCTAGAGTTTATCTAGAGCTATCTATCTTATAGAACATTTATTAAAAATCAAGACTTATTTGTACAAAAAAAAATCCAGTGAAAGTGATTAAAGCTCAGGTGTGACTGATTTCCCAACTAAAGGTGGCAGCTATTGGATGAGCCCAAACCATGATTATTGTCACTTCAAAAATACCTATATCTCAGGGCTGTCAAACTCCCGGCCCATAGGCCAGATGTGTCATGTGCTGGCCATGCCTATCCCTGGTTTAGCAAAGGGGGGGAAAGTCCCAATATGTCATGTGACACTGCCATGGTGATGTGTTTGACACCCCTGCTATATGTTTTAAATCTTACAGCATACAATGACTTACATAGGAGATGTTCATTTGAGTAAGATCACCTTGGTTTGTTTCAAAGCTCAGCAGAATCAGGCCTGATTGGAACTTAACAGGGAGTCCATCAGAAAATCCCAATTTATAGGTAAACTAGAAAGTTGAAGAAAAAATCCCAAAGACAGCAATAGCAAATTACTCTTATACTGTTGCCAAGAAAATTGTCACTAGGAGTCAAGTTGGACTTAAGAGCGGATTTACTGTTACGATACAAAAAAGACAGAGGTCATAATAATCTCCCTGGGTATTATAAGGAGAAAACATAGTCTGTTTCAGAGAACTAAACTGTTTAAACACAAAATGCATTCAGTGCCTGATGCAGATTTATTTGAAAAGAAGCTGCATCCGTATAACTATCTTCCCTTAACCCAATGGCCATGCCATTGCTTTAAGTCAAAGATACAGATGGTTTTACAATGTTCTTCAACCTTTGCACTGTAAAAATAGACCAAGCTGATGTCATCTTATTGCTCAGCAACCAGTGCTGGGTGGGATTTTTTTTTAAAAAAAATCCTTGTTCTCTTATTTCTCATTGGTTTTTGCAACAATCTGTCTGCAAATGCAGTATTGTCTAGTTTACTTTGCAAGTGAACCCATTTGCAGGTAACTCTTCATGAGAGCATGGCAAGCATGAAACTTGGAGAAAAGAATTTCTTCGGAAGAAGTCTGGCTAGAGTATATCATCTGTTTTCTTTCAAGCTGCTTTTCAATATCTTGGATCTTGAGATCTTTTAATTTCAACAATGTTAAAATTAGGGAACCTGAAATCTGGCACTTTTGGAAGAGACTAGATTAGGATAAGAGAGGGGAGGGGAGGGGAGGAGGAGAAGAGAAGAGAAGAGAAGAGAAGAGAAGAGAAGAGAAGAGAAGAGAAGAGAACCTTATTGTCATTTTTTACTGTGAGCACATTGGCACTCATTAAAAATGAAAATCTGTTGCTACGTTAAGAAACTGTTCCCACACTAGCTCTTATTCATTGAAGTAAATTCCCTGCACATATTAATAAATTGTCAAGATAAAGTTTGTTTGAGCCCTATTTCACTTAGATCACCATATGAGAAACATTCGCCTAAGTCAGTGGTTCCCATCCTGTGGTCTGTGGACCCCTGGAGGGGCCATGATGTCATCACAGGGGATCCACAAAGGCTTGAAGAAATGTTATGATTTAAATCTTGAGTTAAGTCTTGATGGTTCATGGCCATGGTCTGTGGTCACAAAAGGTATTTAAAGGGGATCTGTGGTGAAGAAAAGATTTATTTATTTATTTATTTTATTTTTGGGATTTTTATGCCACCCTTTCTCCCGAAGGACTCAGGGTGGCTCACAACAATAAAAACATACAATACAAAATTTAAAAAGCTATTAAATAACATCCCAATTACATAAATACAACCAACAAACCAATTAATTAAAAAAACCATCAGTCCAGGTCGGCCTGTTGAAAAAGCCATGTTTTCAGGTCGTGACGGAAGGATCGAAGGTCAGGAGCCATCCAAAGCTCCAAGGGAAGCTGATTCCAAAGGGTGGGCACACCCACAGAGTAGGCTCTCCCCCTGGGGATCGCCAGTCGGCACTGTCTGACCGACAGCACCCTGAGGAGGCCCTGTCTGTGGGAGTGCACGGGGCGATGGGAAGTTGTTGCTGGCAGAAGGTGCTCCCGCAAATACCCACCTAAGCCATGTAGGGCTTTATAGGTGATTACCAAGGTTGAGAACTGCTGTCCTACATGATAAGTCTAATCACATTCAAGAGCTTATTTGATCTCTTCACATGTACCTGAAGGGAAGAATGTACATCACACATCAAGTAGGCATGATTTCACCAAAAAGAAAATACAATAAATTCTAGTGAGTGGGGGAGGGAGATTTCTTTGAGAGAAAAATATTGCCATTATTGAACAGTTTTGATCAAAGTATTACCCTTCCAATCCCAGATCTTCAACTCAATTTCATTTTCAATTTCATTCTCTCTCATTCCTATAACTGATATTCCACCAAATACGTATGCGAGCTGGTGATTCCAGAGGTTTTGGACTTCAACACTCTGCAGGAGAAATGGCAAAGGACCAAGGTAGGCTGACGTCCAAAATATCTGCCATCTACTTGCCATGAAGACAACTACCTTCCTGGGCAGCAGCTGCCATCTTTCCGGCAGGTGTAAATAATAATGTTCTCTTCATTATTTGTGGTGCCAGCTTAGAATTTCTATGTGGAAGACAATATTTTCCATGCGTACAATCTGTACTCAGTCAGCAACCTCAGTTTTGATTCAAACTGAAAATGTATAGATATAAATCAATCATTACCAGCAAAAAAATGTATTTCTTTTATTCAAGCCTAACTAATCCCAAGGTTAGTAGATGAAACTGAAGAGAAGATGGCAAGTTACCATTTGCCTTCATCTGGATTAGTGTACTGTGTCAAATGGTTAGTCTCTGTATAATATAGCTTGTATTAATTTATAATATAACGTACAAAGAGAATACAAAAGTAAATATTAGGGAAATTAGGGAAAGAAAAAGGGAAATGGAAGTGAGGGAAAGCAAGGGAAAAAGAAAAAAAAATTGAACTCTGGTGTTATATATATATATGTTGATGGCAGCAAGACTATGCACCGAAATGGAAGGTCACCTCAATCCCCACAGTGGATGAATAATTGCAAAAACGGATGGAGATGGCTAAATTGATTGTTTTGATTAAGGATAAAAACACAAATATCTTTATTTCTATTTGGAAACCACTTCTGGACTTTGAGGTGCTTGAGGTGAGAAAAAGCCAAAACTTCGATTCTGGGTTTTACCAATTAGATAGATTTGTTGTTATAGAAATGGCTAGTTCCTATTATTATGAAAAAGTAAAAAGTTGAGAGTAGACATTGATACTTTATTTTACTGCACCAAAGGAGTTGGAAGTCAATGCCTTTTTGTTTTCAAATGGTTCATCTCAAAACACTTTTAAAAATATAGAGGAATAGCAACAGAAGTGCTGTGAAAGTAAAAGAGGGGGCCAATCACTTTCATGAAGCTTTAATAAAAAGATATCATTATCTGAGTCTCAACCAGAATTAAAACAAATGATCCATTAAAAATGACAAGAAAGAAAAACAAATGAAACAAATACCCAATAAAGTATTTCCAGATGTGTTGATCTTCCTTTGCCATATTTCCCAGCAAATGTTAACAAAAGAATATTAGAGATTTTCAGTATATAACTGTACAAAAATCTTCTAGAAGTATTTAAATTGTGGGTCTAAATAAGGCTGTCCCTTAGAACAGGTACCTTCTTCTTGCCAGATCCTTCAAATTCTGGGATTTGGATCACAAACCCAATTGCAAGTTGAGCTGATCAGAGAAAGAATAATAAAATATAATCCCATTAATGTATTCTGAATATTAGGTCTGGTCTATCTCTTATAAATACTGCAGCGTATAATGTGGTCAAGACTATGCTATTCCAGGTAGGGACTTTGCTGACTGTAATTCCAAATTTACTGGTATAGTAGTTATAAGTACAAAACAAAAAACAAACAAACCTGCATATAGAAGAACACATGTACAGGAAAAGAGCTGTATAGCTGAACTTCATCATTAATGAATAGCCATTCCATAATGGGAGAGGGGTTTTGATGCCAAAAATCCTGTTAGGATTTATGAGAACTAGGCCTCTAACATCCTAAAAGTTTCACAGAAGTTAAGCAGTTTATTTCCAAGAAGTTTACAGCTTTAAAAAGTAAGCTAAAAACTGTTGCAGTGAGTTTTTGATATCTATAGAACAATTATCTCTTTCAAATGACCTAATAGAAAGAGGTAAGTTATAGCTTTTGCTGTAGACATTTGCTTATGTCCCAGATGGTCCTGAAATCTGTTAGCATAACTCCCTTCCAAACAGATAATCAACCTACACATTAATAATATTTTAGGAAACAATTTCTTGCAAATATATTTTACAGGAGCAAGTTCCATTAAAATCAGAAAATCTTACTCCCGTGTCAACACATTTTGAATTGAAGCATTGGTGAAATTTATAACTTAGGAACACTGACTAAAGATTCTTTATGCATGCCCACAAGACAATTTTTAAAATTAATTTGTCTACTGGTTTTACAAATTACGTTTTCCAGTGTGACCTTCAGCCAATTAATGTAAAGCATTTTTACACTACTTCAAAGAAACTTCCCAAATGGGTTTTAAAATATCAATATCAAATGAATAAGTAATTCTTCTGGTCTGTAATTTAAAAGACATGATGCAAAATGAAGAAGGATGAGGAGTGGCTAAGATCAAAGCATACTCATACGACTTGCATTGCAAAGATTTTGAAAACCATCTGGAATGACAGCTATCAAGGAGAGGAGTAGTGTTAGTATAACTAACGTTTGGGTTTGTAATATATAAGCCAGGATTGAAAGTGTAGGTCACTTTAAGAGTAGCTGGAATGTGATTGGCTGTGGCTACAGCAACCGGCCATGAGATGGAGCCAGAAACCTGGTTCTCTCTCCCTTCTCTCTGCTCTATCTCTGTGTTGATTGCCTACTGTTTATGGTTCTCCGTGTTTTGACTTCGACTATTGGATGTGAGTTTGCTACTGCTTTGACAAACTACGAACTGTGCCTGCTGATTGGTAAGGACAAGGACATATTGATATTTGGAATAGCATTAAGATACTGACTGACTTGTTTCGTGTATGACTCGGACTGTTTTTGGACTCTGCTAAATCCTCACTGATAGTAAAACCAACTTTTCCTGTATTCAGTTTACTCCTCGTGTCAAGTGTCTTATTCATTGTCTCTCTACTCATGCTTTCCTGGCTGCACTTGTTTCTCCTCACGGAGATATATACTAACAAGTAGCCAGTGGTTATCTGTCCTCAACAAGCCTAATGGAGCAATACTTCTTTGTTCTCTCCATTTGTGGCAGCCTAATAAAATAGAACACAAATCTGTGTGTTCTTAGACTTCAGGAACAATACAACACACTTTAAAATGTCTACACAATCTTTATCAATTATAATAAAAACTATCTGCTGAGCACAGAGAACAATCAAAGGTCTGTAATCAACAAAAGAAAAATTCTAGAAAAGACACTAAGAGTGTAGTCCCAGGTATATTTACAAGGATAGTGTATACTTCAAACGTGATTTGGAAGAACTTCAAAATCTTGCACAGGCTTTTGTTCATTCAAGCAGTCCATTTTTTTCATACCTCCACAGAAGCCTGAAAGAAAGGGGCAGCAAGTCACTAATTTTACTGAGTAGATTCCTTTTAGTAGTGCTAATTGATCTATAAAGAATTAGAGGTAATGTACAGATAGCATATCATGCCGATTTATCAAGCCAATTCTGGCTGCAGTCATTAGAATAGAATAGAATAGAATAGAATAGAATAGAATAGAATAGAATAGAATAGAATTCTTTATTGGCCAAGTGTGATTGGACACACAAGGAATTTGTCTTGGTGCAAATGCTCTCAGTATACATAAAAGAAAAGATTCATTAGTCAAGAGTCAAAAATCATAAGGTACAACACTTAATAATAGTCATAGGGTACAATAAGCAATCAAATCATAGTATGAAACAGTCAATATAAATTGTAAAGGTACAAGCAACAAAGTTAAAGTCCTACAGTCACAAGTGGGAGGGGATGTGATAATAAGGAGTGATGAGAAGATTAATAGTAATAGTAGTGCAGACTTTGTAAATAGTTGGAGTGTTGAGGGAATTATTTGTTTAGCAAACTGTCCTTGTGTCTAGTTGTTCTGGTGTGCAGTGCTCTATAGCGTCGTTTTGAGGGTAGGAGTTGAAACAGTTTATGTCCTGCTTTTTGACTCGCTTTTTGACTCGTGCAGTATACAGGTCCTCGATTGAAGGCAGGTTGGTAGTAATTGTTTTTTCTGCAGTCCTAATTATCCTCTGAAGTCTGTGTCTGTCCTGTTGGGTTGCAGAACCAAACCAGACAGTTATAGAGGTGCAGATGACAGACAAATCACCCATAGTCATTAACCATAGCATCATGTGGCCATGACTTGCCACCTCCTACCAACTTCTCCATTGACTTTGCATGTCAGAAGCCAACTGAAGGTTGCAAACGGCATTCACATGACCATGCAATTGTCATAAATGTGTGCTGGTTGCCAAGTGCCAAATTATGATCATATGATCATAACTTTGAGGACCAGTTGTAAGTCCCCTCTTTCAGCATCATTGTAACTTCACACCATTGTTTAACAAGCAATAAGGAAGTAATGGCTACTTGTAATCTGTAGTATTTTTCAAATTGGTAGCCTGTCTGTTAAAAATACGTATTTCCACTAGCTATAAGATCCAGCATTTTCAATGAGTAAGTAAGTACTTGACTTTATCACACATCAATAGGAAAGAATATTTGTAGGTCAGGGTTAAACTGTGAGATCTTTACTCTCTGAGCTTGGTTGTTTTCTTGCAGACATTTCAATACCAAATTAGGTAGCATTATCAATACTAGTAGGGAGTAGGGTTTGCTCTCATTTTACGTACTAGTGTCTAGCCTGTCAATGTTCATGGAACAGGACTTGATGTTTCCTTGTTTGGAGCATTGTTTTCTTCTTGATTGTTAGTCTAATGTTAATCTTGGTGTTAATCTGCTCATCTGATTATTGATTGATGGTGAAGAGATATTTTAGTCTTGTTTCCTTTTTGACTTTTTGATTGCCTGAATGGTATGTAAATGTCGTTTATGTCTATGTTCCTATTGGTTGCTGATTTGCTTCCAGGAATTTTCCAGCCAATGTATGTATTTATCACATACATATTTGACTGAGAGAAGCATTAATGTCTAATCTTAGGATTTCATCTTAACATGACAGCCCCAGTCAAACCTTTGCAGGTTATGATTAGTACTTGAACGGGAGAGCATCATAGACTAGACTAAGAAATTGAAAAGCAGAAAGCAACAGCCAACCATTCCTCTATTATTCCCAGGGGAAGTATCTGGTTATGACCATAACATCATCAAGAATCAACTTGCATTACACTGAAGCAGCCATTAAATTGGAAGGCTGGAGATATCAAATCTCTACTCACAACTTCTGTGGCATTTTCATATTCTGGCTTCATTCATTTACCTGTCCTCCAGGGGGTGTCTCACCTAACATGGCTACCATAATCTGTGCTGCCTTTCTGACAATAAAATGATCAAAAAGGAAAACATGCAATAATTTCAATAAGGTTACCTCTCCTGTCTATGTAATGAGGTGGGGTGGGACTAAAAGTTACAGCCTTTCTGATCCATATTTGGAAGACAAATCAATTAACCAGAAATCAAAAGCAAACCTTATTTGCAAAAAGTTAAGTCAAATGGAAAGTCCTGGAAATGACTCAAGAAATGCAGTGTTTCAGGCAGTCCACAAGATGGCGCTAAGCTGCTACACAGGAATGCTTTCTGCCTGCCAGGTGAGGAAGAGGCCTTTTAATATACAGGCTACCAGAAGACGGTTGTAGAAATTAAAAAGAATTTTTTTCCGCCCAGACTGAAAATGGAATGCAAGTTTGAAGTTCCTCCCAAGTGTAGTAAGAATGGGAAAAGAAAGAATCCTGTTTATAGCCCTTATCATCTCTTTCTACAGAATTAGCCATTTTTTTCCTCTTGAAGCAAAGAGCCCCTGCTTTTTTCTTCCTGGATTTTATCCAACCTTAATCTGAGACTCTGGGAACAAAGTCATTCCCTTTATTCCTCAGCCTCTCCACAATCCTTTCTTCCTCAAATTCTGCATCACAGTTTTTTAAGTGGCCAAAGATTTTAAATGGCCAAAAGTTTTCCTCCATTTCCTGCACAGGGATGTTGGTGGTATCTGTTTACAGGATGGAAACATCCAGCAGTGGGATTCCAAAATTTTACTACCAGTTCTGTTGGTATGGTTTGGTGGGTGTGGCGTGGCTTGGTGGGTGTGATGTGGCTTGGTGAGCGTGGCAGGGGAAGAATATGCAAAATCTCCATTCCTTCCCCACTCCTGGGAGAAAGTTACTGCAAAATCTCCATTCCCTCCCCACCTCACTAACCTGCTTTCCAGCTCCGTTCTCCTGTGCAGGGCAACAAAAGAAGACCCAGACAATCAGCTGGGACTCAGGAGGAAGAGAATAGATGGAGACGGGGCCAGTCAGAGGTGATATTTGCCGGTTCTCTAAACTATTCAAAATTTCCGCTACCGGTTCTCCAGATCTGGTCAGAACCTGCTGAATACCACCTCTGGAAACATCTTTCTCTCTAGATGTGTCCTGGGCATAGTTGAGCATCTGTGAATGTCAGAATCTGGCCTGGCAAGGATGTACAATCATAAAATGTCCTCATGGAACATTATTTCTGCCTCCCTGCACCAGCCCCCTCCCCCAGCCTCCAATATTAGACTAGTTCCATCCATTTTAATATTCTGGAATCCCTCAAGACCTGATTAGGTTATTAGGCCTGGGATTCCCAGGGAACTGGAGAGAAGCTTCAATGTCTCCATTGCTGAGGTGTTCATTCTTCTCTCTTTGTCTAGGATTTTGTGTATTTGTTTTTACAATATTTATCTTTTAATGTGGAATCTTGTCTCTTTATATTTGCTGTCTTTATATTTGCTGTTTTATTGATTATTTATTGATTGTAGTGACCCACTTTTGTAGTGGGTCACTTTTTTCTAGATGGGCAGATATAAACATTTAATGAATTAATTACATACTAATTCCTTATATTTCAGCAACTCTATATACTTTGTGTTTTTTTCAAATTTGTGAAAATCATGCCCATTATTCCTGAAATTTAAAATTCTTAGTATGCTTTCCAATTTAAAACTTGCATTTCTCCTGCAAAGGGATTAAAAGTGAAACAGGCCATTTCAAAAGAGAGATCTGCTCACCTTCTAACCATGCTCTGTCATCTCAATCGACACTTCAGTGGATGCACGGATTCATACAAATAGGACAGGATTTTGGAAAAATGTCCCACAAACCAAATTAATCACCTGATTGTAGTAGCTACTGAGATCCTATAGATGGCGCTAGATGCTAGCAGCAAACTGCAGTGTCTGATGCCTATATGGGCTCTTTTGCTACTTGCATGTTCTCATTACTTATCTTGGTGAAGGTGTATCTTGATGAAGGTGGAAAGTCCCAGACTTATAGGTGATCTCAATTTACTAACATCACCACTAGTATTAAGGATTGGGAGGTTGTACCAATGTGGTTGGGAGGTTTCACCCATGTGGGATCTATTCTCCAATCCAAATGCTGTATCTATGTTACTCTTCCTTGCTTGTAAAAATGGTATAAAAGAATAAACACTGCCCAGGCAGTCAGACATCCTTGCACACTTTATTGAACTCCCACACCTGATGTCGCCACTTGCATTCCAAACCTATGGAATTAGCTCCTGACAGACCCTCAACATTGAATTTGCTGCTGGAGTAGCTAAAACAAGTAAAAATGCTGAATAAGTAGATTTTTGTGGGATGGTACCTTCTCAATAATGAAGTAAAAAGGAAGGAATACTGTATCAAAGTATGTGAAAGACCAGATTAAGAATTTTGAGTAGGACCTGATTGTAACTGGTACCCTGTGTTGAACTTTGTGATGTATACAAGCCTAGTTGTATTTATTTATTCTATTCTTTATTTAATATATTTTTACTTTAATAAATTGGAGTGTCTTCATCTTAAACATGTTCAAACAAATCAACAAAACCAGGTGTTTATTCTTGAGCTTTTGATAGGTTTTATAACACCAAGAGCCATGGTGGCACAGTGGTTAGAATATAGTATTGCAGATATCCTACTGATTGCCGATTGCCAGCAATTTGAGTCTCACCAGGCTCAAGGTTGACTCAGCCTTCCATCCTTCCAAGGTCAGTAAAATGAAGACCCCGATTGTTGGGGGCAATATGCTGACTCTATAAGCCACTTAGACTGGGCTGTAAAGCACGATGAAGCGGTATATGTCTAAGTGCTATTGCTATTTTATTTCTGTAATAGATTCCATCAGGCAAGAAAGCAATTCAGGTGTATTTGAGGAAGCTAAAACATCTGGTTGTGTTGATTTGTTAGAACATGCTTAAGATGAAGATACTCCACTGTTGCGAACTGGGAAGGCCATATTCAACTGAAGTCAGGAAAAATATTGAAACTATTATTACATAGTCATTGATTTAAAGTCATAATCCCATCCTCCCCCCAAGCTTTCCAATAAAATGATTTACACCAATTTTTAAAACAGAATTTTATCAAAGTGTTAGATATTCATGAGCCTTCCTATATAAACAGTTTATATCTCAAAATGGTGCAAGATTTCTCACCATTCCTACCCCTAGAAATAAAATATCCTTTCTGCTATATGTTGTTCTAAATGCTTATTCTAATCACAAAGGAAATAGGTAATAATTTTCCAACTTTGCTCATGAAGTATAATAGTCCCTATATTTTCATTCCACCAGCAGGTAGCTGATAAAATATTGGTTTAATGGTATTTTTACAGATCAGATAAATTAAAACCACATTCCTCAACTGGTAATCTCAATTTACCTAAAGAAAACCTTGTTACTGCACTTTCCCAAATGATTTTCTTAAATAATAAAAAAAATATGTGTTCAATATTAATCTAGGAATACCCTTAGAATCATAAATCAAATGAGATACAGTGTTCATATTAACAATATTAACTTTACCCCACTGTCATAAAGGAATTTAAAGCTATCTATTAACATCGATTTCAACCCTTTCTATAAGTTTCAGCATATTTATTTCCATGTTTTTAGAAGTATCTTTGGATATACACAGCCCCAAATATATAATATATTCAGCAGAATTTACAAATCCCATCTCTTAACATAACTGTATTGATATATTATGAGCCAGGGAAACAAACTAGGTATATAGAAGCCTATCTTTCTTGTCATAATCTCCATTATCCCTTTCAATCAAGATTTAAATCTAGTCCTTCCATTGACAGAGTATTTTCTTAATTGCTGAATAAAGTTTCATTGTTTGTAGGACATTTAGAGATTGATTTCTTGATGATCCCTTTATAATCGACCCACAGATTATCCTCCTATTCTCCTTTCTGAACAATATGAAAATTTCTGGTCATCTGACCATTCATCAGTTCTCTTAGACATGAGTATAAAGGCTGTTAACATGCCCTTCAAAGGCTAACCAAATCACCTGAAACAATGTTTCAGCAAACACTCAGTAACAAATCACAGTGATCAACAGAAAGAGAGAGAAGGGAGAAGAAAATGTATCTATGAGTCATCCTTTCTATTGCATCAAATATAGAAGCAGTTTCAAGATGCACAACAGGGGCTTTATTCTTTCTAGCTGCTTGAGTGAGGAAGGGAGAAGATTCTTCAGACCCCATAATACATAACAAATTGATCCACAGTGGAAAGCTATATAAAACCACAGATTAGTCCATGTTATTCTGTGTTAATACTTAGCTAAATTCAAGTCCGGGAGGGGGGGGATATACTCTAATCTAACATGTAAGACCAAGCATTACATACATGATGAAAGGTTGTTTATCATTCAGTATTTCATTATATATTAATTAATATATGACATAAAGATGTATAGGAACTAATTTTGAAGTCACTGAAGTTAAAAGTGGCTGCTAAACTTGAATATTGCAGAAGATTATTCCCAAACAGAACATAAATTTATTGGTACATATTCAATTCCCCCATTTAATTGCCCAGCTCCTGCCCTCTTAGCATGCAAATGTAGCTAGATTAATAGGTACCACTTCTATGCACCTTTGACATATAGCTATGCTGGCCACATGACCATGGAAATTTTCTTTGGACAACGCTGGATCTCTCAGTCAAGAAACAGAGATCAGCACATGCCTAGAATTGGACATGATTGACAGGGAAATCTTTACCTTTAGTACACAATTAACAAAGGCAAGATGTTCATAAATGCATTATTTTTATGGCCTAATTTCAAAAGAGCCCAACAAAAGAGCATGACAGAGATTTGGGCTCAGGAAGAGACATCTAAATCTTTACATCTTTGCTAGGTAGACTTTGTAGGTACTCCTACCGTGTTAAACCTGAGTATTTCTATAATATCCTCCTTTCTCCACATAGAAGGGCATCTGCATTATGACAAAACGGATCCTTATCTTTGCAGGTGTGGACAGAAGATTACAATAATATCCTTTATCATAAATATTTGCATCTGTGATTCACTTGCTACTAATGTGTCTTTTATATCCCACTTGGCATTTCAAGTACTGCTCATCAACAAATTCTCAGGTCAACCTCAATCAGCAATTATAGAACAAATATTGCAGGAACAATGTCTTGAAATCTCCAACAAAGCTATGAAATTCCTAGCTATTGTTTTAGAAGAAGCCATGTGAATCCACACTGAACAAGGTCCAATCCCATTTTGTAGTCACTTTATCAAATCTAACTGTGTTCTCTTCACTTTTTCTTATTAAACTTTGTATGTGATGTTTGTCTCACCACAGCAATCCCCTAGAACAGGGTTGTCAAACTCAAGGTGCTTAGATCCGGCCCGCGGAGGCACCCAGGAAAGAACAGACCAGGCTGTGGTGCCTCTGCTAGCAAAAACAGAGCTCAGGAGAACCGCATGTGGCCCTCCTGGGCTCCATTTTTGGCCGTGACAGCCTCCTGCCTGGGGGGCCTGTTTTCACTGGCAGAGGGCTGCAGGAGGCTGTCACAGCTGAAAATGGAGCCTTGACAAGTGACATCGAACTGGCCATACCCACCCCAGCCGCACCCCCACCCTGTCCCCCCAAGGTCAAACACAACCCTGATCAATGAAATTGAGTTCGACACCCCTGCCCTAGAAGATATGTCTCTTTCTTGTGTATGTTTGAATGTTTATATGTTACATCTGTGATATCTGACCATTTACAAATTAAAAATTAAAAACTTAAGATTCATTCCATATTTGCAGACTTTGCATTTAATCTGGTCGCACATTCATCTTTTCATTCTACATGTGTTATAATAACAATGTTTCAAGTTATAAACAAGTAAAATCCCCAATATAACATCTCTAAAATGAAATGAAGAACTTTATCAATATAAACTAAAATTTTCATTACTAAGGATTTATAAGGATTATGAATGGGAAAAAAGAAGTAAGTTAGAATGTCCAAACAATATCTTCCCTTCTACATAATTAAACTTATATTTTATCAGCATAACCTTCCCAAATGTTGTAAAGGTTTGAGGAATTCGAGGGCTCTTGAAGGCATGCATAAATATATATTTTCCTAATAGCCCCTCGCCTCACAACTTTTTCATATACTGTATTTCACAAACCAACAAAAATGAGATTTTTGTCACAGTTATGAAGAAAAATAATGGCAATTATGTATTGTGTATACAAATACATACACAGACCTCTTTTTTTCAAAGTGTCAACATTTTGAGGATGTGTAATAATGCAGCCTTGAGGTTCCCATGGCAACATGTTTCATTTCCTAGGTGACAGGGATAGTATGTCGTCATCATTGAACTAAACTATCTCCAATAGAAACATACTGAAATTCTTGCCAGCGTCATCGTCCTGAAATAACCACATTAACCCAATTAGTGGTTATAACTTGATTGAAGTTTTGAAAGTTACATTTGGTATTGAATCCCATGTGCACAACAATTAAGGTTTGGATTTAAAAGTAATATATAACACCGGGTTTTTACATAAGACAATGTGTGGTGTAGTAGTTAAGGCATCATCTACAAACCAGGAGACTGGGGGTTCTAGTCCATCTTGGGTATAAAGCCAGTTGGGTGACTTTAGGCCAGTCACTTTCTCTCAGCCCTAGAAAGCATGCAATGGCAAATCACTTATTTAAAAAAAACCTTGCTAAGAAAACTGCAGGGGCTTGTCCAGGCAGTCTCAAAGAATCAGACATGATTGAACAGAAGAAGAAAAAAAAAGAGCTCAATAAAATGTCAACTTTGTTATTATATTTAAAGGCATCTAGATGACCAGCTACTAACAGTTTCAAAATAGTTCACTGTACAAATAAAAATAAGTAATATAAAATAATTAAAATAAATATAAAATTCTATAGCTCTTGAAATGTTTTATGGCCTCTGCAGGGTTCTAGAAGAGTTCATTCCAGAGATCTAAGAGAGTTATAAGATCAAAACCACAACGATCCCCAGGTAAATCTGCAGTGCTCTCTGATAACTCTTTAATATTGATGTCATAACGTTGTGGTGACCCCCCAAAAAACTTTTTAGTGGCAAAGGTTAATATTTGGCAGATGGTTTGGACTCCAATAGGCATAGCAAATGCCAGCAATGGCTTCCCAACGTCCCGTGCGCTCCCATAGGCAGGGCCTCCTTGGGGTACCGTCGGCCAGACAATGTCGGCTGGTGACCCCTAGGGGTAGGGCCTTCTCTGTGGGAGCACCCACCCTATGGAACCAACTGCCCCTGGAGCTTCGGGTGGCCCCTGACCTCCGCTCCTTCCGTCGGGGCTTGAAGACATGGCTGTTCCAACTCGTCGACCTGGACTGAGGGTGAGGGATGGGAGTTTTAATGATTTGTTTTTATTGTCTCAACTTGATTGGGTTTCTTATTTTATTCTTTTAATTGTATAATATCTTGTATTGCCTTTTATGATTGTACGCTGCCCCGAGTCCTTAGGGAGATGGTGCGGCCTAGAAATCCAATAAATAAATAAATAAAATATACAATGGATACCATTTTCCCAGAAAGGAAAAAGTTCTTCGTCTTCACATTATTTTAAGATATTTTCAATATTATATTTTAAGATATTGTCAACATATTGATTTTCAGTAATTGGGTTCAGTTGGAAGAGGGTTCTGTTGAGATATATGTATGTATGTATGAAAGTGTGTATGTGTGTATGTGTATGTATATGTATATATGTATATATATAAATATTTAATGTGTGTGTGTGTGTGTCTCCGGGAAAAAAGAACATAAGTAACTGAGGGTTTTATATACACTTACCAGCACTTTGTACTTTACTCAAAAGAAAAAAAAACCCTTGATAGCCAATGCATTTATACCATGGGCATGATTCAGTTTTTTCAGGTTAACCAGAGACTGGTGGGATTCAGCCGGTTTGCACTGGTTCAAGCAAACCGGTTGTTAAATTACCTACCCACCCTGCTATCAAAGTGGATCCTGGCTGCTGCGCTGCGCTGTGCTGCAATGGAGAAATGGGCAACGGAGCAGCCAGTGCAAGGGAAAGAGGAAGGCACTTCCCCTCTTTCTTCTCCCTGCTCCTCCTCCTTCCCTCATGTTGGCCATTCCATTGCCCATTTCTCATTCCCAGGATTTGATTGGGGGGATGTAATTTAACAACTGGTTCGCTCAGGGTCAGGTTGGGCCATGTGTTAAATTATTTGAATCCCACCACTAAACAGAGACAATCCAGCCTGCCAGCATCAATACGAGCTCATGTTTCCAAACTACGGTGCTTACAATAGCCTTCCTACATGGATTACATTGCAACTTAGAGGCGACCAGTATATACCGTGTTTCTCCGAAAATAAGACACTGTCTTATATTTTTTTTTGCTCCCAAAAACACACTAGGTCTTATTTTCGGGGTAGGTCTTATATATATATATATATATTTTTTTAAATGAAAAAAAAAACACTTACCGTATTCATGTAGAACAATGTACATTTATTCATGTACGAAACCACGGACAAATCGCATACCGTGTTTCCCCTAACATAAGACACTGTCTTATATTTTTTTTGGCTCCTAAAAACACACTAGGTCTTATTTTCAGGGTAGGTCTTATTTTGGGGTAGGTATTATTTTTGGGGTAGGTCTTATTTTTGGGGTAGGTCTTATTTTTGGGGTAGGTCTTATTTTTGGGGTAGGTCTTATTTTCGGGGAAACATGGTATGCATTGCCATTTCAAGTTTTGTTTTCTTCTAGACAGAGAGGCAATTAAAGAAATTCCAGTTCAGTATCATAAGTTTGGCTAGCAACAGTGACAGACTTTATGGATAAATTCCATCTGTGCCTACAAATTCAGGGCCAGGGTAGACAAAATAGTAAGTGACCCTGACTGTATTTCTTACTGATTTAAGTTAAAAACAGTGATGGTATTCTACCGGTTCGGCCCAGTTCTGGCAAGCCGGTAGCAGCGATGAGCAGGGGAGACCGAACCAGTTCTCTACGCCGCTCTGCTGTTGGGCCCACCCACAGAATAGTGCCACGCAGCAGCTGAAGCAACTGGGACCGTGCAGGCTTGCAGGAGGCATTTGGTGCGCGCGTGCATGCAAAATGTGTGCACGCATGCAAAGTACGCCCACCAAGCCACGCCCACCGAACCAGTGGCAAAAATATTTTAATCCCACCACTGGTTAAAAACAACAACAACCATCCACTAAGGAAAACAGAACCAGGGGTGCACCAATGGGAGATTGGTATATTTCAAATTTCTAAGTTATGTGATTTTTTTTCCTGTCATGGAAGACTATCAGTATATTTTACAACAGCAATTTAATTCTTTCTGCAATCATTCATTTTTTTATTATTTAGGAATTCCAATCATGGGGAAACTGTAAAAGCATTCAACGGAATGTGCTTCTCTTGCTCTGTACTTACAGTATATTCCCATATGGAATAGGAAGTGCTGTGTGCTAGTCAGTGCCTCTATAGATACACTTGAAAAATGCCTGGGATTTGCGGTGATGCTGGAGGTGAATTTTACCGATGAAGACAACAGCCAATATAGTATATTGGTTAAGGAACAGGGCTTACATCTGGCAGATCCAGACCCCTAACCACAGAAGGTTACTGATGATTAGCTATTAATTTTCTCTCTTTCTCTCTCTTCCCCTCCAACTTATCTCAAACAATAATGGTTGAAAGGAAAAAGTAAAAGTGGGGGTGTTGTGCAGCCTATTTTCAGTTCCTGAAAGAATGGTATAATGCAGGGGTGTCAAACTTGCAGCCCATGGGCCAGATGCGTCACACGCTGGCCATGCCCACCCCCGGTTTAGCGAAAGGGGAAAAGTCACAATACGTCACGTGATGACAAAATGACGCTGCAAGTTTGACACCCCTGGTATAGTGGAACTCAAATAGTCTCTGGCTTGAAATCCACATGTAACTGTTTGGCTATTTAATCCTCTTTAGTCTGAAACTCTGATTGCAACTTTCCCACACTCCTCAAAATAAACACAACATGGACAGGCATCTACAGAGGGGGACTGCAGTGTGGGCAATGACATCGCAATGCACATAACATTATCCTGACTTGTGTTGGATGCCTGAATGCATGTGATGCCCTTCCTAAGGAATGTGTAATTTTGAATGATTTTTTAAAAAGTATCATCCCATTACATGTTTCTTCTACAGAGATGAGTTCATTTTACTACAGAGTAAATCTTCTACAGAGATGAGTTCATTTTATCCTTACCAGAAATCTATGTTATAGGTCAAGGCTACCCAGTAAGCCAAGGTGACTCTGGAATATTTGTGATCTAGAAAGTTTGTGAATTTGCATCTTTCTGGTGACTGACATCCAACCCAACTGTCCAATGAATTTTCAGATTTTATTTTCTTTTTATGACCCTGTAATCCCTTGCTTTGGGGTGGAGTCAAGGTGACTGAATGGAGTTGAGCATTTACTGGCTAAATGCCCTTCCTGACATCTATGCAGAGTTCACAGCAGATATTTACTCTTTCTGCCCTGATAGAGAAACATCTGTCACATCAATATTGCAGAATAACAGCAAGAATATAATTCTGTGTTCCAGTCTCCAATATGGAGCTTGACTACTAGTTGCTGCTTTAATTCAATGGTCACTTTCTTGTTGCCTTGATGGGAAAACTTTTTTTAGTCCCCAGATTAATAAAGAATAAGATTAAAAGTACTCAAAGGCTTAGAGTTATCAATTTTGTGGAAAAAGTACATTTTAATAAGATTTTGGACTTTCTAGGTCAATAAGAGATACAATTCTGTCTGTTAAAACAACATAACAACATACTTTACTTTGTATGTTCCTTTAGGGAACTGGGCCAGTCAGAGGTCTGGTTACTTAAGAGAAATTACTGCATGGAGAGAAGCAACCTAGGACTAAGGAGAAATTTCCAGCAGTGAGAACAATTAACTGGTGGATCTGCTTGCTTTCAGAAGTTGTGGGCACTCCATCACTAGTGTCAGGATTCTGGCAGTTACCCCTATTTAAATCATGAGTCTTGAGCCAAATTTCCAAAATTTCAAAAGGATTTATTGGGAGTTAACATGCCAGCACTGCCTGGGTGTAGCCAACTCTGAGGCAAATAATTCATTGTCACCCTTGACCCTGGTTTTACCCCACCCCCAGATGTATCATAATTCATATTCTCCAATGGGACACATCCATAGCCAAGAGTCATCAATCATGCTCGCCAATTAGAATTTTGCGCAGCAGAAACTTCAGTCACCTAATTACTATCTTTGAAAACATTAATGCACTTTTCTTTTGCAAGCTGCCACGCTGCTCCCCCCTCCCTTTCTGTTGGCAACTCTAAAAAGACCATAGAAATATTTTATGAGTTGACAACTGGAGGCTTTTAACAGAGACTGGATAACCGCTTGTTTGGAATGGTATAGGGTCTCCTGCTTGAGCAGGGTGTTGGATCTCCAAGATCCCTTCCAACTCTGTAACTCTGTTATTCTTAGTGAAATTAATTAGGATAATTGTCCCCTATTCTTCTTATGTCTGACTGAAAGATGAAGGAAAGGGAGCTAATGAGAAAGTCCATTTTGGCCAGCATCCATATCATGTACTACTGCCCAGTGGTGGGATTCAAATATTTTTGCCACCGGTTTGGTGGGCATGGCTTGGTGGGCGTGCTTTGCGTGCATGCGCACACCAAATGCACTTTGCATAGACGCAGAGGCATTTGCACAGATGCAGAGGCATTCTAACTCGCTTCCTGCAAGCCTGCACGATCCCAGTCACTTCAGCAGCTGCCGTGCAGCTCTCTTCTATGCCACGCAAAGCAGCTGCGCTTCAAATTCAGCGGATAAAATGAGTATGGGAGCCTGGGCGGGCGGGTGCGCCTAACAGCAGAGTGGCAGAGAGAACCGGTTCGGTCTCTGCTGCTCATCACTGCTACCAGCTCGGCGGAACCGGGCCAAACTGGTAGAACACCACCATTACTACTGCCACATAAAGTGAACAGTAGACATTTTAAGGCACACAAAAATAGAGCTGCATATTGGGCTGCAGATTTCCAGATGACCCTTAGATGGTTGCAGAGTAATGCCAAAATGCCACTGCTGTTATTTCGATACAGATCTCTCCCAGATTCAGAGGCTCTACAAAACATTTAATCTGATACAAATTAGCTTCATGTTTTTAAAAAAATATTGCAGAAATGTGAAGGAAAGAGTTTCATTTTAATTATGCAGAAATGATAGATTTTTGCACTGAGAGAATCCAATTGACTAGGCCAAGTTCTGAAATGCATCATTTCAACTGTGTCAGCCTTTTCGCTAGATATGATCAGCAACAATGTAAAGC
This sequence comes from Naja naja, assembly GCA_009733165.1. NCBI lineage: Eukaryota > Metazoa > Chordata > Lepidosauria > Squamata > Elapidae > Naja > Naja naja. The sequence goes on along the minus strand of CM019148.1, from coordinate 83,830,355 downwards.
TGGAACACCTGGTTGCTCTGTGGAACAGCCCAAATTGTAATGAAGTTGTTCAGAGTTTTGTAAATCTGCTATTCACATGGAAATTGAGCTATGTTACTTTGCTTTAGTGAGAACTGTGAACCTATCTTACAAAACTACGATTTACAAATCACAATGAACAGTTTTATGAATCCGACTAAAAACAAAATGAACAACTCATATAATGGCTTCACTCATATCATGTGTGAAGCATGCGAATCCTGCAGTGGCTCATTTATGCATGCCTTCCATTGTCAACAAGTAACCTGTAAGCATTTTTAGCCATCAGTGAGTATCAGAATTCCAGCATTTAAAAGTGGCACAATACTTAATGGTTCTTGACATATGTACATTGTGGCGGTGTTAACCATTGCTATGGGAACATTAACTTGGGAATATATGATTAAATCGCAAGAGAAAAATAAATCTTTGCAGATTGCATTGGAAAAATCTGCACTCAATTTGCAATCTGCTGATCCCTAAGTGTGAATTCTGCAAATCTGGTAAAAAGCAAACGCTGGATGAAATGTATCAGATATGATACCTGAGTAATGCTGGTTGTGCTCACACATTTACAATCCCTCTAGCAGTCTCTAGCAAAATTTTCTCAAGAAGAAAAAGAGGCCTATATAATGTTTATATATGCTGACATTTTAGTTCAACAGAGTGTAGATTAGCTATTGCCATTTGTTTTTATTGCATTTGATTCCAAATATTAAGTTGTCTTTACATTGTTCTAAATTGCTTGATGCAGGCAACTTAGATACGTTATAAATACTAGTTTTCCTTTACCATCACCCCTTTTATTTCCAAGGGAATCCAGCCTTAACATTTACAAACTCTCACTAAATAGACACACAAATCACTTAATCACATATTATGACACCCTCCCCTTTCATTGATCCAACTAATTTTTACAAGATACAGGTGAAACTCGAAAAATTAGAATATCATGCAAAAGTTCATTTATTTCCATAATGCAACTTAAAAGGTGAAACTAATATATGAGATAGACTCATTACATGCAAAACAAGATAGGTCAAGCCGTGATTTGTCATAATTGTGATGATTATGGCTTATAGCTCATGAAAACCCCAAATCCACAATCTCAGAAAATTAGAATATCATGAAAAGGTGCAATATTCTAGGCTCAAAGTGTCCCACTCTAATCAGCTGATTAAGCCATAACACCTGCAAAGGGTTCCTAAGCCTTTAAATGGTCCCCTGAGTCTGGTTCAGTAGGAATCACAATCATGGGAAAGACTGCTGACCTGACAGTTGTGCAGAAAACCATCATTGACACCCTCCATAAGGAGGGACAGCCTCAAAGGGTAATTGCAAAAGAAACTGGATGTTCCCAAAGTGCTGTATCAAAGCACATTAATAAAAAGTTATGTGGAAGGGAAAAAGGTGGAAGAAAAAGGTGCACAAGCAGCAGAGATGACCGCAACCTAGAGAGAATTGTCAGGAAAAGGCCATTCAAAAGTGTTGGGGATTTTCACAAGGAGTGGACTGAGGCTGGAGTCAGTGCATCAAGAGCCACCACATACAGACGGATCCTGGACATTGGCTTCAAATGTTGTCAGAAGCGTCTTACCTGGGCTAAAGAAAAGCAGACCTGGTCTGTTGCTCAGTGGTCCAAAGTCCTTTTTTCTGATGAGAGCAACTTTTGCATCTCATTTGGAAACCAAGGACCCAGAGTCTGGAGGAAGAATGGAGAAGCACAGACTGCAAGATGCTTGAAGTCCAGTGTGAAGTTTCCACAGTCTGTGTTGATTTGGGGAGCCATGTCATCTGCTGGTGTTGGACCACTGTGCTTCATTAAGTCCAGGGTCAACGCAGCCATCTACCAGGAGACTTTGGAGCACTTCATGCTTCCTTCCACAGATGAGCTTTATGGGGATGCTGACTTCATTTTCCAGCAGGACTTGGCACCTGCCCACACTGCCAAAACTATGAAAACCTACTTCAGTGACCGTGGGATTACTGTGCTTGATTGGTCAGCAAACTCGCCTGACCTGAACCCCATAGAGAATCTATGGGGCATTGCCAGGAGAAAGATGAGAGACATGAGACCGAACAATGCAGAAGAGCTGAAGGCCGCTATTGAAGCATCCTGGCCTTCCATAACACCTCAGCAGCGCCACAGGCTGATAGCTTCCATGCCATGCCGCATTGAGGCAGTAATTGCTGCAAAGGGGCCCAAACCAAGTACTGAGTACATATGCATGCTTATACTTTTCAGAGGTCCGATATTGTTCTATGTACAATCCTTGTTTTATTGATTGCATGTAATATTCTAATTTTCTGAGGTTGTGGATTTGGGGTTTTCATGAGCTGTAAGCCATAATCATCACAATTATGACAAATCATGGCTTGAACTATCTTGTTTTGCATGTAACAAGTCTATCTCATATATTAGTTTCACCTTTTACGTTGCATTACGGAAATAAATGAACTTTTGCACGATAATCTAATTTTTCGAGTTTCACCTGTAGAACTTGCTTACAGAAAGCTTAAAAAAAACTTCGTATCAAAGCAGTTGAGAAATGTTTAGCATGGGTATCAAACTCGATTGCATCATATGTTGTCATGTGACATATTGTGATGTTTTTTGCCTCTGCGGAACTGGGGTGGGCATGGCCTGCACATGACAGCAGGCTCCAGACCAGTGAGGCTGCCAGTTTGACAAACACACAAAACCTACTTAAAGCTGTAAGCTAGCTATGCATTCTTTTCCAAAAGAAGGATCATTTGATAGTGGTTCTCTTTCTATTTGGACAGATGCTTTAACAGAATAAGAGAGTTGGAAGGGACCTTGGAGGTTGTCTAGTCCAACCCCCTGCTCAGGTAGGAAACTCTATACCATTTCAGACAAGTGGTTTTCCAATCTCTTTTTAAAGACCTCCAGCAATGGAGCACCCACAACTTCTGAAGGCAAGCCATTCCACCAGTGGTGGGATTCAAATTGTTTTACCACCAGTTCAGCGGGCGTGACTTGGTGGGCGTGGCTTGGTGGGCATGCTTTGCCTAACGCCAGGGCACAGCTGAGACCTGCAGTGCCAATCAGCTGAGAGGATAAAGAGAAAAGTGCAGGGGTGGGTGGGAGGGCCGATGCTTTTCTTTTTCCTTTTCCTTCTCTCAGCTGATCCTCAGCTTTTTTTACTACCGGTTCAACTTAACTGGTACAAACCGGTAGCATACCACCACTGCATTCCACCAATTAATTGTTCTCACTGGTAGGAAATTTCTGGGTTGGTTCTCTCCTGGACTATTTTCCATCTATTGCTTCTTGTTCTGCCATCAGGTGCCTTGGAGAATAGCTTGACTCCTTCTTCTTTGTGACAGCCCTTTAGATAATGAAACACTACTATCACGTCACCCTTAGTGCTTCTTTTCATTAAACTAGGCATACCCAATTCATGTTTTAGCCTCCAGTCCCCTAATCTTCTTTGTTGCTCTTCTCTGATTTTTTTCTATATCATGGTGATCACTTTAAACAGCAGCATCAAATTATTAATTCTCATTAATATATCCATGAAGCATCTAAGGCCACTTCTTGGGAGATCTAGCCTGATTTAGCCATATGATCACGTGTAGCCAAGATTGTAGCCATTGTGTATGAGCACTTCCACCCAGGGCTGCTCTATCTATCTATCTATCTATCTATCTATCTATCTATCTATCTAGTTTAACATTGTGTTTTTACAACATTTTAGTTTGAACAGCACTTATAGTTTAATAAAATTGTATTTTGTTGTTATATTTGACAGCCTTGGACAATTATGTGGTGAAGTGTTGTTTATTATATAGCATTGTACAGTAACGAATGAGTATGCAGAAATGTCATAATAAAAATAATGTATACATAAAGCAGTAACTTGGCAGAAACCTGGGCTGTTTATTAATACATTACATACATTGATGTTCGCTGCACACTTTGACAACATTCAATGCCTTGTTTCTTTGATCCACAAGCATCACAGAGAAAGGAAAAACTAAGAAATGGAGATCCACTTTTTTCTATCCCTTTACAAGAAAAGCTTTTGAAAGTGTAAAACTGACAGCATTCACATCTTTCCTGCATAGAATGCGGAGGCGGCCAGGCATTTCCCTCTTCATCTTAGGAAAACTAAGAAACCACATATAATAGGTAGCCTATCTTACCTGAGAAGAAAGCAGAAAGGGATTGTTATAGAATATAATTCTTGAAAAGTTTGTCTGTGAGGGTTTTAGAGGGGCTGTCCTCCCAAAACTGACATCACTATTGTAAATCTGCATTGTGAAGTGTCATTTTTATGGCTCTTTCACACTGTGAAACATTCCTTCTCTAGTCACAGCAGGTCCATTACACATACATAAATAATAGTAACAGTCTGACCAAATAAACCTTTCATAACCCAATTCTAATTATCCAATTATCTAAGAGTCAAAGAATAGCACCATACAGTAATCTCATTTGATGAAAGGGGAAAGGGGGATCTTATTGGCTCACATTATTTTTCTCATAACTATTGAACATCTGGTTTATTATTCCAGAGGCTGATAAGGGCAGACCTCAACATATGCCAACAATGCAGTAGTATGCAGAAGGCAGAAGAATGAATAGGAATATACATCTGTATTGGAGCATCAGGTGCTTTCTAGATTCCAATGCAGGGTAGTTTGGTCTAACTTTCCCCAAAGTGGAATACTTGCAGGTGTATTTTATTATAATTCTCATCATTCCCAGCAGGATAGTCTTTGGCAAAGCTTTACAAAATGGTTAAGAATGCCTGCTACATGCTGCATAATTATTCTAGGCAACCTCTATGGTAGACTATGGGTGCACAACATATAGCTCTCCAATAATGCTGAATTATGTCCCTCAGGCTTCCTTATGCTGGCTAGGGCTCTTGAAAATTGTGATCTAGGAACACTGGAAAGGCCTGAATACATAATGTGACATCATCTTAATTATACGTTAGGTTTTCCATGATGCATAATATGATGCCTCTATCTTGTAAAAAATAAATATGTAAATTCCAATAATGCTGAATTATGTCCCTCAGGCTTCCTTATGCTGGCTAGGGCTCTTGAAAATTGTGATCTAGGAACACTGGAAAGGCCTGAATACATAATGTGACATCATCTTAATTATACGTTAGGTTTTCCATGATGCATAATATGATTCCTCTATCTTGTAAAAAATAAATATGTAAATTCCAATCATTGGCCAATCGCAAACAATTATTCTTCTCCAAACTCAAACTTTGAAAGTATTTTGCAATTGATCTGTTTACTACTGGTACTTCTTGTTTTTTAGAGTTCATGATGGATATTGATATGAACAATGATATATTGACATTGGGCCATTCCAGATTGACACATCCCTAAGGATTTTATGTCCTCTTTCTGGATCTTTTGGAAGCTTCCTAACAGTCATGGAAGAATCTAATATTTAATGTATGAGTATACAGGTATTCCTTGACTTACAGCCATAATTGACCCCAAAATTTCTGTTGCTAAGTGAGACATTGTTAAATGAGTTTTGCCCCATTCTACGACCTTTCTTGCCATAGTTGTTATGTGAATCACTGCACTTGTTAAATTAATAACACGGTTGTAGAATAGAATAGAATAGAATGGAATGGAATGGAATGGAATGGAATGGAATGGAATGGAATAGAACAGAACAGAGAATTGTTAAGTGAAATTGGCTTCCCACTGAATTTGCTTGTCAGAAGGTTGCAAAAAGTTATTACATGACCCCAGAACTCTGCAACCATCATAAATATGAGTCAGTTGCCAAGCATCTGAATTTTGATCATAAGATGCTGCAATGATCATAAGTGTGAAAAATTGTCATAAGTCACTTTTCTCAGTGATGTTGTAACTTTGAATGGTCACTAAATGAACTATTGTAAGCCGAGGACTAACTGTATTCAATTCATTCAGTTTAGGGAATGTTATTTTGTCATCTGACCCTGCTCACTCTATTCCTTTGATCTACTAAAAATACAAAAGAAAAACTCTGAATGCTGTTCTTCAAGGTGAAGAAAGTTCCTTCCCAAATTCTACAATGGATGCTTAGAAAAGCTTTCATGGGGGAAAAACTTCTTTAGAACAGTAGTATTGGATGCTTAGTGAAGATGAGTTTGGAAGACACAAACTGGAAACATACCTTTTAGTCCTGCTCCCATGCAACGATCTGGAAAACAAGACTGTTCTCGAAGTACAATTACAATCTATATTGTAAAATACAGAGCTCCATCTAGCACATGTAGGATAACTCTATTTTAAGTATAGAAGAAAGAGCAGTTTGAGTTCATCATCATTAACTATTCAAAATCATTCTAATTTTTTAAGAACAATTATCTATCCCTGGTTCAAAAGATTGGAGAATCTGCTTCTCCTGAAGTTACATCTTTCAGAAGTCATCTTAGAATATTCTAAACCAGGCCCGTCAAACTCCCGGCCTGCAGGGTGGCCACGCCCACACCTGGTTTAGCAAGGGGGGGAAAGTCCCAATACATCACGTGATGCCACCGTGATGACGTGAGTTTGATCCCCTTGCTCTAAACAAAATAAATCTTTATGAAATACAGTGTGCTGATAATTAGTTCCTTAATGGATCAGTAAAGGGCAATGACAATCATATTGAAAACTTGTTAAAGTTTTATATTGTATTTATAATATAATCACACAAAAGAATATCAATAATGTTGTTTGGGTTAACTACACCTTTTAAATTTCTTTAGCACGACTGATCAGAATTCCCCATTTTTATTTTAGTTTTGCACCATTATCTCTTGACATATTTTTACTATTGTATTGTATTGTATTCCATCCTGTGTTTCACCTTCTGTTTTGCAAGTGAAGAACAGATGGGAGTGAATCAGGAGGCAGCTTCAGTTGCCAGCACTGCCACCTCATACATACAGCATGCAATGAAGCCCCTCATGACAGTTCTAGCAAGCCAACTTTTTCCTCAATGGAGAAAAATAATCATCTTAATAGGTATATGATACTCACCAGCCTTCTTAGAAACAACAAGATGCAAATTGTCTAACTTGAAGGGTTTCTTTATTATTATTATTTCTGGCCTATAGCATTAATAAAAGGAAAATCTATGAGCCAATGTATCATGGAAGGAAGAAGAATGGGAAAGAGTAAAGCTGGAGTTCCAACCTATCAACTGTCAGCATGAAACAAACTATAGCACAACAAAGTTGTTTAGAAAGAAAATGTCCTTGATCTCTGCAAGGATGTGATGGCTTGGATTTTGCTTTTTTCCCAAAAGTGATGTCCATATTCCCCTCCCATCACCTTACTTAACCTACCACACAATCTCAGGGGGATAGCTGACCAGGTATTCTGCTACTAGCCACTTTACTCCAGAAAATCCCATTTTGCCTAATTTTCCAAAAAATATGTAAAGTGCCTCTTGTAAAGATCCTCTGATGAGAAGATAGGTACTAAAGATTAGATTGGTTCATAGAACAAGCCTCGCCAGTTCATAAGAATTTCAATGTTTATTTTATATAACCAGGTCAAAGACCTTAAGAAAGTTGTGGTTTTTTTTTAAAAAAGGGAAGAATAGCAATTGCAATAGCTCTTAGACTTATATAAGAATCATTAAACTGTTTTCTGAAAAGGCTGGACTTATTCACCAACAGCACAAGGATTAGATGCAAGGACAAGTAGTTTTTCACTTTACTCCACCTCCAGCAATTCTTACCAAAGAAAAAACAACATCTCAAAAGACAGACAAGGAGGAAGGCTTCTCTATTATAAAAAAAAAAAATCATGCGAGTGGGGAAACCCAGGCCTTTGATTAGCTTCTCAGCACTTGATTTTTCTGGATCCTTTATCTGAGGAGTCCTTGGTGATCTCTGAGCTTGGCTGTGTTTCTTGCAGATGTTTCGTTACCCAAATTAGGTAACGGCATTGGTGCTGGGCAGGAAATCTTTGAGCACTGATGATGTTACCTAGTTTGGGTAACGAAATGTTTGCAAGAAAACAACCGAGGTCAGAGAGCACCAAGGACCCCGCACTGAAACCCAGAGCTACATATATTCTCCTTTATTGGCTCCTTGAACTCAGAGTAGATGATCTTCACTGTCTGTTCTAATCCTTACCTTCTATGATTCTGTACATTTAAATATGTGCATCAGGCTCTGCTGAAAAAACGTGAAGTAATATTGAAGAAACTGTGCTCCACAACACCAACTATCCCTCACCCTTGACCAGGGGTGGGATTCAATCGGTGTTACTACTGGTTCGGTGACTACCTTTGGTGCGCATGTGTAAAAAAACCTTTAAGCTTAGCAGCCTACAGAGCTGAAAAGCGCAGCACGCAGGTGCACAGCATTTGAAAAGCCTCTTTTTTCCTGCTTTTTCAACCTCAGCTGTGCCACACAAAGCAGCTGAGGTTGAAAAAGCAGGAAATAAAGGACAGGTAAGAGCTGGGTGGTGGGCCAAACAGCAGCAAACACAGAACCAGTTCAGTGTCTGCTGCTCTTCAAAGCTACCAGTTCTATAGAGCCAGGCAGAACCAGTAGCATCCCACCCCTGCCCTTGACTATAATAGTAATTAGGGAGTTGCGCATTGGGATTTAATGGATTTCCCCCTCTTCATATCAGCCCCTTGTGGTATATGGCTTTTTGTTTCTCTTTTCCCCAATCATTGGACACCTTCTGAATGAGCCAGAAATTATGGCCAAAAAAAGGAAGTTACCACAGGCAAATGATAACCATTTGTTTAGTGTCCAAAATTATGAAAAAAGTTACTTAGGACCATTTTTTATCCTTACAACCATTGCAGTACCCCATGGTCACATGATCAAAATTTGGGTACTTGGCAACTGGCATGTATTTATGATGGTTGCAGTATACCGGGGTCATATGACCTGTGCTGTCCAGCCAGTTTAGAGTTAATGGGATAGTTAGGAATTGAGAGCTGTCCCCTTAAGGGAATGCATCATGGTAAATGTAGTTAAGGTATCCTGGGAAATGTAGTCCATGTCATATGGTCACATCTGTAATCCTGATTGGTCACTAAAGTGACCCTTGTTGGGTTGAGGGAGACACCCTCACTCTATCCTGAATCCTGTACCATGTGGGCAGTACAATCATTACTACAATTATCATCATAGTTATCATCATTGGGATGAGAGTTTAATATCTTTCTACACCACGATTCAGAAATGCAAAGGATTGGACATTAAGAAGAACCTCATCATAACTGTGAGTTGACAGGATGCCTGATGAACCAATAAAAAAGACTTTGTATGGACGCTTTGTGGAGTTGCTCTGTCTGCTTTATACCCATCTAGATTATAAAGCAGAACATGACCTCTTTTTGCAACCTTCTGACAAGCAAAGTCAGCAGAGAAGCCAGATTCACTTTAACAACTCTTTTAGTATGGCAAGAAAGGTTGTAAAATGGGACTAAACTCATTTAACAACTGTCTTGTTTAGCAACAGAAATTTTGGGCTCAATTGTGATCATAAAATGAGGACCACATGCATACTTATGTATAAACTGAAAATTTCTGGGTCGAAGCTACACTCCCCAATATTGAGTTTATTTGCAGATCAAAGCTCAAATATTTTTGTTTAAAATAATCACAGGCTTTAAATGATAATATAAAAGTTTGGTGGCTTTTAGAGCTTTGGTGGCTCAGGCTGTTAAATGCCTGCTCTTAAGATCCAGCTGTCTACAATTACTGTAGGCTCGAATCCCACCAGGCTCAAGGTTGACTCAGCCTTCCATCCTCTCGGGGTAGGTAAATTGAGGACCCAAGATTGTTGGGGGCAATTAGCTGAACTTGTAAAAATGCCGCTTAGTAATAAGCAGGCATATACAATGGAATGAAGGCTATTGCTGAGCATTGGGTTGTGCTCCAAAATTGTAAGCCCTGAGTCTTCGGAGAAGGGCGGCATATAAATGTAATTAAAAATAAAAAAAGTTTCAAGTTTGCTGCCTCCATTTCCAATAGGTAGATAGCCACTATGTCTGTACATTAGCAATGGTTGTCATATGATGCACTTTTCAAGCTAAACATTGTTAGTAGGGCAGGAGATGAATAGTTCTTTTACTGATAGTAATAGAATTACAGGTACATGAAAAACAAGTTTAAAAGTATTCTTTTCCAGAACAGATTCCATTTGTCCTGGGATTTTGGTTGCAATTTCATTGGTTACCTTATAGATGGATGGGCTTATATAGGCCTTTTAAAAAGAAAAAGGTAGCCAAATCAATCTCTTTGATTTTCACTGGACATCTGAAAATGAATTCCAATGAATTAGATTCATATCAGTTACTGAGCAATGTTAGAGTCATCTGAGCACAGCATCAAAAAACTCATTGTATCTAGAATACATGTAGTTTTTCTATATAGCAGCAGCTAATTCATAAATAGCAGCTGATTTCTTCTCCACCCATAATCTTGTCTTTAAAAAAACATTTTTCTTTAAAGCTGTTATATTGCATTGAGAAGAAACTTCTCATTGATACTGATTTTTTCCTCTCAAATAAAGACAGAAATCTGAATAATTTTTTAAGACTTTGATCACCAAAGAAAAAGGCAACATTCCCTTTACTTCCCTTTAATATAGTATTATCTTGATAATACTCCATCCAGCAGTTTTCACAGCATGCACACACAGACAAACCTACATACGTATATCTCCTTGCACATTAAATGCAAATATATTTAAGATCATGTTTAACTTTGCTTTAAAAGCGTATCTATTGGTTTAGTGATGGTATCTACCATAGGCTTCAGAGCTTATTCAATTATTTCCCCCCATAAATTGCATGGGACAAAGTTAATGTGATTTTTAAAAAAGGATTTCCTTCAACAATTGTACACCTGAAACAGTGGGTGTTAAAGGATCAGTTATTCTCCAAGGGTCAAGCTTGTTGAGTACTTGGATGGGAGAGGCACCAGGAATACTGGCTCTTAGGCTAGACAAAAAGATTGCAAAAAACAGTGGTAAACCACTTCGTGATGGATGCACATCCATGGAATCATCAGAAGTCAAACTTGACATGCAGTAAACATACACTTCTTAATCTTTCCCTTATAGTGCTGCTATTAATATAAACTCTGAAAAAAATACAGAGTACAAAGGTATCCTGAAAGTTGCATAAATTTTGAGCTGAAATAACTATTAAAGAACAACTCGTGAAATTTCCTTACAAAGTCTCTATAAGCTTTAGTTCATCTGAAACCTTTACCTTGATGTTCTTCTAATGAGTTGGCCAGCAAACCACATAACATTCAATCAGTATAAGCAAGACTTGTCCAAAAATAAATGAGCTAGGATATTAATGGAAGCTCAGTTGTCAAAAACATATTACAGCCATTATTCAGGAACTGACTTGATTGATTACAATTCATTTCTGGGTATAACTTGAAGGATCTGGTGATCCACTGTAAAGCCCTACATGACTTTATCCAGAAAGACTTTATTTCATTTCCATTCTACCTCTTTCTTCATCAAAAGATCTGTTTTGGTATCTTCTGTGTCTAGATTCTACTTCTAGATTATGTAGGATTTATCTAGAACAGCCATTTGCTTGCCTGAGAATTTAATGACAGATCTCATTGCATTGAATTGGTTTTATTGGTTGCTGTTTTCTCATCTGTTGTAAATGTTACTTAATTTGTTATTTCTGGTTTTATAATTGGCATATGCTACTCTGGGCATTGGTTTGACTGTAGAAGGGCAGTACATAAATCTTTCAAAATATAACAATTACATGTTACTAATAAAAATTGTACATTTTAAAGAGGTAAATATTTTCATGCTATAATATGGACTACGCATATTCATGTAGACAATTTTCCCCATCACATGCTTTTCCCTATCCTTATTGCCAACACGTTCAGATATTATTTATTTGGTTATTTTTAATTTGGTATTCCAAATGAAATTATCTAAAAAAATATTCTCAGATTGCCTTCAGAACCCATACTGATACATTTCATTGAGGGTTGTTTTATATATTGTTCTTATCCAATTGCTAGTTCTGTACATAAATTTGCCAGAAAGACTGGCTGTATGTCAGCATTCCATTTCCTTTACAAGAATTATTCTTGGTTCAAAAATCTCCAATGTGTACACATGGCCATCATATCTTGATACCTGTGGAAAAAGTCACCTGTAATGGGTGCATGCTTAAAGCAGGAAGACAACTGCAACAGAATTGGATTATTGTCATTTTAAAAAATTCTAGCAGAATGTATAATGATCATTTCTCTAAATTAAACAAAATCAGATACAAAATGTCCTGGGTATATACAAGGTGTTGCATATATCTATATATACACCAAACTGTTTCATGTTAATCCATAAAAGTAGTATAAATAAGGTCTGAAAGGAGGCAGAGGAACCACAATGCTCATCTCTTACAATCACCTGTAAAAATTTTGGTATACTACAATATCTGAATAATTTCAATATGTGTTTTTTCATGCCTCAGAAAAAGAACAAAAGGCATTTAAAAGAAATAAATGTAATAAATCAAGCCAGAGTGGTGTTGTAAGTTTAATTCTATGACATTGCAATAGCAACCTATATATGTATAGTAAGCTTTGAAAGAGACAAATCAGGATTACAGTCTGTATTCCTGGCAGTCATAAAAGAGAGAGGAGTAAAAAGATGAAAAGAACAAAGGATAAATGAGCCTTCTAATTAATCATGGGTAAATATCAACCACACTTTCACTTTAATGTATATCCGGAATGAGGAAGGCAATCGTAATACAATATGGCTCCCTGTTAAATAACCAAAGGTTCTTGATAGTTGTTCTTAAAACCTGCATGACGACTACATTCTCAGCCAGTGTCCATAGACATTGCTAGGAACCCATATAAATGGCCCTTAATTTCTATTGTTGGTGCTGGTAAAAATTTCTGATTTTCAGGTCTGTATCACTAGAAGACATAAAGACCTGAAGGGTTGGAATCAGGTAAAAAATTATTCACTGCCTGCCAAACATTTCTTAGATTATTATTATTATTTTTAAAAAGCCTGCATAGAACACTATTCATACAGAGATGACTTGCATGAAGTTGGTTGGTAAATTAAATGTGGGACAAGGCTGGATGTCGTAATTGTTTCATTATGGTAGAAAGAACCTCAAAGACAGCTGGCATTAGGAACCACTTCTAAGCAAAAGCTATGAACACCATGACTGCGTCACTGTGGGAATGCTTGCAGGGCAAACCAGGAACTGGACTGGATGCCCCCGCCCCGGTAAGAGACAACCTTCATTCCGCCATCCCTCTCAAGCGCCTTATGTCAGTAGCTGAAATTTTCACAAGCCTGAACAGTATCAGCAGTATTTCATTCCACAACATCTTAAGATGAAGGACTCCATATTGGATGGCATACATTGCCTTCCCTGTCAGATCAAAAAACCAGGATCTGAACCACCAAGGGGAAAAAAACCCTCCATCACAGTTCTGCCATGGGAACAAAGAAACATATTCACCAGTGCGCAATACCAACCCTCAACCCTGAATTTTCTACTTGTTCTCCACCATTCCTACCCACGCCTGGACCACTGTTTTCTTTTTATCCATACACCTCTTCCTCCATTTGTTGGCATCAACTCTGAAATATTGGGGCTTAGCTTTGAGTTAATTTTAGGCCCAGATAAACAGAATCTCCACCCAAGGGATCAAAACTCGTGTTGACACAAAAGAGTAAATATACCCAACCGCAGAACGCCCTTCAAGCTTGAAGTGAAAAGGGCCAGCTTCTACATAGGTATCAACATGCACAGAACACCTGCACATAAGGGGGAGGGGGGAATTTAGCAAAGGAACAAGCCAACTTTCCCCAAGTACAATACAAGTATACAATTACATTTATAGACCAAAGGCCCAACATAATACAAGTATACGGCATGTGAAACCTTACTATTAAAGCAAATGACACTGGCTAAGAAGGGTAAAGTGGAAATAGGAAAAGATGGGGCTTCTTGGCATATCTCTCAGACATGGGGACCCTGATCACCCAGGCCCTGGAATACCTCCATTCTTCTGATATGGTGAACCCATTTATCGCAATGGCTGGGATAGGATACAGTGGAGAGAATAGATCCCATTTGACGGCTGATATAAATTTGAAGAAACCATGGGGCACAACTACCAGTGGGCATTCAATCAATCACACCTGCACCCAGATTTTCCTCTGCCCACCACGCACCCTTTTAAATGCTTTGTTTTCCAAAAGTCCAACCCCACATCGTGGAGGTAACCTGGCCTAGATATGACAAGTCACCTGCCACACACACTCCAGGGATGACCCAACCAGCTTCAGCAGGCACTCCAAGGCTGGGATCCCTCGCCTAATTCCCACCCCCACCCCACCCCTCAACCCCTCCCCCAGGCGGTGGCAGGCAAGTCGGCTCCCCCCTACCTTGCTCCTCGCTGCCCCCCAACTGGGTTTTGGGTTCCTCCTCAGGGAGGCCGGATCCTCCTCCCCCGGGAGTTTTGCGTTTCTTCGACATCTGGACGGTGTCGGGGAGTGGGATTCCCCCTCCAAGGAAGAGACGGAGGGGGAAAAGGGGAGAAAAGAGCGAGGCAAAGACGGAGAGAGAGAGAGGAAGAGGGAGGTGCACGCACCGCCGCGGACTAAGCAGAGCCGCTGCTTAAAAAGAGGGGAAGAGACTTTGGAGTGGCTGAAGAGCAAGGAGGAGGCAGGGACTAAGTGGCGAAATCCTACAAATCACAATCCCATCCGCGCAGCCCGGCGTCTGAGGCGAGTTGCCTGGCTATTGGCGCGGCCCCCACCTCTCGCTTCTCCGTCAACTGGGAGGTGGACGTGCGGAACGAAGAGCGCGGGGCCCTTTTCAGCCGGCGGGGGGGGGGTGTTATAGGGGGCCCTTAAATGGCGGGATTTTCCGACGACGGAGAGGGGCGGATTTCCCCCCCCACACACACACACACCCAGGGGAGATGGGGAAGAACTGGAGGCTTTCGAAAAGCGACTGGACAGCCATTTGTCTAAAACGGCATAGGGTCTCCCGCTCGAGTAGGGGTTGGACTAGAAGCCCTCCGGGGTCCCTTGCAGCTCTTTATTATTTTATGTTGTATGTAAACGCTTAAATGCGATCCGGAGCAAGAGCCACGGAGGGGGATTTGCGCTACCCCAGAGTTCACGGAGAGGCTGCGGGGAAGAGAGGGGGACTTCTGACAACAACTCTGTCCCCTGACGTTTTTTGACGCGGGGGGGGAGGGGGAGGCGGGCAGGCTGGAGGAGGGCGGCGTGCTCTGCCCCTCGGACCCGGTGAGGGAGCTGCTGGCTAAGCTGCGATCCGAAGCGGGGCGCTTGCGAAAGGCTCTCTAGCAGCCCCCGGAACTAGGGCTTTTTCTGAATCAGCGAGGAGCCGCTTCGCGCGGAACTCAAAATGAGGTCCCGGTTTTACACGCGCGCACACTCGCAACGCCCACTGTCTCCGTAACCTTTTGCGTGCCGGCCTGTGTATACCAAGACGCGGTACACTCGCTAGTTTCCCCAGGCTAATCAGCTGTTTGTCTCCCTCTGCCTTTCAAGCCTTCCTTCCGGATGGTTTTACTTTTCAATCCTCCTAGGCTGGTGCTTCTTTCCCGCCTCTTAGCAACTTACCCCCAAAAGCTATGCAGCGATCTGGATCCCGCTTTTTCGCCTTCGAGGCAGCTTGGAAAGAAAAGAGGTGCTCGGCTGTCCGGTCCTGAAGACTGAAGGGAATGAGACCGAGGACGGAGGGGAATAAACGCCCCACGAAGTGGCTGGAATCCAGGCGCTCTCAGGAGCCCCAAATCCAGTCTTTGCTGGTGTCACCAGTAAAAGTAACAAGCGCCATCGCCAAAAATAAGTATTCCCTTCCCCCATCCCGCCCCGTTCCTGCCGAAGATGCTCCGCGCCCAGCAAGTCTTCCTTTGATTTCGAACCAAAGAGCCAGAAATCATCTGGAGCCTCTTCTGGTCCGGTTTCTCTAATCAGTCTGTAAGGCGAGTGCAAGTTAACTCCCCTATGGGTGCCCACTGCTGGACCCTTCATTATTTCCTCCTCCTCTTCTTCTTCCTCCTCCTCCTCCTCTTCTTCTTCCTTCTAGCGCTGAAGCAGCTGGGCAGAAAATCAATTCGGTAAGATCGAGCTGGTGGCGCAGAGGCTCAATTGGAGAAAGAGAGCGAAAGAGAGACCGGCTGCTGGGAAGTTACGGAGTTTTCCTCCGGCGAAAAGGGGGCTG
Organism: Naja naja; assembly: GCA_009733165.1. Classification (NCBI taxonomy): domain Eukaryota; kingdom Metazoa; phylum Chordata; class Lepidosauria; order Squamata; family Elapidae; genus Naja; species Naja naja. Next base: position 83,814,103 of record CM019148.1, on the reverse strand, counting down.
AGGGGTTGGCCGCCTCTCACGTCCAACAGGAGGCAATGACGTGTGTAGCTTCATTGCTATAACAGCGCCAAGGCTGCAATTGGCATTCAGTGAAATGATAAGGGGCCGCTCAGACGTAAGCAGCCTGGACCTTTCAGCAAGAGACTTGGAAGACGATCTGCAACACAAACATATACTTCGCCCTTCCCAAAATAATGGCGGGGGGGATTTTAAAAGGCGGGGCTGGAGGGAGTGGAGAGAGAGAAAAAGATTAGCGCTTCAGGTATCTGGAAACTGATTTGTGTGGGTTTCAGACTGCTGAAATTTACAAGTTTTCCCACTTTGATTCATTCTCTTTCTGGAAAGGGGATTCTAGAGAAATCGTCCCAATCCCAAGCAGTTGTCTCTTTCTCTCCGGAATTCCGAATCCTTTAATGGCACCGCACGAAGCAGGCTTCAATGTTCCCCAACCAGAAGTTAGAAGCCCCATCCTTCTCCTCTAAGCATGTCTTATGAGAACTGTATTCCAAGCCACCTGCAGGGGAAATAACGTCTGTAACGAACAGCAAGGACCGAGCTGACCGCTACACAAAAAGCCCTTCTGACCAGCTCCAGGGGAACTGGGACCGATCCCAAGATGCTGACAATAGAAAGGCGTTCCCGCCCACAAACGGCGCCGCTGCCCCGGGAACAAGAAGGAAGGAGAGATCCCTCGCGATCGCGAAAGGTGGCGTGTCAGCGCCGTGACTGAGCGTGTCTTAACAAGAACAAAAGAGGACGCCTAAAAAAAAAAGACCAAGGCACCCTAAAGCCACATCTTCGGACTCCTTGCAGGCAGAGTTCTCAAAACAAAATACACCCACCCATCTCAGACCAAAAAAAAAAAAAGCAGGGAGAGAAGCGATGTCCAAGGGGGTCAAACTCCCGCCCTCCTCCCACTCCCACCGGGGCCATCAGTTGCCCGGACGCGACAAAGAAAGGCAGCTTCGGGAGACATTCTGCTAGCTCAAAGAAACATCCTGCCAACACAACCCGGGATAGGCTTTAGCTCGGCCGCATCAGGTCTGCCCAGCGTTCCCACTGTACGCGGCGAAATGCACGCAAAGCAAACCACGCATTCTCAACCGCGGGTGACACCCCCTCTCTCGAAATAGCTAGTGCGGGGAGAATCGTTCCCAGTGGTGTATTAACCATTAAGCAGACTAAGCACGTGCTTAAGGCACCAGGCCCAAAGGGAGCACCACAAAGTTGAGAATATGGCTTCGTTTGTACAGTATGTGCAAAGGAGGGAAGGGGGTCACCAAGATTTGTCAGTGCTTAGGGCACCAGCGAGCCTTAATGCGCCACTGATCGTTCCTCCACCTCCAGTTCAACAATCGGGGGTCATCAAGGGTTTCCGTGGCGAGCAACGCCTTCTGGGAGGGGCGCTCAGCCTTGGCTCAGCCGAGAGAGCGAAGGGGAAGGACACCGGTTTTGCAAAGCATTCCTGGTTTACACGGGAGCGCCCAACTAGGAGACCACGCTCCAGTATGGACGGGGCCACTTTGTGTAGGAAAGTGCCGCGCTTGCCCTGAATCCCAAAGTTGCCTCTTCACATTTGATTCGGAGTTGCGAGGCAAATAAATAGAAATGGAACTCTGGGTAGAAGAATACAGATGCTGGGTCATTCTCCTGGCTGAGAGGTATGGAGTGATGCACAAACCACCTGGAGGGCACCATACACGGGAAGGTTCAGAGGTGGTATTCAGCAAGTTCTGACCAGTTCTGGAGAACCAGTAGCGGAAATTTTGAGTGGTTCGGAGAACTGGCAAATACCACCTCTGACTGGCCCCACACCCATCTATTCTCAGCCTCCCGAGTCCCAGCTGATCGGCTGAGTCTTCTTTTGTTCCCCTGCACAGGAGAACGGAGCTGAAAAGCAGGTTAGTGGTGTGGGGAGGGAATGGAGATTTTGCAGTATCCTTTCCCTGCCACACCCACCAAGCCACACCACGCCCACCAAGCCATGCCCACAGAACCGGTAGTAAAATATTTTGAATCCCACCACAGGAAGGTTGGTGTGAAGATTGGAGGAGGGGCTTCTAATTTGCCAGATGTGTCAGCCCATAGTTTCACTAATCTCTTACCATTAGGGAGGTACCTTGGACAGGGCTAGTGGGAGTCCGAGTCTCCAACCTTGGCAACTTTAAGCCTGGAGGACTTCAACTCCCAGAATTCCCCAGCCAGTAAAGCTGGAGTTGAAGTTCTCCAGGCTTAAAGTTGCCAAGGTTGGAGACCCCTGTGCTAGCAGACCATCTAGCTTTTCCACCCACCAGGTCAGAATATTCACCAGTCATCTTTCACAGTCACAGAAACTGTTTCCTTGTCTCGCCAATGTTGAAACATGCAGGCATGCCTGTACATGAATTGGCTCTGCCATTAAATGATAATGAATCTATTATTAAAGAATGTAAAATTCAGAGACCTGCAGGACAACAACAACAACACCCCTCCAAACACAATATAACACACAGCCATTAACCCTGAAATGTACCGTATTTATAAAGGAGAATATTTGTGGCTCAGGGTTGAAATGAGGAGTCCTTAGTGCTCTCGGACCTTGCTTCTTTTCTCACAGACGTTTCATTACCCAAACTAGGTAATATCATCAGTGCTACCTAGCACCAAGGATCCCTCATCTATTTATTTATAATATTCATTGAAAAGACACTGTCATAACTTTGACAGTGCAGCTTGTGGCATGTCTATGCAGAAGGAAGTCCAACTGAAACCCAGATAAGTAATGTAAAAGTAGTAGTTGCAACCACCATAAAGGGTTGGAGGGTTACAGGAGATTGGACCCATGCCTTGCCTTCCATGCCTTTCGAAATCAGTGGTGAAGATCAATAAGGAAACTGCCAAATCAATCCCCTGGCAAATGAGTGGGCGTGGCAGGGAAGGATACTGTAAACTCTCCAGTCAGGGGTGGTATTTGCAGGTTCTCCAAACTACTCAAAATTTCCACTACCAGTTCTCCAGAACTTGTCAGAACCTGCTGAATACCACCTCTGGGTTAAGGGCTTGCTGAGAAGTGTTTAATGAATTCCCCACCGCCACATGTTGAAGTACCCCTTTTCTTCAAATTCACAATACAGCTCAGCCCTCTTCTCTAGTTCCTCCAGTGTCTCAGATGTGGTTCATCTGGCGTTAGAGATTTAAACTCATTTAAAAAATAGAGGTATTCCTTGACCCTGTTTCTCTCAGTCTCAAGCTACCATCCTGCCCCTTCATCCTGCTCTTCATAATTGCTAGTGGGATACATACATTTTTGACAGAGAACACTGGATCAAAATAGGAATGGAATAACTCTGTGGGTTTTTTTTATTGTTATCTGCTAGCAGTTTTTTTGTCTTCACAGAGCAGCTGATATACTATTCTTCTCCTCCCATCTTTTTATGCAGAGCACCTCAAAGTGATTTTTTGATTCCTAGAATCTTTCATTAGCCTAAACTCATTATCAGCTTTTTAAAAAATTATCCTGCCTTTATTATTTTTATAAATAACTAAAGGCAGTGAACATATCTACTACCGGTACTCTTCCATATTCCTTTTTCCCCACAACACCAACCCTGTGTGAGGTGAATTGGGCTGAGAGAGAGTGACTGGCCCAAAGTCACCCAGCTGGCTTTCACACCTATGGTAGAACTAGAACTCACAATTTCTTGGTTATTAATGTGGTGCCTTAACCACTACATCAAACTGGCTTTATTTTTCTGACCACATCTCTCTAAGTCTACCTGTATGGATATCTACCTGTACTCCTTCTTTGTGACTTGTTCCCTTTTCAATATTTTCCTCACCCAGTGGAATACTGGAAAAAATGGGTTGGAATTTTGTCTCTCCATATGTCCATCAGCAAGGTAACTCTCTGAAAACTGTATAGAAGGGGGGCACATTTACTATGATGGGAGAAGCCCAGGCAGGGTTATCAGGGTGTAAGTAGTACAGTATCATCATTACATTTAGCAATTTAATTTTGAGATATATAATCTTTGACTTATCTTGGTGATGGTGACACTGAATAGCCAAAACAACATTGTTTTATTTGTTCCTCTCCTTCTTTCCTTCTTTCTATCCAGATTGTTCCTATAACATAATCAGGTTCATGTACCTGGATGTCTAAGAAGACATAGGCACAGTAGTCGACTTGTGCTGTCCAGACAGTTTATAGTTAATTGGGAATTGGGTTAGTTAGTTAGGAATTGGGAGCTGTCCTCTTAAAGGAATGCATCATGGTAAATGTAGTTAAGGCATCCTGGGAAATGTAGTCCATGTCATGTGGTCACATCTGTAATCCTGATTGGTCTCTGAATTGACCCTTGGTGGGTTGGAGAGGTTCCTTCACTCTTGCCTGGATCCCAGCAGCGTGCTGGTGCCTCACCCCCTTGATCCTTCATTATTTATTTTATTTATTTATTATTTGGTTATATGCCATCTCCTAAGACTCAAGGCTTACAGCTAAAACAGGAACAATAAATACTTAAAAAACAATTAAATTAAATTATAAGTTCAAACACTATAAAACCTTAAACCATCCCTCCCCAGGTCACAGCCTGGTCAAACAACCAGGTCTTTAACTCAGCTAAAGGAGATCGGGGCCATGAGCCCCAAAGGCAGTTGGTTCCAGAGGTCATGGGGATTATTATGGGGATGAAAAGATCACTATCTTTTACACTATGAATACAGCTATGCAAAGATTTGGACATTGAGATGAATCTCGACGTAACTGTGAGTTATATCTGAGGATACCTGATGAACCAATAAAGAAACTTTGTATGGATGCCTTTGTAGAGTTATCTGTCTGTCTTTATACATTCAGCCAGTAATTATAAAGGACAGAACAGTAAAAGGATAGTGATCTTTTCATCCCCATAATGAAGGAGCAAGGGGGTGAGGCACCAGCACGCTGCTGGGGTCCAGGCAAGAGTGAAGGAACCTCCCCCAACCCACCAAGGGTCAATTCAGTGACCAATCAGGATTACAGATGTGACCACATGACATGGACTACATTTCCCAGGATGCCTTAACTACATTTCCCATGATGCATTCCCTTAAGGGGACAGCTCCCAATTCCTAACTAACTAACCTAATTCCCAATTAACTACAAACTGTCTAGCCAGTAATTATAAAGGACAGAACACTACTATTTTTTTTCAAACAAATTATATCCTTTAATTTTTATATTCCAATTACATGAGTCATCCCAACAGATCTCCATTGTATCTATTAAATCATATGTGCCTTTCTTTATTGACAGTTCAAGATGATCTTGTTTATATCTCATACAGCCAATGGAGGCCATGCATATTATGAGCTAATATCATTTCTGATTTTTTATCAGCTGACTCATTTCAGCAGGGACAAGTCCCTATCTATAATCTTCTAGAGTACTGATATGACGCTTACAGAAACATTTTATAGTGCAAATTTTTTTTTTTTAAGTCATGTAAATCCCAAGCATTTTCATTTACTGCCATATTCATTTAGCCCAAAGCTAAACCAACCATATCTTAGTTCTGACTAAGTTATGTTGGGATTTCATTGCTCCAAATTCATTCTGATTGGGAATTCTAGAACTTACAGCCTCAATATACATTCTAGGGCAGGGTTCTCCAACCTTGGCAACTTTAAGCCTGGTGGACTTCAACTCCCAGAATCCCCCAGCCAGCAAAGGGGACAAGTGGGGAGGGTTGCTATGTGTGCAAGATAGGAATGAGGAAAAAGAACAATGGTAGTCCTCGACTTACGACCACAATTGAGTCCAACATTTCTCTTGCTAATTGAGACATTTGTTAGGTGAATTTAACCCATTCTACAATCTTTCTTGCCTCAACTGTCAAGTGAATCCCTGAAGATGATAAGTTAGTAACCCAGTGGTTAAGTGAATCTAGCTTCCCACTTGATTTCACTTGCCAGAAGGCTGCAAAAGGGGATCACATAAACTTGGGAGTCAGCAATGGTCATAAGTATGAAGCAGTTGCCAAGCATCTGAATTTTGATCACATGATTATGGGGATGCTGCAAAGGTCCTAACTTTGAAAAATTCATGTTTCTCAGTGCCTTTGAACGGTCACTAAATGAACTTTTATAAGTCGAGGACTACCTGTATATGAAAAGTAAAAAATTTAGACTATCCACTTGAAAGTGGAATGGTTTGTTTTGTTTTCTGGATTTGGGGGCTGCCCATTCAGTTCAGAAATGTAGCTGTAATTATTTCTAAAGCCAAGCTGTCATCCTATGGAGTTTTTTGTTTTTTGTTTTGCTTAAATGTAAAAACGTCACCCTGTCAGCATGGAACAGATCTTGTAATTAAGTTAACATGTCTCACAAAAGACAACAGGAGAATTCATGCCCATATAAGCTAAGTGCCACATAATTTGGTCTGCAACTTATTGTTATTTTAATAGACTTTTTTCCATTCACAAAAGGGGGTACAGCACAGGTGGTATTCAGTAGGTTCTGACCAGTTCTGGTTGAGTAGTTCGGAGAACCGGCAAATACCACCTCCTGCAGGGACAAGACTGGCTTGGGTGATTTAATGGCGAACTGCATCTTATTGCATAAGGCCCAATGCTCAAGTCTGCCAAGATGCTTCTGAATCTTGAGTCTATCTTCTAAAGTATCAGCAATTCACTCCAGCTTTGTGTCATGTACAAATTTGATGAGTATCCCCTCATCTAGATCATTTATGAAGATGTTGAAGAGCATTGGCCCCAATGCAGAATTTTCCCAGGTTTTTATCAGAGATGGTATTCAGCAGGTTCTGACCAGTTCTGACCAGGTAGCGGAAATTTTGAGTACTTTGGAGAACTGACAAATATCACCTCTGACTGGCCCCTCCCCCATCTATTATGTGCCTCCCGAGTCCCAGCTGATCGGCTGGGTCTTCTTTAGTTGCCCTGCACAGGAAACAGAGCTGGAAAGCAGGTTAGTGGGGTGCAGTGGGAAGGGGATTTTGCAGTAACCTTCCCCTGCCACACCCACCAAGCCATGGCCACCAAGCTACACCCACCAACCATACCATGCCCACCAAACCATGCCCACAGAACCAGTAGTAAAAAAATTTGAATACCACCCCTGGTTTTTATGTCACCCTGATTGGTCTGTAGTTTTCTGGATCTTCTTTTTTCCCCTTTTGAAGGAAATAATAAAGGAAATGAAGAAACAATCTATTATTTTCCACTTTCACCAGCCAACACCTACATAAGCAGGAACAGATATGCTAATTAAAGCATATCAAGAAAATACCCCCATCAAGACTGGTAGAGCAAGCTACTATAAATAGCCAGCAAACCCTACTCTTTGCCCTGATGATGTTACCTATCTAGATAAGAAACATCTTCAAGAAAATACTTGTGCTCAGAGGCCCCAAAGCCTGAGCTACATATATCATCTACTAAAGTAAGTTGTGTAACTTCTCTTTAAGGAACTCAGATCTGCCTTATATTTTAATTACTATACTGGCATCCAATGCATTATTCCCCATGAGTGGGAAGGAATGGGGATTTAGAGTATCCTTCCCCACGCCACCAAGCCACGCCCACCAAGCCATGCCATGCCACCAAGCCACGCCCACAGAACTGGTAGTAAAAAAAATTGAATCCCACCACTGGGGTACATGTAGTCTTTGACTTAACAACAGTTCATTTAATGACCGTTCAAAATTACACCAGCACTGAAATGACCATTTTTCATACTTATGACCATTGCAGCATCCCCATGGTCATGTGATCAAAATTCACATGACCAAAATTATAAGGGCTACAAGTGTCCTGGGGTCATGTGATCAGCTTTTGTAACCTTCTGACAAGCAAATCAACGGGGAATCCAGAGTCACTTTACAAGCAGGTTACTAACTTCAGTGATTTCTTAACAACCATGGCAAGATAAGTCATACAGTGGGGCAAAACTTACTTAACATATGTCTCACTTAGCAACACAAATTCTGGGCTCAATTGTGGTCGTAAGTTGAGAACTACTTGTATTTCCCCCTTTTCTCTTAAAAGGGAAGGAGAGACAGAGGGAGCTTTCCAATGTAGCCAACTGTTTTGTTATTCTTACCTACTCAATCAATTGTCACGATAGCTAACCATAATTATGCAACAATCGTTATTTTCATTGTAAAGTAGAAAAATGACATCAGTTTGCTTTGTGCATGACTGAACTTGAATGCAAAAGAGTGCAAATTTTAGATGCTCTGCTGGGAACCTATAGAGCAGATTTCCTAAGCTTGATGATTTTGACTGATGCACAAAGGGAACAGAGTGAAAAATAATTGTACAAAGGGAACAGAGTGAAAAATAATTTGGACAAAGTGGTTCGCTTTCCATTCAACTTTTCCTTTATTGATTCTCTTCCTGATGGGAGTCTTAGCTTGTAGGAAGTTGGCACCCAACTCTCCTAGAAAAATGAAGTATTCTGGTAGATATTTAAAAGGCAGAATATTTCTTCTAAAAAGAGTAGAACCCCAGAAGCAGAATCTCACCCCCACCTTTGTTAATGGGTGGGCCATTAAGGCCTGAGCCAGAATACTTTACATAAGAAAGGTCTCCAGGTAAAGCTATAGCAATGCCAAAAGCCCTTTTAAGGGCATAGATCATCCAGCAGGGGTCAACCAAGCTTGGAACTCAGGACAGCCTACAGAGTTGCCCCTCATGGGAGTCTGACAACCAATTAGAAACAAGCTTCAATTCAAATCCCAACAAAGGTTATAAAACCCAGATACTCTCAGCACCTCAGCCCTTTTTCTTGATCTCCTTCAAGCATGTGATCATCTTTCTGGAGCTCCAGACCATGTGGTCCTGTTCACCATTAAACTTTCCAAGCAGCCTCCATGTTTCCAGTGTCTTTTTCCCCACTTGGAACTGAACCCAGAAGGATATTTTCTTTCAACAATTGGCACCAAGCAGATGGGACTCAAGCACCTAACCAATGGACTAGGCCCAGGTAAGATTCCCTTGTCGGGCAAACAGACCCATTGAGTCTGTGGGTGGGTTTTCCTGGACCTGGGCCAGTTGGAACAAAGGTTTTAAAGGGTTTTGAGTGTTGAGCTCAAAGGCTGCTTGGAAAGAAGGTGAGTACCTCCAAATTCTAAATTTAAAGCACAGAAAAATGGGAAATGTGTGTATGCCTTTGTGTGTGTGTGAAAGAGATCTTTCTTCCTCTGTGTGTTCTACCAAGAGAGCTAGTATCAATTATATTACTGTTTATAACAATAATATTCATGCTGTTTGTTTAACCAACTTATGTATTACTTATATCACAAATCCTTTCATATTTTTCCCTGTTTTTGTCTGTTAGCCATTGATGAGTCCCAAGAAAAATTTTTTTCTAGTTTTATTGGTATTGCTTGGAATAAATATAGTAATCTTGGCAGGATATTCAATTTTATGGTAGCTACTCTTTCCATCAATGATAGATTTTTCCACTTAACCAAATTTGTTTCATTTGTTGGCCAATTTATAACTTTCTTGACTATCTGTATACCTATTTTCCTTGTTAGCTCTTTTTTCTATATATCTGTAAACAATTATTTTGATTTTTTTTTAACCTTTCAGTCCTGCAACTTCACCATACTCTTCTATTTTCCTAAGTAGTTTGAGTCCATTTTATTGTGGGTCTTCCAAGATAAAGAGCAAATCTTCTACAAATGCCTATAATTTATATTGTTCCCTTTTATTTCCATAGCTTTAATTTCTATCTCTTTGTCTAATATCTATATTTAGCAATTCTAATATCAATATGAATAGTACAGGAGATAGTGGACATCCTTTTCTTGTGCCTTTTTTATATTAAAATTCTCTGTCCTACTTCCATTTTCTATCACCTTTGCCATTTGTTTATGGCAAATTGCCTTTTAAAGTTAAAATTATTGTCATGGTGTTTTAATCTATTTCTTAGGCAAAAAGCCATTTTGATCTGAATATATAAATTCATTTAGAAATTTTTACTCTCTGCCATTATTGAAGCATATGTTTTATAGTCAGTGTTCAGTCAAGATATGAGCCTTTTTATCTGCATTAAATCTGAATCTTTGGAATCAAAGTAATATTTGCTTTCATCCACTAATTTGGTACCTTTGCATCAATCAATACTTCATTATGGACTTCTAACATTGATGGGCCGCTATCTTGTAACCATTTGTAAAATTCTGCCTGCAGCCCAACTGGTCCTGGTGTTTTATTATTCTTTTGTCTCTTGATCACTTCTGATAATTCCATCATTGATATTCATTCATTTAACATAGTTTTACCTTTTCTGGTACTTTAGGTAATTCCGCTTTTTCCAAATATTGTTTAATTTTCTTCTGAAACTTTTCTTGCTCATAGCTTTTCATAACAATCTTGAATTATCATTTTTATTCTCATTTTGGTAGTATAAAGTTCCTTTCTCATCTTCTGGCTTATTTGCATTCTAATCCTTGGCCATTTTTTAAAAAATACTTTTATTAAATATTTCCCAACAATACTGGTTTCACTCTATCTTTTAACTCTAATGTCAGCCTGTCCATCTCCACGCAGTTCAAAATCTTTCTTATCACTGTCCCCTCAGATGGTATATTATCCTGTTTCCAGTACTGTGCATAACAATTCTTAAGAAGTTATTATATAAAATGATATATTTGTCTTAGCACAATCTCCCCTTAGATATAACTCTTTATTGGCCAAGCATGATTTGACTTACAAGGAAGTTGTCTTTGGTATATGCTCTCAGTCTATAAAAGGAAAGATACATTCATTAAGAATCAAGAATCATAACGTACAACACTTAATGA